>VZRN01005468.1:152566-243738 GCA_013397935.1 Dasyornis broadbenti
TTTTCCCCAATAAGGTATGCTTCAGATTAGATAGAGAAAGCAAGTCCCTTTTGGGAAGGACCATCTTTCATTTTGATATTCCTTTGAACACTGTATTAGAGAGTCTCTGCATTTATTTTAATAGCAGGAGATAATAGTCAACTAAGTAGCCCTGTCTATTCCATTTGTAAGTCACTAATATTGAATAATTGTTTCCCTATTTCAAGATAACACTAGGCAAGGGTGCACACCAGTTATGTACTTTTCTTTTTCCTGTTTTCCCTCTCACTCTCCGCTTTGCAGACACACCATCATCTCTGCACAGTGCTGCAGACTCAGCAGTGGCTTTAAACAACCAGTGAAGCATTGAGAAGGTGGAATTCCATCTGGGCAGGCTGTTTCACGCTGACACCTCCTAAAAGATGCAATAACCGAGAAAAGAACAGCTGAAGTAGCTGAAGACATGTTTCATTTTCACTTAAGACAACACAGATATTTAAAATCAAGTAGTTTATCCTCCCAGCCCCCTTAAATCCCTCGTGACAGAGAGGCAAAGTCCCCTTCCTTGATAGGAGTGCTGAAGGTACTGATGAAGATGCACGTGAGGAGAAGGTTGCTGCCTGGTATTTCTGTTAGGCTTTTGGCCAAGGCATGAATTTCAGCATGACAAATTTCTAACGTAAATACATTTTCTGTCTCACACAGTTGTCTTCCAACAATGGAATAGACCATGTACCTAAACCCAGCATTTCAGCATATGTGCACAGCATAGCTCTGAACCATATCACTACAATGTTATCCAGACAAACAGACTATTATTGTATAAGCATTCAGGTAACAGCTCCCTGAGACACGGCAAAATTGGTATCAAACTAATTGTTATAATGTGAGTGTGCATTAAACAGAAGATTGGAAAAGTACTTTAACGTGTATTTCTATTTATTCTGTAGGCAAACAAGAGAGCCCGAGGGATGAGCAAAAGTCCTTATTTCCTAGTCCAATGCACTTTTATATTAGGCAGAAAGCAAGATTGGAAAGGAATAAATGGCAGAGGGAGAAAATAGCTGAGTAATGAAAAGTAATGCCTAAAGTAGACAGATAAGAAATAGGAACGACAAGGCAAGAAAACAAAAAGAATCAAGGAGGAACAGGGAAGGAAGGTGAACAAAGAGAAGCTGTCTCATGGCATCACCTTAATACCCTCCTAGGAAGGCTGGCCTGAAAGAACAATCAAAATTTCCCATGCAGTCATGCCATGAGAAATGAAACAGAGATGTTCCCTGTCACCCCCTGTCCCAGCATTCATTAACAGCTTTGCACAGGACTGATTAATGTGTATTGACAAACGTCCCTTCGGGAGAGGGAGGCATCACCCTCCAGTCTGCAAAGGAGCACACAGTGAGAATAAGCCGCTTGTTATAGGTCATACAGGACATCTGCGACAAAGCTGGAAACTGGCCCAGTCTCCTGGGTTTCAGTCTAGTGCTCTTAACAAAAAGATCAATTGTGGGGGCAGCATATCAGCTTGGGGACAACAGTCACAGCATTACACACTCCAGTGCACTGCAAAGACTCACATTTCTAGAAGGTTGTTTTGTTAATGTCTGCACATCCCTAAGTCAAGCAACCTTTTCCCAAAACACCTAGTGTTAAAATTTTCCAAACTTACCATGCTCCTTCACAGGTGCTGAAGCCAATGGGGGAGATGTGGATTTGGCAGACGCCGTAACAACTTTGCCCAGCATGAAGCACCGGCCCAGGTGCAGTGACATTCTGGCTGAGCTCCTGCAGCGTGAGAGGGACAGCAATGAGTTCTTGTCACAGGCTGTGCCCAGGGCTAAGCCTGGCTTCTGGTATCCCCATAATTATCCTTCCAGGGGACTTCCCTTATTCTTGTGAAAATGGGCTCACATGCTTGACTCTGAACTCTTCTTGTCTCTTGTAAGGCTGAATCAAAGCAATTGCTGATGGAGTGGTTTCTCTGGGACCCTCTTCAGGATCTGGCTCAATTCAAACATCAAAGGTTTGGAAAACCACCAAGGCTTTTCCAAATTCTTCAAAGCTAGAGCTTTCTCCTCTTACCATCATCAAGCTTTTATTTTCCCCAAATGATTTCTCCACTTCAAACAGCAATACCCCTTCCTCTGTTGTGTTGTCCTCTTGGGGAAATCATTGGCAGATTCCTGCTTTTCCGTGTAACTGGGTTTCATCCATAGACAGGCCCGTAAGCAGCAGAAGCCTTATTGGTCAGCTCATGTGCCATCTTCTGCAACTGATCCCACTACTGCACACTCCATGCAGCCCCTTGCTGGGGTGAAGCCTGCAGTCCACAGCAGACTGAATGAGGAGCCAGACCTTCAGGCATCAAAAGAAGTGTTTTGGTGATACTGAATTATAGTCTATGCCTGCTATATAGCTCCTACACAGAAGGTGGTTTTTCTTATTCTGAATGAACTGTTTTGAACAAAAGACAGTTTATATCTGCAAAGGAAGAGGTTCCCTTGGACTGATACCTGTTCAAATTGTTTGCCAGAGGGCGTTAATGAAAGAAGGGAAGAACCATGATGCTGTTGCATTTTGATTAAGGAAGTGGTACATACAGGGGGATGTATTGTAGTGACAGTGGATGTCATTACCAGAATGTGCAAGACAAATAATTTGAATGTAGGCTTTTCAATACCTATTTCTGGAAAGGGGATATAAATGTCTTGTTTTTCATGCAATATGTTTCCTGAATTTTGATCAATCCCTGTTCTTCATTGTACCAAATCCTCAATCTTATCACAAACCATCCCAATGCTTTTCAGTTTTAAAATACTTGATGGCAGAACACATAAAAGCACAACAATTATGCAGCGATAACTTACAGGAGCAAATTTCAGAGTTCACAATGTTCAGACTGATTTTGGTTTATTTTTTTTTTTTTTTTTTAGTTTGTTTTGGTTTTGGAAAGCAGTGTTTCAGGGAGGAAAGCCTCAGAGCAAATGAAAGTTGAAGGGAAACTGAATCTGAGCTGTAGTCTGCCAGCTGATGATTCTCACTGGCACTCTTAGGTTTACATAAACCTCTCTATCTAATTCACAGTAAAATCTGGTGACACAGGTTTAAAGGCAAGACAGTATGACAGTCAGCCAACAGCAGCCCTGTGCCTTGCCCAAAGAATATCTAGCTAGCTATGACTTATCTCTTTAGGGAGTGATTTGATCTGTTATTTTAGTCTGCAGTTAAGAACAACAGCAACTAAAGAAATAGAAAGTAGGCAAGAAACCAGATTTATGTTGAGATCACTGTAGCAACAAGAGCATATTACCAGATACCCGGAGCCAAATAGCAGTTGGTACTTCAGGAGACAGGATTTTGTCCCAGTGAATGCTGGCATTGTGTCAAACCACAGAAATGTGCTGCAGTATACAGGGAAAAAATACCTCTCTCTGAGAACAGTAACCTTGTCTCATTCTGCATTTATGAATTCCTTCTCTTTGCCAAGAGGGAGGAACTCTTGTCACCCTAAAAACTCTTCCCACCTGAAAACCTAGCAGTGGCTTTACATAAATTGTTGGCTTTCTTAGTTTCTCTCCATCAAACATAAAAGAAAAATCAAGTACTTTAAACCAGGCCAGATTGGTTTCATTTTTTTTACCCTAACATTAGTCAAAATAAATATCCCTCAGGAAACAGTTTTGGCATGTAACTGAACAGCTTAGCTAATTTTTTTCCTCCTAATATGGATGTAATTATGGACAATACAGTATGTTCTTATTGCAATCATTGTGATAGAACTGCATTTGCACAGTAAGCTGCTCTGAGACAGATTTTCTTCTATCACAGCTGCAGTGGGTGTCTTCTTGCTTAAAAACAATGACTGTTCAAATAATTTCTAATACTGGCTCTTGACCCAGAAGCATTTAGGGAAACTGACAGCAACCAAAACTTGTAGCTGCTGGAATGTGAAAACTCAGAAAAGACAAAAAATAAAGGATTTTCATGGTCCCTTGTCCCCTAGCCCAGCTACCAAGTGGTTTAACTGTGGATGTGTGCTCATGGAGCTCTGTGGTTACAGAAAATAACAGACAGAAATTGCATTAGTCACCCCTCAATTCAAGCTGAAATTAGAGTGGTGGAAATCTTTGGCCGTAGCCCTGTTTCTTCCTCTGTCTTTTTAGTACTTGTCAGGATATGGCTCTTAAAATAGTTTTATTGCATGAGTGATCTGTTCTCCATGGATCTGGATATGCTTCCTCCACTGTGTGATCTCCTTACCTTGTGAAGGCCTCCCCTTCAGTTTCCAAACATACAGATAGCAGCTAAAAGGTTAAATACACGAACTTTGGAAACAACTTTTTTGGCTATTAATTCAGTCATGAATGAATTTTACCCTTTCAGTGTATAAATTTTCAAGTCGTTATTTCAGTCAAACTCAGTACAGGACACATGGAAAATTGTTCAAGGGAGTGTTTTGGACTCAGTTCTTGTTGGATGAATGAGTCCTGTGGTAAACCTCGTTATCCTCATGATTACATTACCTGTGCTAAGCAAGATCCCCGGCTGATAGAGCCCTCATGGCAGGTGAGAAGTTGAGCTCGGAGGAGCTGCATGATCCTTTCTGACACCAGCAGTCCTGCAAGGCAGCCAGCTCCAGCGGAAGATGAAGAGTGTGCGACGGCATCTGGTTCAACGCTTCTTCTTTCTCTTACCTTCATATCTCACAGCAAGGCAACTCGTGTTCTCATTGCTGAAACAAGTCACAGCCAGGGAATGACCCTTGTATACAGAGCATTTTAAATCAGCCTCGGAAGAAACTGTTGTTTGAATCTCAATGTTCTGGCTATTTGTCAGATGGCAAGGCCTAGGAGGAATGAGGTCAGACCAGCTATGGCTGAGCTGTGCCATGATTTCACAATGGGTCCCAGCTGACTGATAGTGAACCATGGAAATAGCTGGGCCTTTTCCATCTCCTTCTCTGAGGTATGACTCCACTTTGCACTCTACTCTGAACCCAGTAACCGGTGAGCTCCTGTGGAGATGTCTTCACTGGTGGCAGGAGTAAAGGAATCTCAAGGCAGAAGCACAAGTCTTCACCTCAGCTGTGTTGTTGGATGGGATGGAGTACTTTCTTTCAATAAGCATTGTCATAGGGAAATCATGGCTCCCCAGCCTGTGGCAGTTTCTCTGCTATAATTGCCAGAGGGCACAGAAAACAAACCTTTCTCTTCCTTTTTTTTTACAGTTCTATCTCCACAAAAGGAAAGGACTAGCAGGACACAGAGGATTGTTCAGTCCAAGGCCTTGATCTCTTGGGCACATGAATTGCTCTCCTCCAGAAACTAATGCAATATCATTTTGAAAGTGGTTTTATCGCCCCATCCCCAACAGACTGAGAGAGACAGACTTTTGAGACTCTGATATAGTGACTGAAAAATCTTTTAGCAGTCTTAATTTGCAGATGCTAAAGATTCTTAAAATGACTATACAAAATAACTCCTCCATTATATATGGTACATGGAAAAAACGAGGTCTGTTCTATTTCTCCCTGTTCACCTAAGCTCATTCAGTCCAGAGTTCCATGAATTCTGATTTTTCATTAGGTGTACAGTGATGATGGCTTTAGGCTCCTATTTCAGACTGATGAACATTATGTGAACCTTTAACCAAAGGTTAAAGCCTTGCAGTCTGAGATGGGAGCTGGTAAATGACCCCAAACAGTGAAAGCAGCTGGGACTGTCGGGGCTGCAGGACATTGACCCACCCTGGCCTCAGGTCCAGCTGACTGAACTAACGTGAGAAACTGCTGGCTGTGATGTGAGAAATTGCTGGATGTGACAGATAATGATGACAGAAGCTGACAGGAGTTACTGACAGCACCATGAGGAATGGCTGAGTTTCACAGGTGGTTCAGAGGGAGTGATGCAAGAGATGGACAAACCTCTCTGAAAGGAGTTCTGGGACCTTGGGCAAGACCAACAGCAGCTCGATAACCACATCAGCTATAGGATATAAAGCTGAGTTAACTGTGCCCATAACAGGGTCAGGAATAGTGACTGGGCTGTGGATGTAGTAAAAATTGAACTAATAGTAAAAAAAGTAAATGAGGCTGGGTTGTTTATCTGGAAAGGATTGGGAAAGAGAAAGAGAGGGACAATGATGGTGAAAGAAAATAGCAAGAGGTGGAAAACAAGGTAACAAGACATTTAAAGGTGTCATTGTGGTTATCCAAGGGTGCTTGCCAGGCAGCCCTGCACTTCCTCACTGCAAGAACAGCAGGGCAACAAACCTATTGTCCTTACCACACCACAGGTGTCAGGTGTGCTTCCGTGGCCTGCTGGACCATGGGAGGCAGTGGATGCCTTCCCTTGCTGGCCAGGGTATGGCCAGAATGGGTGTCTTGAGCATCATGATGCCAACAGAGACAATTCAGTTTCAGGCCTCAAAGCATCATAACAACATCCTCAAGGGGACAAGGCAAAAGTGAGGTGAGCCTTGCAGCTATGGGGATGTGGGGTTTCAGGATTCCGTCCCTTCAGAATATGGGAGCTGAGCACTGGGGGTATGTGAGAGAGCCAAGGGCTAGACTGCTGGGTCATGAACTGGGAGAGAGGAATTGTCACAGCCTTGCCTCTCTTAAGGAATTAATGGCTGTAACTGCAGTTTTCGCAAGCCAGACCTTGTTGGAATCTTTCAGGCAAGCTTTGAAAATTAAATGTGAATTTAGTTCCCTCTAGGATTTTATGATTCTTCTGGTCCCATCTGGACTAAGGGCGAGTCTACATTGCAGTTTATTGAACTGAATCTCTGTATTGTCTCCACTTACTGAGCTTTAGTTCAACTCATGGAGAGCCCTCAGGGAAAACCAAATTGGATTCTCTTCAGTTAACACCAAAGAAGGACTTAATTGAGGGGCAGCTGGGAAAGTTTCACAGTTTCTTTTTACAGGCAATTAAACCCCTTTATCCAAAAGTGTCATGTAAGCTGCACAAGTCGCTTTTTGACTGTCAGCCATTTCTCTCAGGTGGGTTTGCTCCCTGTGTAAGGGATGCTCATCTTCTGAGTTAGTGAATTCCTCTGTGCACCTCCATCTTCCCTTCTCATCCTGCTGCAAAGGTTCAAAGAGCATTGCTGTGAATATGTGAAGTTGCAAGGTACTTGAAATAATAACACTGAAAAAATTTTAGAGCAGACATGCAAGGAAATTACAGAGCATATGGGAGAGCATAAATGTAATATATCAGAATTCTTCTATTTTCCTATGAAAATAAATTGATTTTATGAATCAACATAAAAAGTGAGGTTTGTACAGTGATATTCCTCTAAAAATGTTATATATCATCACTGAGGGCAGAGTGTCTCAATTTTTTTTCATATTCTTTTTTCCCTCTTTATTACACAAAATAAATATATGGGCCTTCCCAACTGAAAAATTTCTCAAATGTGATGTCAGGGGAGTCTTTCTTTAGAAACATGCCACAATTCTGCAGTGTCTGGTACTCTAAAACTGTAAACAAAGTCAACTTGTTAGTTTTAAATTTTGTCACCTTCTTTTTCAGACATCACTGAAGAAACACAGCTCTATCAAGCAGGTATTTCTTTCTCTGAGGCCCTGTTGAAATAAATGATCAGTAGTGTATTTTAATTTAGTTTAGTTTAGTTTTTATTTCATTTTATTGTTTTCTATCCATTTCCCTGGTTTAGATTAAGCTTCCCTGGATGAAATTAGAACTTTTTTGAGAAAGCCCTCTTTCCCCAACTTTGAGTGCTACAAGACAATCTTAGCCACTTACTGGATTCTTAGGTACCAGAATTCCCAGCCATAGAAACACTGCACCTGTGAAGATAAAACCCAGAGGGCTTAAAGTCGATCCTTCCACATTTAGCAAGCTCAGATTAACTGTGCAGCACTGACTCAAGGGGTCTGGAGCACCAGCCTCATTTTACATGCACTGCACCATGCCAGGCCATATCTTTCTCAGTCACAAGCATAAAGAAGAAATATGGGAGCCCTGCAAAGACCTTGCAAACTCTGTATAGAGCAAGCTACAGCAGATGGAGATGCACATATGGGGACAAGATAGATGGTGGTGTCTGCACGCCAGCAGTCCTTACTGAGTGGGCCCTTATAGACTGGTTGAGAAATGGTGATAATAACATGGAACCTTTTCCTAAAATATCGTCAGCTAGAGTGTTATCCAGCTTGGAAAGCCAGAACTCCACTGAAGAATACATTCTTTGTGTGGACAAAGAAGACAAGCAGAGTAGCTGAAGGAGCCTAAATAGGAAAGGAAACCTTTCACTGAACCTTTTAAACAACCAAAGAATTTACAAAGAAACAAGTCACGACTAAGCAGGAAGCATGAATTATGTAGCGTGAGCAAATCAAAAGCAGATAAATATTTTCACAGTGAAAACTGTTTAGTAGATATCTTGCCCTTCTGTGACTAATACTGATTGCTGTGCTCTGGTGACATGTAATTTGCTGGACCAACTCTTGGTTGGCAAAACTGGAATGAAGGTAGAAAGAATGTTTCCTCTTGACATGTCATGACAGCAGCTGAAAGCTCTCAGAAAATTTAGAACATAAGATTATTTCCTGTGAAGAAATAAAGAACATTGCAAAAAACAGGCTGAGAGGCCAATATGTTTGTTTGTATTTTATGTTTTTCAATCCAGAGAGAAGAAGGGTTTTTTGGTGGTGGTGGCTTTTGGTTTCTTTTTTTCTTTGGTTGTTGGTTTGTTTGTTTCTTTGTTTGTTTTGTTTTTTTTTTTTTTACAGTGAGAGTACAAAGAAAAAAAAATTATTAATTTNGGTTTTTCATGGTTTTTTTGAGGGAAAGCCTCCACTAATCCTTTGTGTTAGAAACAGAAAAAGGTGAAGCAAATTTATCAACAAATCTAGTACATAGGAAAAAAACCCACATGTAATTATAATCACTGTCTGATTCCTGAGAGATAAGTGATTCCTTGCCTCTGTCTGTTCTTGCAGTGTTAGACTCTTTAAAAAGCATCTGATTGATCACACTGACACATTTTAAATCCATCTCTCCAGAGCAGAGGTTTGCAACAGAAGGAGAGTGATTTTAATCTAACACATGATCTCATGTTCTCTGAGCACGTCCCACAATGCAGCCAGCTGGGGGAAAAGGGGGAGAACTCAGCATTACACAGGTTGGGGGTCCCCTCTCAGCCCCATAGGCACAGCAGGAAGGAGAGTTCTGACCCCCAACCACTACAGCACACACAGAAATAATAAGTGAACTCCAATATCCCAGACCAGCTCCATACACGAGATAGGGATGGAAAAGATGCCACTCCCATGTAGTAGCCATCAAAATGATTCTGCTTTGGACACTGCAGTTCTAAAAACCTTTAGCAAAGGCCAGACCCTCAGTTGAAATAGTTTAGCATGTTCTGAATTTACACAACCTTTTAAAAAAATTACTCATTAAGATTCATTCTTTCAGCCCTTCCTGGCAAAAGGCTAAAAATGAGCCAAGTTGGAGGAGATGTGGGTGGGAGAAACTCATGTGCTGGGAATTACAGCTGTAGCTTCAGTAGACCTGTGAGGCTGCAGGGCCAGGGGAGTGCTTTCACTCAGCCAGAGATGACACAAAACCATCTGTGTGTACTATGGCCTTGTCAAGGTTTCTAATAATTGGGTTTCTTCAAAGAATTTTTCTGCTCGGAGTACCTGCCCCTGTTTCAGTCTGCTTCACAACTCCATTGCTGCAGTTTTATGCTGATATAACCCTTCTGAAAAATCAATCAGCCAGACTGGTGCTGGTATAAAACTGGAGTGATGCAGGGGTGAATCAGACCCATGGTTACAAAACAGTGTTTGTAGGAAATTACATAACTGGATCAGAATATTTTGAAGAAATTAATCACTTAAAAAACCCCCATATATGATTATGTTTAAACTTTCCTGACAACAGAACCATAAATATGTTGTCCATTACCTAATCACACACCGACCTGTTTTGAAAACGAACTAGTTTCATTATGAAATTGAACAAACCCAAAAGACATGAAGAAGTGCTGCTCTGCCTGGTTTATATTGACAGAACATCAGGTATTTGCTCACACTGGAAAGCAATGCTTTGCCCTTGCAGCAAATTTAAGAGGGAAAATCAACATTTTCCTTAGTAACTGAGGATACAAAATGCATCAGGAGGAGGCTTAGTGGTGTGTTGAGATAGTTGTAATGAAATAAACACCCATTTTGTGTCTGTGGGATGGGACCTGCTTTGTATGACTGAATTGAAAACTGATATCCTGCTTCATGTCATCTCCATGCTTCTGGCTCTCCCTTAGCAACAGGTGCTGCTCTCCAGCAGAATTCGATCTGCGCCACTCTCTGCTCTCACAAGTGGAAACTGGGGCAGGATTTAATTCAAATCCTTTTGTATAAGAGAGCATTTGCTGCCTTATCTACACACATGGGAGGATGTTCATCACATCAGTTGGTGCTGCTGAGCAGGAGTCCAATCTGGAACAGCCTTCTAAAAGTCACCAGTCGTCAGCTCGAATGCATTGTTATGTATTCAAAATGAGATCAGAGAGAGGGTAGATGTATTCCTATATTGAGCTAGCACAACTGCAGTGATTACATGGTATGTATTTTGGCACAGCACGTGTCAAAATGCCCAGTTTTGTTCCTCAGGATGGGTCTGTCCCCCCTCACATGGGTATCTCAGGACACTGCAAAATTCCAACATAACCATGGTGGTTATTTGTGCCCTGTACAGCTACTGTGTCTTCACAGATTACAAGGGGTTTTTTGCATTGAGGTATTGAAAAGTCTCAGACACCTGTGTGGTTTCAGAATTTGCTGCTTTTTCAACCTGTAAACCCAACTCTGAATCTCTGGTGCTGTGGTTGTCTTTTACCAAAGGTGCATGATCCGTGCTCAGTGCAGCTCACCTCCCAAACTGACAAGAAGTGACAAGTTTTACTTTCCTATTACCTTGACAATCACTTTTTCAGCTGCATTAGGTACTTTTTACTTATAAATCCCAGAGCACCCTGAAAGTGCTTCTCTTATTAACTCCTTGTGAGTGCCCACAGTCATTTTCTCAGCTGTCTTAACCTATCATGAAGTCGAAGAGGGGGTTTTGTCCTTTTTGCCATAATGAATGAATTCCCAGCTTTCGGCTTGGAAGTAAACACGGAACTCTTGCTCACTGAACCCTTCAATACCACAGCTAAGATATTATTGAGGTAACTTGATGAAAGTAGTAAAAGATTGGTTTAAACCATTAAGTACTTTCTTTTCGCAGAGAAAATAGGAATTTCTTGGAATATCCTGCCACAGCAGGTTACAGATAGAGATATTTTCATCAGAAGACTCAAGAAAGGATTAGACAAATTCATGGACATCAGGTCTGCAAAAAGACATGGACAGGATTAGACAGCATTGTATTCTCAAGTATCCGTAATAAAATAATTATGGAAGCTAGAAGAGAATAACAGGAGCAAAAAGCCTTCTCTTGCTATTTGTTTGACACAAATTCCTGGGTTAAGTGAACTGTTGGTCGGACCTTGCAAGGCATTTTTTCTGTTTTTACAGGGCATGTGTACTTTCACCAGTCCCATTCTCAGTATGAACACACATACTACGAACTTTGGGCTTATGACACTTACCCCAAAATTTTTTCAGAATGACAGCCTTTATTAGCTTTAAGTACAGCGAGACTTTGTCTCTCCTACTTCATTACACTTCGGCCCAAGCAATTCACTATAAGACTTTTTTCTTTTTATCCCGTGCGTATGACATCCAGCTTCTGCTCGTACCTCTGTCTGAAAAGTAGTGTGTTTCCCATCGACTTGACCTTTGTACTGTTTGTTTTGTTTGTGTTCTGTTCTCATTTGCAGTCAGTTTTAAAAAGATTTCTTTTTCCTTTCTTTTTATAAATTCCTAATCTTTGTCCTGACTGATGTCCACATTTCTCAAATCCGCTGATATACTCAGAGAGTACTTTAGAAATCAATATATAGTGGTTGCTGCAGAAACTGGCTAAGTTGTTTGTAAAACATCATCTGGGACCAGGCATGGAAAGACAGGGCTTTTGTCAAGCATAGCCTTTTATTATTGATTGTCCTCAGATCAAAGTAAACGTGCTGTAAGCTGTACTGTGATACAAGATAATTCCCAGCTGCTGGGAGAGGGAGAGTCCCTAAACCCTTCAGAGGGAAAAGTGAAGGCCAGGAGTTGGAGACTGGTCTGGTGGGTGGTATGCAAGCATGCAGAACCTGGTCTTTCCAAAAATATTTCTGCTGCTGCTAATGAAGGCATCATTTCACTAATTCTAAAACCGGCCTCGTGTGCTAATAAATACTTGCTTGCTTGGAATGCTTGCCTTTCATTCTTGCAGGCCCTAATGATTTTAGTTCATTCCCTTGTTTGCCCTTTTCTTCCTTCTCCCTGAATAGACATGGGAGGAGTCTCTGCATATTAATCTTGCTAAGTGTGCTGGAGCTGATGGTCTAAAATCTAAACTGCTTGATTTAGCTGCCAGAGGTAAGTTTCCTCTTTATTTAGTCTCTCTCTAGAGACTGATGAACTGCTCTGAAAACACAAGGTCATACCTTTGCATAACAGTGAAAGCAAATTAAATGTGACCTTTTACAGATCTAGTTCGTGATTTCTTGTAAATCCCAAGTCCCATGGGAAAAAAAATGTATTTTTCAGAGAAGCATGGTTTTTGGGTTTTGTTTTGTTTGTTTGTGGTTTGTTTTTTTTGTTTGTTTTTTGTTTTGTTTTGGTGGGTTTTTGTTTGCTGGGGTGTTTTTTTTATTTTGGTTTGGTTTGGGTTTTTTATTTGTTTTTCTGGGGGGTTTTTGTTTGCTTTGTTTGTTTTGGTTTTTTGACTCCATGAGTTTTTTTTATTACTCAAGACATTCAATCTTTCCTCTGTGGTATATATGTCACAAGTATCCTGCCACTTGTTGGCTGTGGCTGTCATCCCAGGGTAATAGGCTGCAGCTGTTTTCAATAACTTACAACTGAAATCCTCAATATGTGAAATCACCAACTCCTTTTATGAGAAAACACTCGAAAAATGCAATCAACACTTACTCATTGTTACAACTAATAATTCAGTATTCACATACATAGCACTCCATATCAACAGCACCGTATTTCAGGTCTGCTTTGAAGGAAAAGAACAAATGTTTGTTACATGATCAATTCGAGGATGGCTCATCCTTGAGAATAACTTATCCCATGGTGATGAATTGTGGATGTGATCAGAAGTTCACCATGATGTCCCAGACGTAACAATAATGAGCTTCTTGCACACCTTGCCCCCCCGTCTCCCTTCAAACAAACAAAAAAAAAGAGCACATTTTTCAAGAGCCAAGCAAGACATCACTTTGGGGTGGGATCCTGTTTCATCAGCTCTGTGCATGAGAACCTCCTTATATTCACTCAGTTTTATTGTTTCTGTCGTATAATGGTACTGAAACACCTATTTTTTTTTTTTTTTTGACTTGTAGCAGCAGGGGACAAAATTAAAATCTCTCCTATATGTGTATGTGTTTACATGTGTACTTTTACGTGTCTGTGTATATGTCATATATTCACATATATGACATTGTGCAAAATCCCAAAGTGGACAGGAGAAGTGTAGGCACAGGTGTAGTATTGGAAGCCACTACACAGGGCTAACTACATAATTCCTAGTGAGTTTGTAAGACAGAAAAGCCCCTTCCTTTTTCTTTTTTTCTCTAAATGTAAATAATATGAATAATAGGAGACTTGTCCTGCCGTGTGTTCTCTGCCCTAACTGTAATGTTGATACGCTGCACAAAAACATTCTTCAGTATCTGAATTTCCTGTAGATAAAAGAGAGTACTTTTCTTTCAGTTCATCCTGTTGTGAACTATATCCCTTTGTTCAACCAGGGAAAAAAATGTTCTGTAAGTGCAAATATATATTTATTATAAGAGTTCTACAAGATGGCTGTTTTATATATGTAATGTTACAACCAGGTCATCATTTCCCATCCTTGCCCCACTGCTGTCCCCTTGGGCTGCAGGCACAGGGGACAGGTGAGTGTTTACTGTGTTGGCAGTTAACAGGCAGAGCCATTATGCGGCTCTCTCGGATCGTTAATGGGGAATATTATCCCAAATCGACCTTGTTTAGACATCGAGTGCCTTTGGCCTCGCTTCAAGACACTTAACATGATCAAGTATCTGATAATATGTGCTTTTAAAAGACTGTATTGCTTAAGCAATATCTCGCTGCAAGAAGCTCTAGTATGCACCAGGGTTTTCCTTTCAAAAGGTTGCATGAAGTATAACTTCATGTCATTTAGTTCATATTTGTCAGACTGATGAGAATTGAGGTCCAGGAGTTTAGACCCCATAAGTGCATTGCAATCTACTACAGAAAGAGCTACTCGGTGTCTCTATTTCACATTATTGCCCAATTTTCTCAGCACATAAGCAAGCTTTTCCTTTTTGGCAGACATGCTGCGCTGAAATTTCAGATTATGGAAAGGTTTGGACAAAACCAAAGATGGGAGCACATGAGCGCACAAAAAGGTTGCTCGCTGTCTCAGGTACATTTTGTATCTTTTTCTAGAGGCACAAGTGCCTGCCGTCAACTCTGTTCTCATAGGAATCCATTTTTTAGACACAGGCATTACCAAGCATGCTGTTTGAACAACTTGTTTCAGCACTGATGTTTAGATATCTAAATAAAGTGGTTGTTCTTAGAAGAGGCTCATGACAGAAAAGAGGATGATAATAATGCTCATATATTATAATTTCACCTGTCTTAAATAAACAAAATTGTATCAGGGCTGTCAGTAACTGGGATGCATTGGGCTGATAGAAGTTATTATTACTTTAAAACATAGGTTCGCAAACAATAGATTACATTGTCTCTACAATGTGTAATTATCAATGGTGGCAGGTGAGATGGTGCTAAATATGGTGAAAGTACACAAATTTAAACCATTGATGGAAAAGCAGGAATCTGAATATTCTTCACAGCTGAAGCAAAGAGAGCAGTGCAAGACCAGGCTTCTATTGGAATATTGAACTTGCCCCGGTAGAAAACAAAAGCCTGAAAAATGTTATTCTGAAAGCCAAAATAAAAAGAGAATCTCCTAGAGTTTCAGCTTACCAAATGGAGATTCCAGATTTTTTTTAGAAATGCATATAAACATTCTCGAATTCCTCTGCTCCACGGAAATATAAAGTGTATGGTGCCTATGTTCTTTCACCAGTGTGCTGCACCTGGGATTAGCTACAAATCTTAGCTGTCCTATCACTCTTTTCTGTCAGGCATTGCCTTGCCCCTCTGTAATGTTTTGGTGTCAGTCTCAAGCAATATGGATTTATTTAACTGTACTTTTTCCTGTAAAAAAACTTCTTTGGGCTTAGCAGTTTTTTTCGCTCTTGCCGGAACATGAGAGATGTGGGGTAACAACCCTGTGAACCTCTCTCACTCAATTTAAAAGGCCAGCATATCTCATTGCAGAAATGGTCACGTCTTCCTAATCATTAATGATTTTTTAAACAATAATTTATTCACCTTTCTAGGCTATTACAACTACAGTTCATAAAATCTCCAATAAAGAGCTATTTCCCATTTCTCTAACCACATACAGTATTATACTGCAGGATGGTCAGAATCTAAGTAATAAGAAAAATATTGGGTAGAAGAAAAGAAAAGCCTATCATGCCTAGCGCATGAAGAGCTAAAGGCAGATAAATTGTTCAATCAAAAGACTGTGGCAAAACTGATAATTGAAAGTGGATTTTCCAAATCCCAGACATGTGCCTTAAATAAAATTTCTGCCTTCTTCCAAAACATCAGTGCTTCATTTTGGTTTTATCTTAGGATTCCATATCATAAAGGTGAAGCAGCTTTCACATATTTGTACTCAAAATAAATTTACCACACAGCAAGATCAAGTTTTTTTACCCCATTGTTACAATTTTTATTTCTTCCATCATTTAAAAAAAAAAAATAATTAAACTGCCTGATTATGTCACTCATCCATTAAACCCTTGTTAATGGCCCCTCCAGTGCCCCTCTATTCATTGCTGTGCTAAAGTACATGCAAGAGGGAGATGACACAATGCTACATACAGACCCAGCAAAGAGCCATTGCTGTTGTCTGTACCAGGCATTTAGAAAGGAGAGAAAAATAGGGGAAATTGTGACTTATTAACTCAACTGTATTTACAACATCACGAGCTCTAGCAGATGAAGAATTGCGATCATTACCTAGGAACCTAACAGCCCACGAAACCAAGAGCCAAGGTTAAACAGGCTGTCTAAACAACAGGGTTTTATTGTCTAGTACATCAGATTTGCTCAAAGAATAAGGATACAATTGATGTGAATTATGTGTTCATCAAAAGGCAGTTGCTAGCAGAGCATGGGGTGCATAACTCCCAGTGCAACCCATACGGGTAAACATCTAGTCTGCCTTTTGGGGACAATTTAAATGTCTGCTGAAACATACACTCAGGCACTGGGGAGACTAAATTATTCCAATTCATTTCACATGTTCCACCAACAGCAATTTTGTTTCATTAAGAGTGTGGACAAGCCCTAGAGATCTGGAATGAACTTCAGTTATAGCTCAAGGTGTTCTTCAAAACTTGCACATAAAAGGGGACACAAAAAAGGAGAGAAATTTAAGTACAAGGTAGGAATAAGGTTAAAGAAAGAAACAATGCTTTTGACAACAAAAATACCCACATCAGACAGACTTTGTGCAGAATGTTAGGAAATTGTTACATGCCTATAATATACATACCCGAGAAAGGATCAAGGGCCTGTGTGCGAGGTACCACACAGTTTTTTAACAGCCAGTACCTCCCTGTAGCACTTTTATGTTCATTTGTTTGCTTTTTCTCTCTCCATCTATACCCTAGTCTCTGAGGGCCAGACTGCCATCTGTCTGATGCTCTGCCCTTGATGGGACTGCTCAGGATAACACACTTTTAAATGCAAGTTAGTTTGGGATAAGGAGGTGAAGCCAGGTAACATGAAGCCTGCTGCACAGCGAGTCAGAAACAGGCTCATGTCCTTGGCTGAGCTGAAAGCTCCAGGCTACCTGGCCAGCCTGGTCCCTCTGCACAAAGCTGAATTTCACCCTGAGAGGAGAACTTGGGTAGCAGGATAGATCACTGCTAGGACATGGGGCTAGTCCATCTGTTTGCATTTCTACCTGAAATGTCTGGAATTTACCGTCAGTTGGAAGAAAACAGTGCTACGATTTCATTACTTCCAAATGAAAGCATACACCTGAGCTTAAAAAGAGGAGACAAACTGATATTCAGCTGATACCTGAGTCTGTAAGGCTTTCAGGTCAAGATGAGAGATCTTGTGAAATATATTTGTGGCTGGTCATTCTCTAGCATCTGTTCCCTGTGATTGCCATTTTCAATATCATTGTGTCTGATTCCCATTAGAGAAAAAATAAATCTGTGCCAGTTTAGAAGAATTACCATGGATAATTCTTTATTTCTGTGGGTGACATGATCTAAATAACTCCTTAAGAGTAGTTAGAGAAGCAGGAAGCCTCTTGCTTTTTGACATGGCAACAGAAGTTTAGATACTTTTAATACAGCAGAAATAGCTGACAAATCTCAAATTTCCATGACAGATCTCAACTGCTTGATCCAGTTGGCTAATGCCAACTTACAGCAGTTTAAAAACTGGGCCAATGATACATGAACAGAATATAGCTGCTTTTTGAAAACCAGGATATACTTCTACATCTACTTAGTGAGCATACTTATTTTAATACTAAAAAAATAAAACCAGTTCAAATGAGGCTTTTTATAGGAAAACCCATGACTCACTAAAAAGCCAGTGTAATGATTGTTCTTGAAAAAATGAAAAAACATTTGATTTAATGTGTTAATTCACCACAAGAACAAAATCACACACTTAAATTGAACGAGTCCAGTCCAGACCTCATGATTTTGAGGATTTCTTTCTCCACAGAGATCACTAATTGTGAAATTCCTCACAGGCATACCTATGCTTGACAAGAGAGCAGCCTGATCTGCCCAGCCAGTGCTGTTAAAGCTCATCAGCTGACAGAACAGTATTCATGTAAAATAATAGGCTGAGAAAGAAATAGCCAAGAATTTAAGCAAACAACATCATTGCAAGCAACTAGCGATTATCTTCAAGCATTTCAAAGGAAATGAATCACCCTCTTGTGATTCCCCTTTCAAAAATGCAGGCAAATTGTCGTGGTTATTGTGGTTGTTTCTGTAATTGAACTAGTTAAGACTGTACAGTGGAATGTATATATGGGTTTAAATCAGCTACTAAGGAGGTCTGATTAACCCACTGGGTCTGTTGAAGCAATTTGGAAGGTGGCAGGCAGCAAGTTTGCCAAAAGAGCGCCATGACACAGAGTTGCTTTGCCTCTTGTTCTTCTTGCAAAGGGCCAGAGCTGACACAACCACAAATGCACTCAACACCAAGGCAATGGAAAATGAGCTGACTGCTAATAAAGGATTGCTATAAAAATAATAATGCTTTAGTCCTCCTGCAGCAATGTCCTACCTGCCTTTCTGCAGTGGGGCCTCTCCTAAAAGGCCCCAAGGATAGTGGGCACTGAGGAGAACAGGCTCTATTCCATATGTTCACAACCTGGCTTTCTGCCTCCATAACTAGGAGCTAAAAACTGCATTTGGGACTCAGAACCAAGGCCCCTGTGAGCTCATATTTTCCAGGAAAGGCACTAAGAACACCAGGAATAGGTATGGGTGCAATTTGTCACTTTTATATCTTATTTCTCCTCTTTCTGCTTAACAGAACTACAAGTAAAGGACTCGATATCTAAGTCCCTGGCCTAATCAGGGACAAAGTCATTATTCCACCATTTAATTTTTTGTCATGTGGAAAAATGTTGGTTTCTTTATTGCCAAGTTTTCAAACTTTTTCTTGTGTGGAAAGGCTTCTCTTTATGCTGCGGTACAGGAAAATCCAAGTTCTCAGGAATCCTGCTTTCTTTGGTTTTCCTCACTCATTCACAGAGAGATTTTCAGACAGCTATCTTATTTGTCACCTCATTTCCATAATAAAAAGAGTCCCCACTTTGAATCTCTTTTTAGGAACAGTTTTCCATAGCCCTCGTTATCCTCTTCACCTGCCTTCGTGCCTGAGTTAGTCTGAATTCAGAGGCTTTACTAACACCCATGTGTGCATTGGTGCATTCCCATTCTAAGCTTCATTTCATTAGTTATGTGTCCTACAACTCAGCAAATCTTAACCTGTGTTCAATGGTGCACGAGTCCTTTTAGTAAGGCTCAGTATAACTTACTTTCCTATGATAATTGTATTAATTCTTGGTTTAATCACCTGCTTATCATCTTGTATTCATCAGCTTGAAGTTTTAGCCACGGAATGCTGAAGTTCCACTTATGCCCTCAGAGGCTGCAGAACAAAGGAAGGTATTTGTCCCATCTGCTTAAGAAAATTCAGATGCCTAAAGGACAGTTCAAAATGTCAGAGTTTAATATTCATGTCTCTTCCATGCAGGCAAGAAAGAAAAGTAAATTCTCACCTGGTGGTTGTTAAGGGCATACCAATAAAATGTCTTAAGCATAATTATTTGCTAACCTGAATAATTTTATCAGATGCATAATGTTCTGTCCGATCCCCTTCTCCCAAAATACCACATACTTTAAATAGAGAAATTAATATAGAAATATATCTATTTTTCAGTGGGGTGCTCTTAACCTTAATTTTTTTTTTTTTAATTTTCTGTTGCTTGTGGTTGATTTCCTGTTGCAACTTCACTTCAAATAACCCAGTGAAAGGTTCTTGGATGCCCTAAATAAAGCATTGCCAGTTATTTTCCCTTTTCCAAAAGAGATGTTTACAGAACCATAGAATCAAAGAATGGTTTGAGTTGCAAGGGGCCTTAAAGATCATCTAGTTCCAAACCCCCTGCCATGGGCAGGGACAGCGTTCTCTAGACCAACCTTCAGCTTTCAGGGTTGGGCATCCATAACTTCATTGATCAATGTGTTCCAGTGCCTCAACACCCTCACAGTAAAGAACTTATTCTGACAGCTAAGCTAAATCTACCCTCTTTCAGTTTAAAGTGCTATCCCTACATGCCCTTGTCAAAAGACCCTCTCCAGATTTCCTGTAGGGCCACTTTAGGATCCATGAGGCTGCTATAAGGTTGCTCCAGGTGGATACATTCAAACACTCTGTAAGATATTGAAATCTTAACCATAACTTCAGAAAACATTACAGAAACTAGTTGATTTGAGAGTGACACAGTGATGCTTTTAGATTAAAATAGTTGTTTGGTGTTTTGGTAGAGAGGTTTGCTTTTACTGAGAATTCCCATTCAGTCAGGCAGAACAAACAACAGTATTTTCAATGCCCAGTGCCGTGATTTGCACTGTTCAGCGTGTGTGGGATTTGAGGGGACAGGAGAAAAGCACAAGCTGCAGAAGGGAAAATTCCACAAGGAATTGGATTGCTGTGTGTGCACCCAGGTAGCTGCTGTGGTGTGCTGAACCAGATCTGCAACACAGTCATTTCAGCAGCCAGTCCGTGGCATGGGAATGAGCCTGTGAGGACAAACTTAGTTATTCCACAAGAGGTGAAATGAGGTTTGAAAGCTGTTGGAACCTCAGGAGTCTTAATGTGAACAACACAGAAATCTTTTTGTAGAAGACTCAAGGGCTGTTTTTGAAAAAAATGAGAGGGGCAGAATTTTATCTTATTTTCCTAATTGTTTTAATTGAATAGATTATTCTGTTATCTCAATTATAACTTGATATTGCTGATCAGGAAACCTGAAGGTCTCTCAGCATTTTGTAAGCATGGCTATCCATGATGGGTATAATTTGATGACTAGAATGTGTTTTCTTGGTTTAGGACTATAAGCTTTCCATTTTCTTTAGGGTTTGCAAGGAGATAACTTCATATCATATAGAGAGTTTTGTGTCTGATCACAGCCCCAAACACTCAGGTATCAGGCACCCCAAAACTCAGAGCACACCCATGTTCCAAACCCTCAGTCCTACTCAGAGTAACTAGGAGTCAAAGTTTTTGTGCACTTGATACATTCAGTGTCCATAAACTCAGGGAATTAAACTCTTGTGTGACTTCCACAGAAGGAAGAATTAATAATTTCCAGTTATTTAACATAGTTATTTCTGGTAGTAATTCCAGTACATTAAATGATACGAAACATAAACCAGTTCCATTATATTCCAGGAGCTGCCAATTTATACAACAGCTGGGAATGAGATCAGAGCAGTTTTTTTCTATCAGACCAAGTAAGTCACAGGACACACACACCATATGCTGGCTGCTGACACGGCACTGTGTTTCAAACAGCAGTACAAACAGGAAAAAAGGTTACAATGCACATATTTTGGGAGTGCTTGTGCTCATATCGCGGCACGGACGTGTTTGTTCACTTTAGACTGAATGAGTGGAAAGGCTGACAAAGCTACATTGCAATGGCAAATTTTCTCCAGAGCACTGCTGCAATTGAGTACCTGGAGAGTCAGAGCCTGCAAGTGGTGATGCTCCCAGTCACTGCTCTGGAGTGGATGACTGATGCTGCAAATTTGGCAGTGCTCTCCAATGCCAGTGAAAAGGGAGCTATGAAAATTGCATGTTTCAGCTTCTTGGTTTGGAATGCTCGCACTGGACATTCTGGATTCTTATGTTGTGCATGTTTCAAAGCCAGCCTGCCATGTAAAACTTCTGATTGTCTCAGGAGCCTTGTTCAAAATTACAAGGAGACTATAAAGAAAAGTTCAAGTCCAAGCAGTTGCAATTTCCTTTCTTTTAGCAAGACCAAGAAGTGTAGTTTTATTAATAAAACAAGTAGCATTTGGAAACTTTTCTTATGTGTACTCCCTGTTCTTTTAGTGGGAGTTACTGCAAAGGAGAGAGCATCAAGAGGAGTAAAGGGGATAGAATTAATCCCAAATTTTCCAAACTGAAAAAACCAACGTGTCAACACCTAATTGCTTCACATTACAGCACTGAAAGAGAGGTAGGCAAGACTATTGTCATTGCCTGGGTGCAAAGCTGAACTCAGGGTTTATCACATTTCCCTCGAGTCACAGAGGGAATCAGAGAAAGGAATTCTTGTCTTACACCTCTGTGCTGTCTTGTGGGCCCATGCTTAGCATGAAGTAAGAAAGAAAAAGGCACTGCAATTAAAATTCTTCGAGTTGGCAAGCTCTTAAGTAGCAAACTCTTGGGGAGGCAGGGAGAAGGCGGCTGCAGAGACAAAAGACTGAGTTTCATTAAGAGTTACACCTACAACAGTTCAAAAATAATTATAATGTAAAATGCATAATTGTTAGAAGCAATTATTAAAAAATTCTGGAACAAAATTTGCTACTTAATTGGGAATATTCACAGAAAAAAATAGCGAGTAAATATTTCAGTAGTGTGGCCCTGTACACATATGCCTTCCACTTAAATGTTTCCCAACCTTCTCTTAAACACAGAGTGGTTATGAGCTAATTTAACATCTATTACTCAAGTTCATATCTGGTCATAAGATGCTAACATCCAAATCCAGCACAAAACTTTTGGATTGTCCCTACATCCATCTCTGCTCCTGCCTGTCCTAGTTCCTTTAGTTGGGTTGGCAGTGTTGATCCCACTGTGCTGGTAGCACCAGGACACCCAACCATCCTCCCCTGCTGCAGTGGTTTCTGCTCCATGTGAGCTCAAAAAAGGAGAGAGACAGTGCTGGGAGGCTGTGGGACATTTATCAGCCAACCTCATTCAGAATTCGTGGCATGGACATTACGAACATCAGAAACCAGGAAAAGGCACCACTGACATTGAAAGAGGGAGAAAAAAACCACACGGGGTAAAAAATTGAGTACAAACACAATCCATACTAAGATACTTAGAATTTTCAAGAGGTGCATAACTACAGCATTTGAACGCTTTAATTGAAATATTGTTTTGTATTAAAAGCACATTTCATCCCTTCTTTAAAATTACAGACTTTGAAATAAATGGGTTCTTTTATTATCAAGTTCACTTCATGTTATAACAAATTAACATTCAGTGGTTTAATTACCCATAATATATTCAGCTTAAAAGAAAACTGCATCCATTTTTCCCAGCACAGCAAATCATAAGTTCCCACAGAAATGGACTGCTTAATGCAGAGAGAATTCATAATTTTCTAGCAGTGAAACCAGTTATCCATGGTAGTAATACAAGAATATTTCTGGCAGTATTGGAGCAGATTAAATGGACCAGATTAAATACACCTGATTCTAGCAATTTCTGGGAAGCACTGAAGAAGCACTGAAGACAGAAGACTAGCCCCATTCCTAATCCTGCTACCACAGGCGAAAATCATGCTCATCTATTTCCCTTCTTTCTGTTCACTGAATATTTAGGATGCCTACAGTGATTCTACTCTGCTTAATTCCTGACTTCAGTTAATTGTAAGGCTCTAGTCATCAAATCTTAATATGCTCGAGATAAAATTAAATTGTGGATGAGGTCTCCACAGAATGCTTTTTCTGCCACTTTTCCTTTGGAAAAAGAGAGGTTTAAAATCCTAATATTAAAGCCCTTCCCCAACTGTGAAGGGAGCAAAAAGAAAGAGGCCCAACAATACAATCCCTCAGAGACTGAAATAAAAATTATTGTGGGGACACTCAGTTAAAAAAAAAAAAAATTAAAAAGTGATAAAGTAGAACACCAACGAGTCCTGAAAGTATTTTGTGTAAGGAATAGAACATACTGAGGAAGGAAAGCAGATATCACAGAGATCCTGACCCGACAAACCTCTTCCTGTGAATATAATGAAGAGGCCACTTATTTGTAGCCCCAGAGTGAAATGAAGAAGGAAGATGTTAGGAAGTGTTGTTGTTAAGCTCTCTGTTGGAAACAAAACATTTCTACCAAACACACAACTGACCTCAGGTGTACATAAAAGTGTCTGAATTACTTTTGTCTGACTTCAAAATATTATGGTAACAGAAAAGAGCATGCTGATAAAACTGTAAGCAGAAAATGTAAATAGAAATAGAAAATGCTTTTACTTTAAAATAAATCAAAAGGTTTTCAATTAAAACTGGAATTCAGTTCTTCATTGTTTCTTCTGCA
Source organism: Dasyornis broadbenti (assembly GCA_013397935.1). Lineage (NCBI taxonomy): Eukaryota > Metazoa > Chordata > Aves > Passeriformes > Dasyornithidae > Dasyornis > Dasyornis broadbenti. The sequence continues at coordinate 176,652 of VZRN01005468.1, forward strand.
GGTAATCATTAAATTCCCAGAATATTTTGCACATACCTCCAGGAAATAATTTATTTAATTTGAATTGGTTCAGCAGTTACTGGCATGAAACTTATGGAGATGCTTATGGCTTCCTTCTCTGAATTAGTATGGATAAATGCACTCCAAGTGACATAAAAATCTTCTCAAGTTTCTTCTGAGACAGGTGAGCTCATGCAGCAAGCAACAGAGAAATTTCATTTATATTTGTTTGCACTTATGCACAGCTCCATGCACAGGCTCAGGTTTCTGCTACCATGGCCCTTGGTGTAACTCCCAGAGTCCCTGATTCCTGTGCCCTCATTTGCTTTATCCAGAGGGGAACCCACTAACATGCTCCATGTTTGATGTGGTTGACTCTCTGTCAATATTAATTCTTTGTTGTGTCATATGCTACATGATAACAGTTATTAATGTTCTCCAAGACCGCAAATATTTGCATTCACCGTTCTTCTATTATACTAAAAATAATATAGTTCATTAAGGTATTTTAAATATTCATAATAGCATTAATACTATTAAAATAATGAAAATGCATATCCACTTCTGAATTTATTTTTTTGGGAAAATAATCAGTTTATTTTTGTCTGGAGCTTGTTGGATAACTGCATCTACAGTGAAGTGCCAAAATGCAGTCTTCTTATTCTTCCCTCTAGAGACTGAAAAACGAAGCAAGGCTCAGTTATTTCAACCACGGTGAACAATCATGCTGAGCCGTACCAGAATGAAATAATTTTGTGGTTGTAGGAATTCTGAGCCAGGCCTACAGTACATACTTAGCTGCTCCCTGTGGAGAGAGGAGAGTGGTTCAAAAGTGTTGATTTCATTACATCAGTCGAAACAGAGTCTTCGCACTAAGAGTTACACAAACACCAGTAAGGTGTCAAGGGTTGCCCATACCAATGACTCTCTTCTTCCTCTTCATTATATACAACAGCTAAGTAGAGACAGTCAAAATGATGGGGAAATATTGGGGGGTGGGAGGGCATTTCAACACATTTAAATTGTAAATAAATCTTATTGAAAACTCTGTTTCAAAGCAGGCCCTAATTATTAAATATATATCATGTCTTTGATGGTCATCAGATAGAGCTCTGTATGTATGACCCATTTTTTTCCTGGGTTATGTTCAGAAACGAAGAGGTCAATGACTAGAGGAAATCCCAGAACATTGAAATAAAATTTTAAAAAGGACCTAAGATGTATAGAATCAGTTAATATTTTTTTTCCCCTACAGTCAAGCAAGTGTTGTCCAAACACAAATTTCTGAAAGGGGATGCCGATTTGAAAACACAATTACAACAGGTTCTAAACCTCCCACGTCTACTGCCCATAAATATATTCTCTAAAATTATGTACAGGAAGAAAGTTTTTGCTTCCATGTGAAGGACAAGAGGTCTCCTTTCCCACCATAAAGGAGAAAGAACTGAAAGAACTGTGCTTACTGCTCTACTGCTCAAAAATCAAGATTTTTGCACTTTATGCTTTTCAGAAAGATCAAATTCAAACCTGGTTGTAAAATGAAGAAGAATTATATAAGTCCATTACTATCTTATTTTATATTCCTTTAAATGGCATAAAATCTTGCATCCTGCACATTTTAAATTTAATGTTAATGGAGGTGCACTGAAAACATTCCCTCAGAAATTACCACCTATAACGCACCATTTAAGCAATTCCAAAATATTATATTAGACCATTTTAAACCTCTTTGCAGGATAATAGGATGATTCAAATAGCTGTCACTGAAGTAAATATAAATCACAGCTTGACTAATCATAAACAATAAAAAAGAAAGTACTTTTTTTCTAAGTGAACCTTCTAATGCAAGGCTGGGTATTTTTCAAATCCTGCACTGGGAGAAGTGCTGGTGGCTTTATCTTTCATTCAAAGCTGAATGGAATCTAAAGGTTATCTTGATCACTCAGGTTTTAAGGGGGCTTATATTTTACAGATATTTTCTTCAGACAAAGACCATGCTTTTCCTGAGTTACAACAGCTGATACATCATATTCTAAAGGCACTTCACATTTATAAGGGGACCTTACAAAAAGACACTTGAAATCTGTGTAGGGGGACACGCCTCCTGGAGAATTTTGTTTGTTTGTGTTTCTTTTTTTCCAGAACAAGGATGTATCTCTTCCCTGTACTTTTATTTTCTGATTTGTGACTTAATCCCTCATTAACAACTGGTTTAAACAGCCTCTGCCCAGTAGCAGCTGCGTGTTTCTGTCACTGCAAGGGCTGGTGTGTGTGTGTGCACAGATAGGGGAAGATGGAGGAGAAAACAGTGAGGAGACAAAACCAGGATATAACATTATAAAACATTTACAGCTAAAGACTCAACAGAATTCCAGTTTCAAACAACTGCTTCCACCAAGTAGAGTTTCTCTTCTCCTACTTGCGATGTGATGGATTGTTATAAGCCCATGATTTACTCACAAGGTAACATTTACTGCCTTTCACAGAAAACAGGGTAATTTCAACTAATGGAATCATCTTATTTCTAACAGCCTTATGTGTAAGATAGGAGGACTAGTTAAGAAACTCTCTCTTTCTATTGCAGCAGCCCCCATGCCTTCAGCTGAGAATTACTAATTTGCACATCAGGACTGACTTTGAAAGTCAGTTCACTACCGGATTTGTTACAGGATGTAATCAAACTCTCACTCAGCTCCACGTTCCAGTGGTGACACGACATAATCCCTTTTTGTGTGTTAGAACCAGAGCAAGCTCTTTCCAGTGCTGAAATGTCAACCGTGCAGCCTGACACGTGTTTTGATTGAGTTCGGATGTCCTGTTGGGCCGCCTGAGAAACCGACATTTAAAACGGCGCTCACGAAGAGCCTTTGGTACATTTATCTTTGCAACTGTTCCTTTGTTCCGCTCACCCAGCATGCTGCAAAGTGAATTTATTTCTTTCAGTTCATAAAATACAGCCATCCAAACATGTTTCTATGTAAAATTTAAAAATAAAATCCATAATTAGATAAGAATCAAATTAAAACCTGACAAAGGATGTTCTGCTGTATGTTCCATTAGACACCACAAAGGAACAGCAGGACAGATCAGAAAAAGATAAAACATAAAGAGACTTGGGAATAGTAACTGAACAGGGAGAGCTGATTATGAGATGAGACAACAAATTGCAATGGAATTGAAGGACAAAGATTTAAGAAGAGATAAAAGACTTACAAGAGACTGGTATTGTTCAAGATACAAAACTGTATAAAAGCTGGGGAGGAATTTTTTTGACTTCTTGAAGTTACTGCTGTGGTCACCTAAAAAGAAGAAAAAGTTGGAGGGGTTTATATGCTTGTTAAATCTTAACCACTGATATGCCTTACTTTGTAAGAGTAACTGTAGATGGCTGAGAATAAAGGAAAAATATTTAATTTTGTACATTGCAGATTGTTGCAGTGTAATTTTTCATTATAAATTTTCACTTACGTATTTATCTTATTCTGGATTAAGATACAATTAATTCTCCTTTCCCTTTTTCATGTAAAGACCATTCAATTATAAAATAATCAGCAACAGGGGTTGGTTCTATCAAAACAAAAACAAAATAAAAGATTCAACATTCAGGACAACACACCTTTCTACGATGCATAGCAAAAGATTTTGTACCACATTCAAAGGAGATGCAAAAGGAATTTGTAGCAGAATTGCACATTCTAGCTGGCAGTATATAAAAACTGGGACAAAGCTTGTCAGGATCTCTTTCACAGGCCTGTTAGAGCCTCATTTAGTTTTGGAAAGACCTTGGGAAGGTTAGCATCTACAGTAACTGGACTCCACAATACTCATCTTTTTGCTCTTTGTTTGTACTCCTGTAGTGTCTTTATTATAGCTGATTTCAAAACGATCTTCCTACTAAGTGCATGTGAATGCTGCAGCAGGTTAGTCTGGTTTCTGTGGTCATTGAAACACAGACACAACAGCCACCATTCCAAAGCAGTGCTGATGTTCAGCATGATTATCTCTGCCTGTTACAGGAGCTGCATTGGGAGCTCTATGATCTAGGACTAAGCTTGGTTAGCATATACAACCTATAGCCTTGTGTTACAGGAAAACAATTTCATCTTCTTTCACAGTGAAGTTCTTCACTGTACATCTAACATAGTGATTTTCATCCTCAGGGTGATTTCTGGCCTCCTGCAAGGAGACAGAATTTAACCAAGTATGTCACTGAGTCTGGTAACACAGACTGGAAGCCCAAATATTTATGGTTAACAACTCTTATTGGAATGCCTAGATGTGTTAACTTACTCCAAGAACGAAGGGATATTCGTAAATTTGTAATCCATTCCATGGTTTCTTCCAGTAAGTAAAATAAAGAAATCTTTTATCATTTACATTTGCAATGGTTACAGGCAACAATCAAAGAAACTTAAAGTGATTTATTTTGGACAGGGCTTTAAAGATCATCTCATTGCAACCCCCTTGCCATGGGCAGGGACACCTTCCACTGGACCAGGTGGCTCAGAGCCTGATCCAAACTGAACCATATTTAATAAATCTACAAGTTATCATGAGTGCTGAGGAGGTATTTCCTTAGAATCCTACAGCACAATCCAGTGGCATCAGCAATACTGTTCAGCAAAGGAGGCTATGAAAGAACATTGCCACTTCCTCCTGTTTTCTTACAATTATGCAGTGAAAATGAACTTTTACTTCTCTGTAGGTGTATTGACAGAACTTGTTTTGGTTTTCAGGAAACAAACAGGATCCCCAGAAGTACTAGGATAAGAGTATTTGGTTTTATTTTAATAAATTAAGGGTTTGTTTCTATTTGTTTAGCTAGTCAAATAAGAGTAAAACTGGCGGCTTGGAAAAAATGCTAATGCATAACAAAATTTGGGCTGTATCCCGAGTGACTAAATCCTATCTAATTAATGCTAGTATAAATCCAGAGGAATTCTATGGAAATAAAATTACTTACACTTTCATTCTCTGGCCTAATGGACTGCAACATTCAGTCCACATTGTTTAATGTAACAGAATTTACTTTTGATATGCAAAATATTTCAACAGCCAGGACACTCACGCAAGAAGAAAGGAAGAATCTGAGTAGCTGCCAACATGAACTCTGAATGCAGTACATTTTCATCTCGTAGTCTCAACAAACACTTCTTCCATTAACTTTACTCCTCACTGAGAATAAATCTCTCACACAGTTTCATCAGATCAGAAGAATCTGTTCATTTGGAGCAAACATAATGGTATTTAATGGGAAGCTTGAACTATTTGTGTCATCATATACTTCTTGCAAATGTTGCAAAAGAGACAGGTGAAAATATTTTTAATTTTAGCATAGATTGTGCCTGTCTGATGAAGCATAAGCTTACTTCATGAGCAGGCCATTTCTGCATGATCCATGACATACAAAAATACCAAGCTTAAAAGACATTATGTCAGTAAAACAAAACAAAACAAAAAAATAAGAAAATCATTATTCAAGAGCATATACACGTGACAGAACTCATAATATTGTAATTTCTCCCCTACAAAATAACAAAAATGTCACAAACTCTCAAATATTTGCAAAGATTCCAATAAGCTATTTCTAAAATCCACATAAACAACACTTAAACCTAAAAGATAATGAACCCAATCCCTCAGGCTTGCATATATATTCAGACTAGCTTCTATGTTCTAGGGCCCAGCTTGGTATTTTACCATTTTAATGATTCAATCATGTGTAATGAACTAATTTGCTACAACGTCTCATTGAATTCCTTGCTAATACATGTCTGCTGTTGCCCTCTTCTTGCCCCCAAAGAAGTTTTTTCTACAGACCAGGAAAACAAATAAAAGTACACACCCAAAATATACTAGGAAAAGGAAAAGTTATTTCCTTGTCATTGTGTCCTGACACCACCATCATCCACCCCTTACAGAAGTCCAGAGATGTACATGCAACCTTGCATCAACTCTGTTGCTCTAAACCAACACGGTCCAAAGATCACAGCAATTTTTCCAGCTGGAAGGGCCAATGTTAAACTGTAGTTGATGTGAAATCTGGGTAATGAGAAAAACTTTCAGAAGCTCAAGGTTTCCAAGGGAGCCTGACAGGGAAACTGCCTTCACAGAACCAGAGCTCCTGCAGAAGCCACGAGAGGAGATAACAAACAGACCAACGATTTAGAAGTAGGGAAGCAGGTGAGTGAAGGTAACAAAACTACGACTGCTTGGATAAACCATCTTCCACCATACAAAAAGTGTGGTTGACTCTGCTAGGTGTTAATAAAGATAGATAGCTATATTCTGAGGAATCCTGAAAGGCTTTCTTTTCCCCAGACATTCTGCCTTTGATCGATAGGGTCTGTTCTTTTCGTTCTAATGCTCTAGATAAGCTACCTATGCAAACCTAACAATGAAGACTTTAAAGTAAGACCTGACTGCTGTGCATCTCCACAACTCAGAAAAACAAAATGGGTTCCCATTAATGAGAACTGTCTGTTTATAGGCAAAGGTATAAATGCTAAAGAAAGGGAACTGATTAGATTTCATGATAGAAAAGGTGAGAAAAGGGAACTTTATGAAGTTCGTCATAGGGTATATAAGTTCTTCATGANCAGAAAAGGTGAGAAAATGGATAACATCATGAAGAACTTATATACCCTATTAAAGAAATGAACATCTTCTCAAATAACACTCTTTTGTCATGTGAATTATGAGTAGTCTCTTCACATGGATTTTGCTGATAATAAATTGGTTTTGTGAGGCTTGAAGATCTAGAAATTTACTATAATCACCACCACCACCAATGTACTTTACTGAACATTAGCTGTGAAAACTAAACATGTAGCTGGTAAGATGCTCTAGCAAGTGCCCAAAGTAGGTGTTTATGCGAAATACAGGGTTGCAGATAGGCCAAATGAGTAATTGTAGGTGGAGAGGTCACCACCCAGAAAAGCAGTCTTTTTTTCACAAAGAAATATAAATGAATAAATAATCACAACTTATTTTTATCCATCTGCATTTACCTTATGAGCAGAGCATGTTTTATTTAGCTGCAAGTCTGATCTATTGTGTCATTGGAGTATCAAAAGCAAAGAGTGTATTAGTAGTAGATGCAGTCATCCTCTGAATGGGGATACAGCTGAGGAAGAAGAAGGAAGTAGGCTTACGTCATTGATGCCAAAATGCCAGGTGAAGACACCTGGGCACCCTGTGCATGCTTTGTTCTTAGACAAGAGCTCACTGGTTTTGGAGCCTTATTTGGTTCCCTCCTCCACAGCGCAGAAAGGATTAGTGGGTACTTCTTTCATGAAATACACAAGACCAATCTGAAAATTAGGACTCCTGATTTTACTAGCCACTGCACAAATACAGAGCTAGGGACAGTCTCTGTGCTAAACGGATTACTGTTGAAAAATAGATTAAATAAAGATTAGTGTAGCCTTCTTATGTAAGAAGGTGGAGGAGCTTGGTTCACATGAATGAGCTCTTCCAGTCACAAAAAAAAAAAGGAATAGAGGAACACAGACTTAACCCTAGATGCCTTCAATATTGCTCTCATCATTTGTATTGCCAATATTTTTCATGATGTTTGTGGAGGCTATGTGTTCACGAGCCTTCTCTCACCACAGCATCCTCACTGCCAGGGACTCACAACTCAGTTTTATGCAGAAATCTTCAGAACATAATGCCTTGTGTGTAAAAGAAGAAACCACTGAAAGCTTAAGAAAAAAAAAATTCTCTTCTACTCTCCAGATATATTTTTTTCCTACACTGCCCAGTCACATATATTTGCATATGTGTGTGTTAAAAAAAAAAAGCATATGAGTCACCACATGGCATTTCTGCAGGAGAGGTACACCAAGGAAAGGCAGGTCAAGGATAAGAACTGTAATGGTGAAAATGGGCTGAAAGCAAAACAAAGCTACAGCCTTGTTACAAAGCTACAGCCTTGGCTCCGAGGGACTCTGTGGACATGGGAGCTGCTGGAGGAGCAGCACACCAGGGGCTATGTCTGTACACGACACCATGCAGGAAGCAAAAATTAACCATCTGACATTTCTCCAGATAACTATAGAAAGGAAGAAATGACCAGCAGGTTTGGCCTTTAGCTGTGTACATGAAAAATTGGGGGGGTGGGGGGGGCCTTCCCCACAGGGAAAGAAATTTGCTACTGAACCTACATGTCTAAAAAATGACTGAATTAAAATTTTTAATCTCGCAGATCATCCATAAAAACATGTCCAGCCTTTACCAGGCAGATGCAGTCTAAGCCCTGAAAAAAACCCAGTAAGGGTAAGATCTTCAACTGAGTTCAGGAAAAGAAGGCAGTCAAGAATTTTAACTCTATCTAAAGACAAAGGTCTGAAAAAATACTGTTTTTCAAGAAAAGAATCCCCTTCCTCTCTTGCACCAGTGCTGCCTGCATTAGAAGAAATGAAGTGGAAAGAGCATTCAGGCTGCTGCAAACCTGCACGCCAGCAGTGAAGGCACCAATGTGTCATCGTCTAACTCAGCAGGGATTAATTTATCCAACTTACTCCTTGATGATAAAAAATTTGGAAGCTGCGGATGCTAAAATGCAGAGTTATGATGCTGTCACTGTGCAGAAGTAAACATTTAAATCCTCTGAATGCTAAAAGGAAAGTGACACAGCCCTGTCCTGGTAGTAACATGTGGCACTCGGCAGCGTGAGCAGCGCTGGGGCCGCTCCTGCCTTTGTGGCTGTTGTGATCAGGAGTGGAACATCCACAGGGAGGTGAGCCAGCACGACTGGAATTACGTAAGAAAAAAGAGGAATGAAGTAAAGTTGGAATAACAGCTATCACATCCAAATACCTGTGACGTTCTCAGCACCCGTGTGGGGCATGGGAAACACAATCTGGGCAACACTGGGTCTCAGGAAGGTGAGAGTGCTTTTCCCTTGGGAGGCCAGGAGCTCACAGTGCAAAAATGAACCACCTTCCTGCTATCAGAGCAAATCTCTGGAGTGGGGAGAAGGCAAGCAGAAAGCAAACTGCTCGGTACCCTGACTGTAAAAGGGAGGATTTTGTTAAAGCTGTTAGTAATCTGTAAAGGAAATACAATGATGCAGAGAGGCCTCTTTCAATTCAGCAAGAAGGAAGGAGATATGATACTTAAGAGAATGTGGATTTATCAGTCCCACCACTACTAAAGCAGCAATTTTGAGGCAATTTTGCTTCTGCAGGTTGGCTTATGTGTTTAGTGTTTTCTTACACGAAAGAAAAACAAACACACGCTCCAAAGAACAGACTAGGTGGAGATAGGCAGAAGAAATCTCAAGTACTGATAATTTCAAGAAATTACATGGGGAATTTCCTTAATGCCCACTCCAATGTAAAACTTTTCCTGGAACTAGTGAGCAATATATTTTTATCATTTCTTCCACCAGTCTGTAAGCCCAATTTAAACAAGACACAGCTGTACTGCCGTGAATGATAATGTTGTGCTTATCCACTTGAATTAACAGCAACACCCTGCAAAAGCAACTTGCATTTCACATGGCTTCAACAGCAACAAGGCAAATAAACCATACACCACTTAGGAAGAGCATTACTGCTTGCAGTCAATGCGTAAGAAAAAATGTATGCCTACTCCCCAATTTCTCGTTGAGAACATGGAGAACAAACACAATGAAGCAAAAAATGCCAAATTGTGTTAGAAAAACACAGTTTGTTCTGTGGCTGCATGCAAAATAAAGGTGTGAGAAACATTATCCTGGGGAGTAAAAGTAGTAATAGTAGTCCCTTTTGTCTGGCTGTTAAGTATAGACCTTTTATCTTTGCAGAAGCACGGGAACTTACTCGTTGCATTGCTCATGGTGTGTCTGTGCTGTCACCATCATCACCAGCTATTCAGATGGCCAGGAGCTTCAAACACTTCACGTCTTCCTAAGATCTCCTCTTTTAAAATGCAGTATGGAAAAAAAAACAAGTAAACAAGTGTCTTTTCTAGTTGCAGAACAGGAAACACCTTTGCATTTCATGGAGGAAAGTCTAGATTAAAATCCTGGTGCCTGACAGTCTTCAAAAAAAACCTGGAAGAATTTTGAGTGTCTGAGCTCACATTGCCTGTGCATTTGCATACTGTATTTGCTGCATGCTTAGAGATAACAGAAACCAAGTCTGTTTTATATCTGGAGTCAAAATGAATTATGGACTGATAGTATAATAAACATTTTTAAAAGAAGAGAAAATACACAATCATGTTATTCACATATTACAAAGGATTGTCCACGGTATCTGTAGGACAGCAGAAAAACAACTGTTTACAGTTCAGATTTTTGCACCAACCTGTGCATACCGTGACAGTGGGGAGTCAGGCACGTGCGCAGCAGGAGGTGCTTGCTCTGGTCTGGTTTCCCTCAAAGCTCTACACAGCTTCTGTAGCTGTGGGACCATGAACTGTCAGGTAGAAAGGAAGAACAAAACACTTTTGCTCAAAAAGCAGAACTTGTTAGACAGAACCATTAACACCAGTATCTGATGCAAAGCACTTTCCCACTCTTAGTAGTATTTTAAAAATCACATCTAGAAGAGACAAAATGCTGTGCAAATGGACCTCTGTCAGCCGGAATGTTCCAATGAGTCTGTCTAGGCAGAACCAAAACCAAACAACTTTGTAAGCAGCTTTCTGTTTTTGAGGTCTTTGTTCTCAGGTTTTCTTTCAGCCAATTCATTGGCTTCTGACTTGCAACAAACTCAGTACTTTACCCTCTTGTCTTTGGAAAATTCTCTCTCCTCCCTTCAGAGACCTCACTGTCTGTGTGACCAAGTGTGCCAGTGGCTGGGAGAGAGTGGGTGCATCCAAGTTCTTTTCACTCTTAGCCCCAGAAATCTCTCCCTATCCAGGCCCTATCCTCCTGTAGAAGGCTTCAGAGTAGCTTCGAGAAAACAACACCCAGACTGTCACAGTTCATCACAAATAATTTTAGAAACTGCAGTATTCTGTCTGAGAACCAAAGGGATCAAAAGAAGTTCCCCATGAAATGTGGTAAAAAACATTCCTGCATCAGAAATTCAATTTCGCACCAGGAGATTTGATGGATACATTCTAACAAATTCTCATGAGGCGAGTGTCTTCAGAAGACAAAATTTCTGTTTTAAGTGAAGTTACTCATTTTACTTGACATTACTAATGCTGCTTTGGAAAAACAGCATGTCCATCTTTAATGCTAACACATGTAAGGAAATTTGCATTGCACAGTGAGCTGCAATGTGAATTTTCTTTTCAAGTTTCACAACTACCCAAAAAGCAGAAAAGTAAAATGTGACTCAGCTAAACAAGTTGCAAACCATAAGCATGAACACTGTAAATGAAAAAGGGAAGAGTATTGATTTAAGCAGGTAAATACCCAACAGATTTGTATGAATTGTCCTCTGCAGTTGCAGAGTACAGTTCAAGGCAGCTCAGTTATTATCCCAGGATCTTGAGATGTATCAAAGTTTCTCCCCTATTAAATAATAAAAGGAAAAGTCAGAGTTTTAAGGCATACCTTCGTTTTATTGACTCCAGGGCAGACACCTCTGAATCTAGGTCATTGTGAAGAAGACAACACAAAAGTTATGATACCAGGAGGAAAAAAGGAGATTGAGTGGCCAAGAACTGGTCTCTCCTTGCAAAATTCTCATATTCTTTATCCAGCAACTTGCTCATGACCAAGCAGTCCAAGGAAGAGGGAAATGAAGCTTGATCCATCTGAAGTCACTATTCTCATCTCTACACTGGGGACTCCTCTTCCTTTGGCTGGTTTAAGTGGAGATAGAGTTAATTTCCTTTACATTGTCTTGCATGGTGCTATATTTTTTATTCGTGACCAAAGCAGAGTTGATAACACACTGGTGCTTTAGGTGTTGCTGAGCAGAGCAGCATTTGCACAGCATTTTCTGCTTCAGAGACTGCCCTGACAGTGAGCAGACTGGGAGTGCACCAGACACTGGGAGAGGGCACAGAGGGAAGAGCTGGCCCCAACTGGCCAAAGGGGTATCCCATAATTTATGACCTTTTGCTCAGAAATAAAAGCTGTAAGGAAGAAGGAGAAATGGGGACATCTGGAGTTAGGGAGTTTGTCTTCCCAAGTTACCATTGTGCTCGAGGGAGTCCTACTTTTCTGCCAATTTTTCTGGCTGCCATTTGAAAGTAGTGAATTAATTCCGTATTTTGCTTTGCTTGTGTGTGCAGATTTGCTTTACCAATTAAACTGTATTTATCTCAACCCACTAGTTTCTCACTTTTTCCCTTCAGATTCTCTTCTCCACTGAGTAGCTGTGGGGGGCTTAGCTGTCTACTGGGGTTAAACTAGAGCATCCTTCAAGATTGTTTATCATTAGGGCACAGAAATTTCCCAGCAATGGCAAGCGGAGAGTGCCTGACTTTTTTAGCCTTCTTACTGCTTTGCTGTCTTGGGAAGACTACTTATATTGATAATCTCATGCTCAGGAAAATGTAAGTCTGTTTTCTTGGAAAAGGCTTCAAGCTCTAGGCTGTAATACAAAAGCTGGATTTATGCTGCCATCATCAACTTCTTTATAGCAAAGGGAGGATACAGTGAGTTGTTGAACCCTAACAAGGCAAATTTTATGAGCAAATCTCTGTAGCCTTTAGGAGCAGATGCAAAATTACACTGCAGTGAATATTCTAAACCACACAGGTGGAACCCCTTTGTGATCCAGTGCTTTGTAGAAAGGACTGGACACACTGATTTCATGTCGCTTCCCTATGTCTGTCATTTCCCCATCAGCTTGAATCAGATTTGGTACCTATGTGTAAATCATACCCCAGGTTCTGGCAGTTATATTTTATAATCAATTGCTATGCGTATCCAATAAAATATCATCAGTGTTTACACTAGGTGTCTTTATCCCATTAAATATATTCAATGTAGCCAAAATAGAATTGAGTCAATTTAAAAAAAGTATTATTCCTTTGAGTGATGAGATAAACACATGAGGAGTGGGTAAAAAGGATAGGAATATAACCTCATCCACTCCTTTTCAGTGAAAGATCACGTACTTGCAACTTTATGATTTTTGACTGCAGGAAATAAAGTAAAACCAAGTATCCATATAACCATCTCAAAATTATTCTTCTCAGTTAGAACCAATAAATATTTAATTCAAATTAACTGAATGAAAGTAAAACCAACTCCAAACAATAAAAGAAAAAAAAAGCACAATTCTAAAAGCAATAAGTAATCTAGGTACATTCCGTCAATACTAATGGCGGTGTTCAGTCTGGGGCAGTGAACTGTGGAACACCACAGAGTTAAAGCTGATGTACTTCATGGCAGCATGTTTGCTTCCCATGCTGCTGTTCCCCAGGCAGGATTGCTTCCCTGCCCTCAACAAAGGAAAGATATGTGCACTGTATGGTCAAACATAAATACACACACACTACACGTATATATTTAGATACACATACATAGGCATATGTACATTTCGCTTTTAATTTTAAAAATGAGACTCTCTGCAGCCGCAGTTGCTGTTATGCTCTGCATATGGATGTGAGAGGATGGGAAAGAGTGGAGAACATCTTACGGGCATTTGAGAAGTTGCCCACCTGATTTTCTGTGAAGAATAATATGTATTTATTTATGAAATTACAGAAATGGGTGGAAAGAGCTGTAAAAAAAAATAGCCTCAGACTGTCTTATTATAGATGGCCACAGGGTGTATACACAATCAATAGTCGTGGTGATAAAGAAGTGAGTCAATTTTTGAGTTGTAACCTTGCTAGACAAGTTCAGTGTACTGCACAGAATAGCTCTTTGGCCAGTTCTTCCCTGGGATCCATTTCTGGTGTAATTACAGAATCACAGAATCACAGAATTAACTAATTTGGAAAAAAACTTTTGAGATCATGGAATCCAACCTACGACCTAATACCACCTTGTCAATTAAAGACTTTGCATCTCCTCCTCCCCACCAGCCAAGAGCTTCTCCCTCTTGCCTCCAGCAGTGGGTTTTTCCATTTAACACACCAGTGCCTCACCACTAATAAAAAACCCAAATCACCCAGACCACTGAACAGGCGATAATTTTTTTTTCCAGGATGTGACCTTCAAACTGTTAAACAAATTTACAAAATAAATTTAAGTTTCCTTTTCTCTTTCAGGTTGACAGTTTCAAATAGCAGGTTGTGACGTGGTGCATTCCTCTCAGGGACCACACACCACTAAGACCCACTAAGGCCTACTAAGGTATTTTGGTTTGTCCCTAAGCATGTGAACGTTCTCTCTGATTGTTATGGGATTCAAGCAAATCAGAGCTGCTTTGGGCAGCAGGGATGGAGTCAAACACATACCTAAAATGAGCTGACACTTAATCTTTTTCTAAGCTTAAGCTAAATAAGGGAACTTTGGATATCTGCATTGTTCCAGAGATACCCCACTGACTGAGAGCTTTCCACTGTGGTCTTACAAGTTGTATTTATTCACGACTTTAGCAAAGTTTGTCACGCTTAGCTCTATAGAAAGTTAATTTGCCTGACAGGTCAGAAAAATGCTTCTGATATGCAAAATCCTCTTTCCCTACTACATTGCTGCTGCTAATGCAACTTACCACAACCCAGTGGCTTTTTATTTACTTTGCAAAATGTACTTTTGATCTGTGTAAATTTCACTATGGTCAAACATCCATATGGGAACCCATCAGTACCTTTCCTAGCAATAACTTTAGGAAGCCATGTCCAGAGTGACTAATGAGCTGCTTCATCAGATGAGGTGTTTCACCTCAGAGTCAAGTGCATCAGCATAAGAAATGAGGAAGAAGCTGGTGGTGGTGGTGCTAGGCAGATAAATAAACTCCATTCTGCATTATCCGCCCAGAATCTTTTAAAACACTATATTCACTCAAGGGTAAATCTGGTAAGGAGGATTTTTCTATTTTTCTTTTTGAGACATTTCAGATCTTGGTGTCATCATCTACAAAATTCATATTTTACACATGACAAGATCCATATAAAAATGTCATGTAGTAGTTCTCACCATAAACCAAACCCAGACTACATTTAAAGAAAAATATATACAGAGAACAATGATTTATGATTGAATGGAGCCAAAAGCTAAGTGAGAGGTACAGCTTCAAACTGAACTGGAAGTAACTGGTTTAATTTTTATTCAGTTGAGTTTTTACCTGTTGCTAAGGTATTGAAAGCCATGAATGTAATCAGTAAGCAAGGAAAAAAATTAGCAAGTGAATGTGTTTTCCAAAGCAAGCAACATAAAAACAACAAAGCAAAAGCCCAGGTATACAGTTGTTGAAGACACTAAATGTATGGATCCTCTATCAGTGTTAAGTTATTTAATTTATGTTCAAAGAGTAATGCAAGTATAATAAGTAGATTTTGGCTTCATCTATTAATTAATATTATTTAGTGTTCCTTTGATTTCTATCTATATCATAATGATTTTTTTGTAGATATATTAGAGACTGATTAGATACATCCCTGTCTCACAGAAGATAGCTTTAGGTGCCAAACATTATAAAGCATTTTCCAAGCTAGACAGATTGGTAGGAGACCAAGAACTTCAGTTCTCAGAAATGTTGGATTTTACTGGCAGAATGTCTCTGCAAGTGATGGGAACTCAGTACATATTAAAGGCAACTCTATTAAAAAAAAAAAACAACTTTACACTGCAACACTGAAGTAATTTAGACTAGGAACCATTTTCAAAATCTCAAACACTATCTGAAATTATCCAGTGATCCATAAATAATCCCTTTGCACCAGGAAAAATCAAGAGAGAAAGAGAATGGGAGGAGAGATCTTGAAGGCATTCTTAGCTGAAATCAATGCTTGAGAAAAACATGAACTAGTATTCCAAGGGTCATGAGCTAAATACACAAAAATTTACGGACTAGCTACAATAATTGTGCCAAAATCAGCAACAGCAAAGAAATTACATAATAAAACAAACACAACTAAAGAAGACACACATTTTAAAGGCCATATCTCTCATCACTCTCTCTTCTTTGTTTTATGATCTGTCTCTAATGTTCCTCATTACTCCCTCACAAAAAAATAAAAAAAAATGCTCCTTCCCTTTTTGGTATTGTTAGCTTTCTGGGGAAGAAATTACAATTATTTGTACCCATGAAGTCTTGTCCAGATGATGTTACCTACTGCAAAATTAACACAAAACTTAAGAAAAGGAAAAAAAAAGCCAGTTTTGATCCAGTCATGTGTCATCACAGGCATGTCTACAATTCTTAGAGAGGGGGAGTTCTAAGAGTTTCGTGAAATTAAAGGATTTGTGCAGAAAAGCATTTATTTACTTCGACATTCCTAAGAAGCAGAATTTACTGTCCATACAACATAAAATTGAGCCGGAGTTTCTTTGCTCATCTTACCCAAATTCAGGCTTGGAGCAAGATTGCTTCGTACATGGTACCAGATGACATCTGAAATTGTGTTATGCTGGGAAAATGAGACCCCACTACCTACACTGTAAATCCAGTGATTCCTGTGTAAAGACATTTCCCATCTATCCGTGGGGGTACTGCAGGGATGGCAGGCTGCAGCCGAGTGGTGTGGATATCCCCGAAACCGTGTCAAGTGATGCAAGTACAGCTCATTATCACACAGCGCTGCCACACAACACGGCACAGATTTTCATTCCCACTGTGATTTTAAATGCTTCCTTACAAATAAGCTTCTCAGAGGATTAAGAGTTGGATTTTTCTGCTATATAGAACAAGTTCAAGTGAGGCGGCCTCAAAAGTCCCTGAAAATCTTGTGCTCTGACATTCATTTGTCAGGCAGGACAAGGAAACCTTGGTGGCGTTTCCCAAGAACCAGTACGGTTTACAGTAGTCAGCATGTTCCTTGCAGTCTAAATAGTGAGATGAAGAAATCAAAAACTGTGGGGATGCTCCAGCCCTCTATCCACAGGTGGGTTTTAGTGGCAATGCCTCTTTGCCATTCCCTGGGACAATGGTTCTGCTGGTAGAAGATTAAATCAGACTAGGCTGCTGAGTTCTGTAAGGTTCAGAGTGCTCACTCAGAAAAGCTCTGAAGCATTTTTCATGTTAATATGCCCAGTGAAATCAGCTTTGAGAAATGAAATGCCTCTTGTTAAACTAAATTTTGACAGTAGGTTGGTATTCAACTCACAGTGTCATCATCTCCTTCTGAGCTTCCCTTTGGGAAGACGAAGTATTTCTAAGTATTGTTTGTTTTCTTCATTTGTTGTATGTACAGTTATTTGGTCAGGTTACCTCCCCATGGGCAACCCTATCACGTATTAAAACAATTATTTTATACCTCAGTTCACTGATAAATAACATATATATTTAAACAGATGCCTGCAAACACTTAAGCTAGTTAGGTGTTCAGCTATGGCTGAAGTTTTGTGTGCTCTGGATATAAAACTATTACCAAGGACCTGTGGAGATTCCTGATTTCGGATTCATCTAGAATTGAATTTATATTTTATACTCTAAGAATTATATGTTCAAAGCTGTCTGTGAAAAGCTGACCAACACAACAGATGATTTGACAAATGCTGGGAGATAAGGGTGTTAGTGTTGCTAATTTATAGCAAAGAAAGCGTGTGTGAAAGTCAAAGGCTCATTACCATCAGCTCCATGCCAGTTTTTCCCAGATGCCCTATTCTGTATACAACAAGGCCTGTCAGGCAAATTCTAATTTACTTGAAGGTATCTATGGCTTTAGCAGTCTGTGGAAAGCCAATATCTTGTAGGCCTAACACACTGACCTCAAGTAAAGAAGCTGAAGAGATACATTTATATAAATACCTATGTGCCTATATACACACAAATGCCTGATTTAAAAGAAATAGTAGCAATGATCTTTCCTAACTACACTTTTACTTTCACAAACCATTTAATCAATCAATAAACCTATCTGCCAATCTATATCTGTCTGTGTATAGGGAGAGAGAGATCGAGATATTTAAGCCAACTAGGAATACACAATTTAACAGCTGTGGCACTGCAAAACAGCGTGTACTCTACAAATTAAAAGAAAACAAGAAAAGAGCATTAGCTAAAGCAAGCAATCTCAGCCTTTTTGCTGGGAGTCTTAATTTAGAAAATCTACTCAAGAAGAATAATTGTTCCCATTCGTTATTTTGCTTGGATGACTTTTACAGAACTGTTTTGCTGTCAATTGACGAATTCAGTGGAAGAAACAAATTACCCTATTACTAAAGCATATTTGCAGCAAACAATAGATATTCCATATAAGCTGTGCTTATCTGGCCATTTTTCCTAACAACTTCTAAAAACCTTATGCCTCCATCTCAATCTGCCTTTGTGTAACTCATTTTTTATGACAGGGTAGTTCTCCAACAGAACACGGTCCTGCTCACTCCACGTGTACCCCACTGCGCTGAATTCCAGGTCAGGGCAGCCTCAGTGACCGAAACTTGTGACCTTCTCAGCAGGTTTCCTGCATTGTTCACAGTTTCTGTGCAGCCTGATTCCAGCCTCTCCCACTTCTTCTGCTAGGGTTATTTTCTACCAGCATTCCTGTTACAGGCTGCCGCTGTTTTTACAGGTGGCAATATAAGAACGTTTGAAAGTTTCTTCTGGGCTAATATTTTGCTACTTTTCCCTATTAATGAGAGCTTGATTTTTGTTTCACTTCAGTGTTTAATTAGTTTGTAAGAAAAGCTGACTTGTGAACTGACCTGAGTATGTTTTTTCTAAGTCAAGTATTTAGAATTAAATTCATCTTGCCTAATTTTTTGCATGTGTGAGTCATTTAAGATACACTAAGTTACTCATGAGCAATCACCCCACACTTGGTGGAAAAAAATGAATTGTCTTTTGGACTTGCAGCTTTTTCTTCCACAGATGGTTGAAGTAGTCAAGATTAAAAGAAACCATGAACTTTTAAGCAGGGGGCTTTCAAAATAGGGAGTTAAAATCCAGTCCTGTAGTGCATTCACCTCATTCATCTTGTTTTCCTTGCAAAATCATATACATTTCATTAAACTTTTAATGGAGGTCTTGAAATGCAGCTTGCAGCACTATCTTTATTCCTCTCATTTAAAATGAGAAAGGTTTAGCAGATCAATAACCAATGGATTAATGAGTCACTGATGATAATAGCAGCGATTTACATCAGCAGCACCGATTATCAAGAGCAATCACAGAGTACTTGGGAAGCAGATTAACAAACTATTTCTGCTTAAGTGGTGACCGAAGCCAACTTCCTTCAGAAGACAGATGAAGAAGGACAGAAAATAATGACCATTAAAGCAAATATAGAACTACAGTTGCCACACAATTGTGTAAAAGACACAATATGTTGTTCACTTCAAGAATGTGAAAATAGCACTTCTTGTCAGCTGTCTGAGCGTGGCTCTTCACTGTCAGAAACCAGGTTGGGTACATGAATTTTGCCACGTGCCCTAAATGCCACCAAGAGGTGTGTTTGCACACAGTGTGTTCCTAATTTGAAAGGCCCTCACGTGGAAAATGTGACCAGTCTGTAACCAGTCTCCACATCCTGGGTCATGCCAAGCCTCATCAGCTGAAAAATAAGCCTTGCAGTCTTCAGGGATTCTTAATACTGCAAGCAAATAGGCACATGGCCTTTCCATAATGGTCTAAAATACCAAGAATTCTTTATATTTCTTACCAGAAGCAGCAAAGAAAACGAGACAAAACAATGAAACACTGGCATGCATTTGAATTTTCTCTTTCTTTATCATCTGATCATTTTTGGATCACCTTAGTAGATCAGGAGCTTTTTTCTCTATCTGTGAAACTGAAAGTCTTCCCTGGTCTATTCTCCACCTTCTTTATGCTTTGCAGACCATTTCCTTTTCTACACACTACATCCACAATTAAACTACCCTCCTTTGCTATGAAAGCACAATCCTGTTCTTGTTCATGTTTGTATTTCTTTTATTTCTTTGAAAGAAAGCTGTCCAGTTTTTCAGGTCCAGTGTATGCACCTGACCCCCTCATTCTGCTTTTTGGTAAATCCCCCAGTTCCAACCCGCCCCAGTTGTGGTCTCAGCACTGCAGTCTTTTTGTGCCCACGTTACCACTTGAACAGAAAACATGAAGATTTACACCTTTCCTTGGCACTAGACTGGAAGTGACATGCCATGAACCCAGCTGGAGGCAACTGACTACTGGAACCCTGGTAAACTCAGTAACACAGCAATTTTGTGAGCGCAGGTGGTATTCCCAAGATTCATTTATTTAAATATCCTGCACACACAAATAGGCATTAGTCATCACTGCTCGTTATGATTGTGAACGTATTCAGCAGAGCCAAGATGCTAAGTTTGGTAACAAGTCATGATCAGAAAGGTAATCAGCTGCCTTGGCTGGAAAACATGGATAGTAAATTTAGTGTGGTGGGGCCATGAAGGTCTTATGTCCTCTGACAGTCGTTGAACTTAAATGGCAGCAATCCTTAAACTAAACTTTGTTTTTAAGTGGTTGAAGGAAAAAGAAATGGTCCGTCCGTCCCTCCCCCCCCCATTTTATTTTCCCATTTCCATCGGAAACATGAAATGCTCTTGTTCATAGTTTCCCAGGGAATAAGAAATGCAAGTCCATCTCCATAAAGCAGAGACACAGAAATAAAGGAGACAAACACAATGCAAAGAACAAGGGAGAAAATGTCATGAAATGTGTAAATACTTATATGTCTGTCTGGTTTGGGGAAAAAAGTAAAAGCAAACAAATAAAATATTTGCAAGGAAACCATCCAAGCCATATTTTTTTCCCAGAAACAGCATGACTTGCAAACTCTGACCTGCAGTGACCACGAGTTTGCATAGAGATGTGGAAGGACTGCAACCTAACAACCTGTGCTTATTGAAGTTAACAGAAATTTTGCTACTGAAATTAACTGAATTTCATATACCCTTATAATGTAATGCAGTTTCATGTAAATGTAGGATACTGAGAACATCTGCATAATTTTGTCTGTAATTCTGCAGATCTTCAGGAAAACTGTCTCAGAAAAGACAACCTTTTAAATCAAATCCCTTTGGAATTTCACAGGAGTGATTTTTACCTTCAGAATGTATCACTTACCTCCACCAAAGACTTAAATACAAAACAATAATGACAAGATGCCCATAAAAAAATAGCTTAAGGCCTATAACACCATATAAGAAACAACTCTTAATTTCCCCTGTGGTTTTCTCTAATCTTTGACACTGCATTTACATTCTGCATAGCTCTCCAATGTGTGCTGGAATCCCAGCACAGCAATATAAAAGTAAAACAGTTCCAAGGGGTTATATTAGGATACTAAGGATCTCAAAGACAAGACATTAGCTATTGACAAGTTTCATGAATAATTTCGCTGCATTTTTATTACTTTGTAGTAAAAATATCTGTACAACATGCAACATCATTATTCTTTTCCCTTTACTTTCAAATGATTTTTTGATATGTCTAAAAAAATTCTGTTGTCGTTTATAGGTCTAAAAATCACACTTCTGGTTTGAATATGAAATGTAATTAAAATGCACACTTCACTGTTAAAGATGGATGGGCATGAAAAGAAGAAATTTCTTTTTGCACCTCTTTGGTAACTTAACATTGCTTTAATTTTTAAAAGGCCATTTTTTGAAAGCAAGAATATTTTAGTTAATAATTTAGTATTCACTTCAATTAGAATAGTTATTAAAACCTTCAATGAAATTACAATTAAAAGTTTGAAAATAGTTTTATAATTTCTATCTTGGTACAATTTTCTGCTCTGAAAAGAAAGCTAATGCAAAATCACTTTTTTATCTTGGTATTGTTTCAATATAAGCCTTTAAAACTGCTGTGCAGGGCTCTTGACTTACAATGTATTTCAATATATTTGAAGATGCTCTGCAAACAATGGGTCAGCTTTTTCAGCGGCTGTAAACTGATGCAACCCTACTGCCTGAAGGAAATGCACTTGCTCAGGGTCTTGTTCATGCCACTCAGCAGAGAAGAGAAAACTTGTCAGCACAAGAAAACCTTTGTCTAATTAGTATGTTCCATTTTAATATAATTTCCATGAGGCCAGTCATGTCCAATCACCTCAAAATCGTAACCCCAGCATCACCTGCCTTAGGTAAATCTGAGAAAAGGACAGGACCAGATGCAGATGGAAGCACGATTTCCCCATGCTTAGCATCCAGTTATGTACATTTTCTCAGGGTAAATGCCAAGAAGACATGGGATGTTGTTAAGAGGGAAGAGCAGCAGTGAACAGACACTTTACAGAAATCTTCTGGCTTAGACAAGAAGCCAGGCAGGAGAGAGGCTGAGTTTGAGTGCAGAACAGGAGTTCTGACAGCTTTCAACAGGCTGAGCCCACCACCACTCTGATACAGAGTGAGCTGTGCTGAATATGTCTGAGGTACTCTTACCTAGGCAAGACAAAAATATTTCAGATATATATTGCAGTGTTTAAACAGCTGCATGTACCATCCCAATGCTACTAACATAGCTAATAATAGTAGCTACAATAACATACAAACCACGCTCTGCTCCCGAGGTTCACTGGAAGGTTGTCTAGTACTGTCTTTTAGTCCTTTGTGCTGGTACGTTATTTTACATGGCACTTTTAATTTAAATCTGCAAGACTTTGCCTGGCCATTTTGGACTGAAATTTTCCATGATATTGTCTGTCTCATGCTTCATTTCCTTTTCGTTGGAAAGTCTCAGCTAGTACAAAGCTAGTTATTCCTTATAACAAGTCCAGGAAAATTTTTTTCTGAACTTTGAAAGGACTGGATGTCTCCACTGTGCTGAAGCTGGATCACAAGGAGGGCAGGGAAGGCTTTGTTTTGTTCTATGAATAAGAGTTCTCCAAAATGTGCCAGGTTATCACATACCCTATGCGTTGCAGAGACATGAAGGCTAAAATCTCTCGACAACTTTCCTAGAGTAAGGTTCTCCAGGCTTAGCTTTGAGGTACTGAATCGAGACTTTCTCTGCAAATCTGGCTCCAAGCTGCTGCCTGTGGACAGCAGAACTGGGCAGAGGAAGAGTGTCCTCCTCCATTCCTTCAAATCAGTAAAACTGCTGTCCTGTAATGGCTCCCCAGGTCCCAGTGCATTGTTCAGCCTGTCCTGAGATGAAATAGATGCAAGAGTGGGAATCACAGCCTATTTTCTGCTTTTCACGGGAAGGAAATCTTTGTGCATGGGATGGGGTCTTTACCACCCTCTGGATTAAAGCTCTGTTCTGTCTGACTGCTCAGCAGAGCTGAGCAAAACATGAGGACCACTGGCAGCCCCAGTGCCTGACACAGCTCCAATAGCATGTCAGAGGAGGAAAAGGGTGGAGCTGCAAAGAGGAGAACAGCTAGAACTGCTAGGGACCAAAGACAGTAAAATGGATAAGAAAAATGTGAGTGAGGAATAGGAACTGATACTTGAACTTGTCAGGCTGAGACTAGAATAGAGTGAAGAAGATTGGATCTGGGGTTATTATAGGACTTAAGTCTGAGTAGAAAAGAGATCATGAGCCTGAGAGACGGGAGAGTTCATCACTTCATAGATTTTAAATCTTAAAAAATTCATTAACTGATACATTTAGATCTTAAGAAAAATTAAATGGAAGGATTCAGTCAAGGAAGATCAGAGAAGGTATCAGAGGCAGGGTGGAAAGCTGGTTGACACTACTCCCATCTCCATTGTCTTGGAAGAAAGGTTGATAGACTAAATGAGGAGCGGAAGAGGGGACAGTGGGAATGGCTGTGCAAGGAGAAGAAGCTTCAGAAAAGTGGGGGATGGAAGAACAGAAAGAGTGATGCCAAGGTGGAGTGAACAAGGCAGAAGAGATCATGTCTGCAGTGACCAGATGAGATGGCACAAAACTTTCCAGAGTCTGGAGCACGTGGCTGAGTGCAGCTGTTCCACCATGCCCTTCCCTGCCAGGAGATGCCTGCAGGAGCTGTTTGGGATTTGCTGTAGGCCTTTGAGTGCCCCTCTGCTGCTGTCAGCTCCGGTGCCCACCTGGTGTGCTGGTCCCAAAGCACTCCATCCTCCTGTCAAGCAGCGGGGCCTGCACAGGTACTGAGGGAGAGAGTTTTCCTCTGAGATTTCTTTTAAAGCAATGTAGAAAAACACACTTAGATTATGGAAATACAAGCACCCAGGAGTTAAGGAAAGCCACATTTCAGGTTTACTGTTCCATACTTGTTAACACATCATTCCTGTTCCGTAGCCATGAAGTGGACAAATAAATTAACTGTGTGGGATTTCTCCTTTATTTCTTGTAAAATTTTATTGAGGGAAAGGAGCAGGAACTTTCAGGAAAAGCAAGGAGGTTCTCAAGCAAGTCAAACACTGAATGGAAGAGCTGGCTTTTCGCCCTGTCTCAGCCATGGAGTTTTTCTCTGATGCTGATCAAGTCACTTAACCAGCCAGAGTAGTCATTATGTTTGATTTTATAGGAGTTTCATGCACAGAAATGTTCAACTTTCTCAGATGCAATTGAAGCCTCTGGGTTCTAAGCGTTGAGAAAAAGTTAAAATACAACACGAAATACAACATGAAATACTCTGCAATATCAGTTTCTACAGTGAGACTCATCTAAAGGTAGTGTATAAATTCTTAAATCAATGCCTCTATGTAATAGAAAGATTCAAATAATCTCATGCATATTTTGTGCAAATACAGGGATTGGGTTTTCATGCAGTTAGATTTTGTGATAAAGTATTCCACTTTCAGTGCAGTTTGACTGATTTGAGGTAATGGGATATAGAGACATACTGAGAAATGAAGGTTTAAAAAAAACCCAACAAAACATCGATTAGTTATTCTCTGCCCTGGATGGTTCAGGGTACTGATAGAAAAGGAGTATGCGATTAAAACTTTATCAGCATCCAGTCATGAAAAAAAGAGTTAAGATACACTTGCACTGTTAACCTTAATTATAACATTTCTTAGTTTCATATCTTACAAATTCAATAACATTTTCAGGTGTTCTTCATTTGTGTGGATTACAATATGTGCAACATTTATGCATACCCTGTGGAATTTGCCACATCTGGTCTGCCATTGTTTGGTTTTTTTCTCGAAAATAGAACTTCTTTAAAAAAAAAAATCTGTTGTGTTGTTTCCTTAGTTTCTCTTTACCCTTCCTTAGAAGGGAAAACAGACCATGCTTAGCTTAATTCAGCATGGCCCCTAAAGCCCTGGGCACATATCTGAACATCAGATAAAAGAACAGTGACTTGGCACTCTTCCACCGTATCTTGAAAAAAAACCCCAAAACAAAATGCTGAAAGCTTAAGGATTTGTAAACCTTTCTGTTCAGCTTTGAAATGAGATTTCCACCTATTTGGTCTGAAGATAGGAATATAAAGTAGTTAAAGTCCCTGAAACAACAGTTAACCATACAATTCCCATAAAACACCAAGGAAAACGTAAATTTCAGATGCTATATTATTGACTGATTTGAGGTAATGGGATATAGAGACATATATTAAAGGGTGTAGTATTCTTCCACTGACCAGGATCTGCTAGAGCAGATTTCTCAAGGCCCCATCCAACCTGGCCCTGGACACTGTCAGGGTTGGGGGACCACATGGAGTAGATACGAATGGTTTCCAAAAATTTAACCTGTTACAGGATGAGCTTCAAGCTACAGCACTGCAAAGGTGTTTTAGACTTCAGCATGAATGTTCCTCATGCCTTTGCAGAAAACAGCTGCTTCAAGCTTTTTAAATTTGCCCTGACCCCGCATTATCTCCCTCTTGAGAAGGCCCTCAGACAGTGGCACTCTGCATAAGCACAAAAGTTTATTTGCATACACATCTTTTCAGGACTGCAGGCTTATTTTAAGGACCACAAACATGAAAATGAAACACCGTTTTAAAATATTAATATTTAATTATACACAAGGGAGACATTTGAATGCAGAGCAATAGGTATTAGATCAACATAAACAAAACTTCCACCTTTTTTCTTGTCACAAGTCACAAGTGTGAGTCGAGGTTAGATCCTTTTGCTGGATTTTAGAGAAAGGCTGGGGAGTGTTTTGGTAACTGATGAAATCTCTTAAGGAAACGAGAATTTGATATCTGTAATAAAATCTCCTATTCCACGGCTTCCGTCCAGGGGATCAGGAAGGAATATTCCATATCTTCAGAACATCTTGTGTGTTTGGTTTCCTCCATTACAGATTTTATTCAACTTCTTCAGCTCTGCCAAATGCAAGAGTTTGGAACTGGAGTCTGTGGGTGCTGCAGACATCAGCTGCAGAGCTCTGCCTGGATGTTTTCTTCCTGCCCTGCAGCACATGGGGAAACCAGAGAGCTGCTGGTGCACCCAGACTTGCCGTGCCTTTCCTGTGGTGTTCCATGGCAGAGCTGCCCCTTTGGAGCTCGACCAGCACATGAATTTTTACATGTTTTAACTAAACCCAGGGCCAATAGGCTCTCTCTACCATGCTAATGCGTTCTAGATTTTTATTTTCTAATGTATAGCTTTATAAATATTAGATTATCGAATGTTTGCTTTCCCAAGCTGCCTATAGAGGCTTTTATTTAATTTTTTTTGTTGTTGTTAACTGAGACTGCCTTGCAAACGTATGACTATGAAACTGTGCTAATTATGGAATTAGTTCCAATTTAATGTCTGGTTTATCATAGACCTATTTATGGATAGGCCAAAAGCTGTTCTGGCAAATTAGCAGGAAATGGGAAAAAGAAATATCAGTATGAGCTTCATAACTGTTGGCACTAACTGTGCCTTACTTATGCTCTACTTTAATGATCTTGTTTTATTTTTCTCAAAGAAAAAGCTGGTATAAGAGGCCTCTAAATTCGTAGAGCTATTAAGTTCATGATGAAAATAACATTAAGCTAATGTTCCCTGCTTATTTCAGCAAAAGGGTAGTAGTGCTATTGAATCATTAAAATGTTTTAGTAACTTTATCAAAGAAATAATGGTGACAAAACATCTTTAGTGCCTCTGGAATCTTCTCTGCCATTTTATAAAAACAGAAATTACAGTATCATCCCAGCCTGGAAAGCCCACAGCTCCCTTTTGTCATTGTAGATACATTTTAAGACAGTAATTTAAGCTACCTATGTCTTTTAAATAATGGGTGAATTCATATTACACAAGGTTTGGAAAAGCTGATTTTTCTTCCATGAGACATTTAGAATGTTGTTCTTATCTCTCATTTTCTGCTGTGTTGGGTAAAAGCAATTAGGAGTGGCAAACCTACCTGGGGCCAGATAATTTAGCATTGTGTTGCCAACTTTGGCCAGAACTTGGTCACATACTTTATTGGCTCCCATCAAGATAAAAAATCTTATCCATTCTCTACTGCATTAATAGCAGTGCTCACTACTGTTTAGAACTGGCTGTGTTTTGCTGAATTTTCTGTTGTATCCACAATGTAGACCAATTGCACTCAGCCGCACTCGCCCTGGCTGCTTCCAGCCCGCATGGATGGGTCTGCAATGCATGCAAACCAGACAGCAGAGGTGTGGGGGGACGTGGCGGGTACCCAGATCTGGAACCTGCAGAGCTCTCCCAGGACCTGTCATCTAGATAAGGCCTGCATGGACATTCTGAACAGATTGGAAAGGGAAAAAATAAAACCCCAAAAAAGCACTAACTTGAAATTTGAATCTTCAAAATAGTAAATGAATACATTGACTAGGCTTCAAAGCAAACATATGGTTAGATCTCTACTTGAGGTATTTTACTTTATAGATTCAGAGGTGGGAAACTGCCTTTATGCAGTATTTAAACAATTTCCTTTGCTTTTCAAGTGGAAGCTGGCTGAAATGTATAATATCTTTAGGGAAGGAAGAGTCATTCCCTGAAGGCTGGCCAAGAAACTGTGAAGACAGCAGCTGCAGAGGCAGCTGGAGTTACCACCCTCACAGATGGAGTGAAAGTGCTGGGCTGTAGCTGAAACAGGAGGGAATGAATGAAAACAGAAGGAAGGTAAAAATAGGGAAATAGCAAGCCAGGTATTGTGTCTTAATAAGATCTGAAGGTTTTCTACATATCCGTGTGTAACGCAGCCTGGAAGAATTCTAGGCTCTTAAAAAAGGCTGCATGCACCATCCACACTGTAGAGAGTGTAGTTTCTCTGAACAGGACTGTAACAGAGTCAGAAACATCTCTAAATATCCAAATTTGAAGATATTGTGGATGCCTTATCCCTGGAAGTGCTAAGCCTTTTCTAGGGGCAGGTTGAGTTCTAGCAGCACAACCCTGTTGGATTAGATTAGAGACAGATCAGGGCCTGTTCTCAGACACTGCCCAGCAGCAGAAACAGCAAAGTATGAAATGATCTGGTCCCAAGCACAGTCTTCTAGCATTCAGTAACTTAAGGCCTACTGGTCTTACATAACTAGTTCCTTTTCCCTGATAGCCAGGAACTGACAAGGTCTGAGCAGTATAACAGAGTGGAAACTGGAACCTCTTGATTTCTTTTTTTTCCCCCAGTGAAAACTGGAAAGAGAATACATTTTAAGAAATCAGTTTTATGCAGAAATTTGAACTTATAATGTGGCATAGCTTTTGAAGTAGAAATGGCTATTTGCACAAACTCAGATCTTTTCAACAGAAGGAAATAACCCATTGAGTAAACAGGAAGCAAAGGATAGTCTTTTCCAGTTTAGACTTTCTTCATACTTTCTTAAAAATGCTGTGTGAAAGCAAATTTCATGCCAAAGAACCTAGACCTAGCAATACTAGGTACACATGTTTATGTGCTTATAAGAAAGCTGCTGAGGAAAAAGGAAAAAAGAGAAATAATAATGTGCAAACACACACCAAGAGAATGTGTTTTTCTGGAGACAGAAAATATTAAAGAGAACAGCAGAAATACAATTTCTGCATCTCAACATAGCTAGGGTTTAAACATTTAGTCAAAGTTTGAACACAAAGAATTATTTTCTTTCTTAGTTTACTCATTTTCATGTCAGTCAGGTCCTCCTCAAAATAAGTTTCAAACAAAAATCTATACACAGACTCACAAAATGAAATGTATATTTAAGTAAGCAATGAAAATTATATCCTTTGTATAAGTGATCTATATTAAAATTTGTGTTTGATCATGAATGTCATGTTTTTAAACATAAACAATAATCCATCTTTTAAAATGAAAAGGGCTTACATTTTTTTCCAGAGGAATCTAAACATAATTACAAAATGGCCATTTTGGTGAACAAGTCTACATGGGGGTCAAGTGATCACCCAAATTCCTGTGAATCAATTTCACTGAAGGTGAAAATCCATTTCAGAGATTCAGAATCTCACAACTGAGAGTGTTTTGTCTCAGTGTAAGACTGGACAGACAATCTGCATCTTCCAAATACCATCTGCAACAAAACTGATACCAGATGCCAAGCACTAAATCTTTATGAGCTGGGTGACCCTTGTTAAGAAAAATGTTACACAGACCTGGGCCTGTGAAAAAATATGCGCTGTGGAGGGACACTGTCTTAACTTCAAGGATTAATTAGTCACCAGCTGATCCTTCCTAACTGCTATCATCAATCTCCTGTTTAATTTATTCCTAGAACTGCTGTTCTGTAGGGTTGATAATGGATATTAGCATTCTAAGTTCCCACAAGAGAGTATTTGTCTTATGTGTTTAGTTCAGTTAGACTCAAATGTCTGCGCATCCATCCTCAGTCAGGCCCTTATAAGAAGTCCAGTTCTAACTTTAGGCCTTATCTCTGCATAACATGGATTGTGGATGAATGTCAGAGCTCACAAGGATATCCTCTTCCTACTGAGTGAAGCAGAAAGTTGACAGATATGTTCGAGGCCTTGGTCCCACATGAAAAATCACATGTTCCAGTGCTTCGCTCCGTGGTGCTCATTCTCAGATCAGGTGTCCCAGATAGGAAACCTGTCAGATTTACAGTTTGAGACAGGCAGGAAAATCTGTCAGCCTGAAGTGAGGTAGCCAAAACTTCCCCTACATCCCCAGAGGTAAAAAATAGGCTTCAAAATCACTCTTGAAGAAATAGGTAAACAGGAAATTCCAGTGTGTTCCATATTTTTGAAGGAAAAACAAAAGCATGTATGGTTGCCTTTTCCAGACTTGCTGTAATACTAGATTAGAAGCTAGTTTTAGACTGTATTTACTTTAAGTAAAAAAAAAAAAGTCCCTGGTAAATGAGAAAATGGGGATTTTTTTCCCCTGGAATACTAAACTACCAGCCATGACGAAAGGCAGCTACAAAGTGACAGTTAGACAACCAGCAGGATCCATGGTATTTACAATTTTGTCAAAAGAGTCCCCGTCTGCAAATGTTTTGGCCTTTGCATATTTACATTCCTTGTGCTTGGTGCATTGATATGCTTCATGTAGCACAGCTTCTGCTCTCCATCACTGCTGCTCTTCCTGGTTTCCAGTCTGCAGTTTCCATTGCGTCTTTGTTTCCTTTTTGAATGCAATACATGCTAATTTTACAGTAAATGCCAGTTTACATTAGCTCAGCTGTCCTCATGACATAATTTGACTTGAAGTTATGCAAATTACTTCTTTCCAGATACCTCTGATTAACTGTAAAAAACACTCCCTAATTAGTCCAGAGATAATCAGGGAGAAATCACAGTTGATTACATATGTTGAATTTGCTTCTCCAATTTGAATTGCCGTATTTCCTGCCACAGGACCTGTGATCACGCTATAGAGCTTGCACCTTCCCTTCCCTTGAAAAACACTTGAACTACTCCCTCACAGTTCCATCAAATCAAACACTTCTTTTCATACTGACTCTAGCCAGACAGCGAGAGATCCCCGCTGACAGCCGAAGAGAAATGCCAGCCAGGTGCAGCACAAATTCTGCCTCTTGCTGGAGATAGAGACCAGTAAATCTTACTGGAAATGCACAGGTGTCGGAAAGTTTTACAACTGGCAGCGAAGAGAGAGAGCACAAAAGCTGATCTTCTGATAAAAATGACATTGTCAACTGATACCAAAGTGACAGTTTTAGAGGTCAGTAATTTATACTGAATTTCCAGCAGAGATTTGCTGGCTTGCCTCACGCTGAACTCTTGTACCTTAGTGATGACTCAGTAATTTATCATAATCCACTTTTCAAATAAACAGGGACAAGTGAACTTCAGAAGGCTCAGCATTCAGATTCAATTTGAGTAAACAGATAAACGTTCAAAGGTTTATTCAGAGTTTGGTTTCAACTACCTCATACATCTCAAGTCTTTGAGTTACCAGGACTGGTAACATTTCCTACATGGTCCCTAAACTCTTCCCCATATCAAGTGCCTTGCCAAGGTGAGGAGTAGGTCATGTACCTCTTAACAAAACCTTTTTTTTTTCAGAAAAAAGACCACAGGCTGATATTTTCTGTAAGAGAAGTAGCAGTCGTAGCTGAGCTTGAGGTCATTTATTGCTTAACAATTCCAGATGCAAACATAGATGAAAAAGAACACAGATTTTGGGTTTAACTTGTATCAATTCTTGATGATACTAGGAATTCAGACTTGGAGCTGAAGTTTCTAAAGCATCTCCCTCCACAAGGGATGTGATTTGAACTTTGGATTTGTATCTCTTTCAGATGGGGTCTAAAACTTCCTGTAAAATGAAGTACTTTTTCAAAATTCAAGGAAATGGTAACATCGCAAGGGTGAATATGGAGATATCTCAAAGCTGAAATGAACTGCAGATTTGATGAGCTAGAGAGATCAAAAAAGGAATTTTCATCATGTAGCAGGAGCAAGAAGAGGAGGATTTTGCCCCTTAATGAACCTGCAAAGCATGAAAGGAGAGCTGTGCAAGACAAAAAGAAAAAAAACCCAAAACTTTTAGTAAGCTCAAACTCCCTGAGATCTATGGAATAAAGCAATAGGACTAAGTCCTTCCTTGATTTAAGACAATGTAAGTCTGAAGCAGTGATTCAAGTCTGAATCTTACATAAACCTGATACCAAGATGTTATCAACTGCCAAAAAGAGTTGTGATACTTTTTTTCTTTTTAAGAAAAAATTGGTTAAGTTTCTTTGGGCTACTAGTAGGAATTCTTTCCATAAGAAATTCCTTTGTCTCCTTGTTGCTGGGGGATGTTCTGGAGAAACCAAGGCCTACCCTGAAAATTTCTGTGTCATAAAAGGCAATACAAAGTTCCCAAAGGGGCACTATATCCTCCTACACACTGCCTCTGGGTTCTCATGGTCACTGCTCTGCAGTGGCAAGGACAGAATATGACCATGAAATGGATTCTACAACAGTACGGAACATAATCATTCCGGGATTCCTTTGCACAATGTTTATTACAGCAATTAAACCATGGTAGCGTATATTAAGGAATTCAGTAGATGTAGTAATTTCACATGAAAATAAAGAAAAATCTGAACAAGAAGAGGAATTATCCAAGCAGTCATTTGGTTAATATTTGAGTTAGAATTTAAAGACATATATTAACATGTCAAAATTATTCACATTTTCTAAAACGTTTTTTCACCTCACCTTTTGTCAACAGCCTTTTTATAGTTTTAAGACAAATCCATCCCATCAGAACAACCACCACAGACACAGTCTTACCACTGCTCATTTTCTCAGAGACAGCTGGGACATAGCAAGGGAAGGGGGTGCAGGTCACACACATCATTTTGCTGTCCAGCTGCCCTTCTTCACTGTGGCTACATTCCCTGTCAGAATCAGAAGTAAACTTCTATGGCAAATTTCCTCACCTGGCAGGGCACGTGGAGTCATTGACAGTAATGATAAGTGTCAGAGAGTTTCTGTGACTTTATTACAATCTGAGAGTATGTAATACCAAACAACATCTAAAATTATTACATGCTCACTCTGCGATGTAGCCAACACTACAACACCCGCTTTGTGTCCTTTCCTGTCAGAGCCTGCACAATAATTTCTGGTCCATTTCTCTGCTGTACAGCTCTCCTGTGCTTCTGCCAGAGCTGCTCTTTTTCATTCTGAGAGTCAGAGCACAGTTAGAGAGAAGGCTGTGCCCCAGCTCCTTTTCACAACTCTGGACTTCCCCCCTATTCTCCCAACCCCGCTCTCCAAACCCCTTTGGTGTTTCAGAATCTATCACAAGTTGAAGATTTTCAGGGACACAGCCCAGTGACACAAGGGAGATAATTGTGAAAGAAAGGTCAGTGGGGTACAAAAACAACAAAAAATCATCTTATTTCCAGACCCCACTGACTCTTATCTAAAGTCTCCAATAACACAGATTGGATTTATTATCAGAAATTATTCGAATAGAGTTGTCTCTCACCATGAGGTGGAGCACTGGGGAGTCTCTATAAAGTTGTATAATGTCAGTTCCGGTCACTTGCAGGTGCAATATGCACGGTCATCCTCCATGAAAATGTTCAGATAGGTTTGTCCACCTTTGACACAAGAATCTGTGTTTTCTCAATAAATTCCCAGTGATGCTCATACACTTATAGCCTGGTAACTCAATAACCTCTACAATGGATTTTTTACTATTTTCTTTGCTTTCATGAAAGTGTGGAGGGAAGTTTACTTCTGAATGAGTTCATCTCCATGATACATTTATTGTTAGTACAGGATTTCATGAAGGACCCATTTTCAGGCAGATCAAATGTACAAGTCCTGTGGCCTCAGATTTGAACTATACAAAGGAAATCCCACTCTGCTTTATAAAAGTCACATTTGATCCTATCACAAAATAATTCATTCTAACAACATGGACATTTTCACAGCTTAGCAGTCTGCTTCTACAAAAAATCCAAGACCAAAGTATTCTTACCTTATACAAAAAATGGTGAAGTAAAGCTAGAACACTTGATGTCAAGGCAAGAAATATCAATCTATGACAACGTTTTGCAACATGATAACTTTAATGCCATTATGCTAAATGCTTTTGATGTAGTCTTTCTTTATGACAGATTTTTAGGAGAAGGAGAAGCATTTGATCATTGCAGTCTTGATTATGGAAACAGAACTGCTGCTGAAATACATAACTGCATGTTAATGCTCACTGAGGTCAACAGGAAAACTTAAATGGATTTTAGTAATGCAGAATCAGGACTTCAGTGTTGAAATATTCTTTATTTTCTCCTGATGGATTGTTAAAGGTACTGCTTTGCATAATATTTGTCTGGTTATTGAGTTACCAGGACAGAGATAGGTGCATAAGCGCAGAGAAAATTCTCAAGAACAAAAGCAGCCTCCTTCCTGAGCTTGGTCCTGAAACAGACATCCATTCAAATGCAAATCTTTTCATTTGTTCTTATTTTGTTCCTCACATTTGTTGGCCATCTGTGGGCAATGATGACATAAGAACATCCACTTTTTCATTTACTACCCATCTTTTCTTTACTTTCTTCACCTCTGTCTTTACGAGCACTGTTTGGTTCCAGGCCTTGAGAACAAGAATTGAGGTTGTCTTCATAGTTTGTGATGTCTCGAACTCTTCTGTGTAGGAATTTACAAAGTCATGGAAGTGGAAAACACAGATGATTTCTTTATTCCTTTGTCTCAAGTTGAAGGCTCACACTCCTCAAAATAAGACCTTTTTCCTTTCTGTGTCTACATTAGACTCTAGTCTTGTATTTTTAGGGCACGTAGAGAATGTACAGTAAATTAGAGCTAAACTTCTAAACCAGTGGAAAGCTGCAGTTATTCCATAGACTCTGTAGCTACTTCTAGAAGTAGACCAGCACCAGTGAGAAAACTGACTGTAAATAATTTCATTCTGGTTTATTTAAGAAATGTAATGTGTATTTAGAACAGAGGACCAGTTACTCAGAAGACTAGTTTTGGTTGCTACTTTTGTAACTTGGAAGTGCATAAAGGTGAAATACAGTGTAATCTGTTTAGAAAGCACCTTTTGGAAAAGGAACACTTTTACTAAAAGTGTTTGCTTTTGCCTCTATATTTCATTTACTCCTTTTGCTTTTCCCTCCTTTATGTTCTTCACTCCACAGCTTCTCTTCTGATCAGCCTCTCTTAGGTGCTCTTTGCTCTGGCAGTGAATTCGTTTCTTTTGATTTGTTTTCCTCCCATCTCATAAGCTGATCTCTAGCCTTTTTCAAAGCTGAAGCCACTAATTTTTATCTTTTTCTTTTTTTTTTTCAAAGTGAACATGCAATTAGTCTTTGAGCATTTGTCCTTAAAAGTTACATTTTCTTTTTAGAGTTTTCTGCCTTTTTCTTACTCCTTCTCCTTATTGGACATAGAACTTCAAAGCTGGAAACAGCCTAAAACAGCCATAACAATTGCCTGTGACTGAGGCACGGAGTTTTGTTCAGAATATGGGGTCCAAATAAAATGATGGTGCTTTGTTCCTTCAGCTTGCTTGTTTGTTTGTTTTTTCCTGGTGATTAACAACTTTTATAATTCATGCTTTTAGAGTCTTTCAGTGGTAATATAGACACTATTAAATGATAACAGCATTACTGGCCACTTACACTAATAGTCTTGGCATTGGCACAGTATATCCTTAAATAAAAGCAGTTGACCAAACTGGCTTGTTATTACAAAATGTGTGTACTTTAATGATCGCACTTAATGATTTTCTGTTTAGGTCAGCATTGCTTCTGTTTTCTTATCAGCAATATTCATAGCCACCATCTAGTTAGGCTTTAAGTGTGTTCCTAAATAAAATTACACCAGTATTTTAATGATTTTGAATCGTGAAAAGAGCTGCGTAAAATCCAAACTTTATAACTATAAATAAGTTATAAAGCTTATAACTATACAAAGTGTGAATTGGAGGTATAAATTTTCTACATTTTCCATTTATTCTTGACTGATGAGTTGGTTGGTTGTAATCAGAAACAGTTAAATCTCTCCGTGAGACAATGCATCATTTGATCAAAAGAAAAAGTAGAGAAAACACTGCTGTCACAAATACTTCGCATGACATCACTGGAAGGAAAGACAAAGTTGGTTTCTTAATTGTGAATTCATGTTCATATGAGTATTATTTGACTGGTGTTTCCTTCAGTAATTTCAGTGCAGAAATAAGCAAGGCACTGGCCTGGCTGCAATTGAACTTTGACGATACCTTCTGACGATCACAAATATTAGGGTTTTTTTTCTCTGTACCTCACATTATCTGCTCATAAAGTTTGACTTATTTTAAGCAGCTGACAGAAGTTCAGCTTAACCTTACGCTCAGTTGGAAGAACTGACTTGCCCATGAGACTGAGTTAAGCCCATGAGAAACACTGAAATAAAATGTGCTCTGTAGTGGCCAACATGCCTGGTCCATCAAGGCGGGTCAGCACTCAGTCACAGGACTCACCAGGCACCTGACGGCATCCAGTGCTGAAAGGATATTGAATGAAGTGATCTCCTAAGCTATTAGCTAAGCTGCTGAAGGGCTAGGAACTCTGAAATTAGAGGTGGCAAGTTCAAGAAGAAAGAAAGAGAATTCCTCTGCTTGTCTGTAGGAAGAGGAATAGTTTCAGACTGGTGAAATAGACAAGATGAAAGACACTTAAACAAGACTTCTTCACTCCAGCATGTCATTATACACATTAGGGAGCTGCAAAACCAGAGTAATTTCTTTGAAAAGGTTCATTATTTTTGATTGACTTCTACCAGGGAAATCAAAATAACCTATGCCGAAATCATAAATTACTTGAGATTTGGAAAAAGATTATCTGCTGTCAATCTTCATTTTCTACTTGATGAAATGACAAACAAATAATTATAGTGGTATTGAAATATTTAATAATAGTAAGATATTATTAAATATAATTCTGAAGAAAACCTTGAGGAATTCTGGAAAAAGCTTGAAGATGACAAAGCTGATCTAAAGACAGCATTCAGATCATTTGGTAAATTGACTCCAAATACATAAGCATTTGATACAGCTAAAAGCAGTAATGTTGTTGCAGCTGTAGTGGCTTAATTGTATAAAACGGAGGCAAGGTTTGTAGGAAGAGGCACTGTTTTTATATGGGATCAATGGATTTAACTGGAAAAGCACTCCAACCCCAAATATCATGCACAAAGCTCTCTTTAGCTGAAGGACAGCTCTCAGTAAGAGAATGTAGAAGTGCAAACTGGCAACACGAGAGGACAGCCGCCACAGAATAGACAATATCCCCCCAGTAGACAGATATGTCACCAGGGATGTGAGAGATACATCCCTTCCTGTTTTGAAATGTATGAGTGCCTTAGTGTCTGGGCTTTTCAATATTCAGGCCCATATCTGTCTGATTTTGATCAGTTTCTACACAGAAATGAAGAGAGCTCACGTGCCCAAGGCTTCTCTTTTTTCTTTTCCTTTTCTGAGTATATATGCTGACCTCAAAAGAGATATTTCTCCTTACAAAACTTGCCTGCAGTAAACCCAAGTACATTGTTTACACAGAACACAGCTAAAGGATGTGGGACTTTATCCTGAAAAGCAGTGATTCTAGAAAGGTATGGGGAGGTATGGTGGATAATTTGTGGTTTGCGCACTTGCAGTTCAAAACTGTGACACTCCTGGCACTCCTTGAACGTGGAACAGGAATGTTACCAGGAAGGAGGGAGTGGGTACAGTCTCCATTCCCAGGGCTGAAGAGGCCACCACTGGTGAGCTGTGTGTAGTTCTGACGTGTGCCTCAAAGAGAATACTGCAAATTTTGCAGCTTCAGAAATGATTGAAAAATATTATTTCAGAAATATATCTCAGAATGAAGTAGTTTCATCCAGAGAAGGAAGATATGTGATTTTGCAACAATCTACATGTAGACTTGACAAAAGAAAACCGATATTTACTTTAAAAAAAACAGAACACAATAAGAGTTATGAGACTGGCAGTTAAGGCTAGAGAAATTCAGATTGAAATGGAGGTATAGCCTTTAATAGCAGATATTAACCATTGGAATCATTGACAAAGAACAAAGAAAAAATGATTCTGTTGGTTTTATTGAATGTGTGTTTTTAAAAAGATATCCTCTACTCCAGCTGTGAGATATTGGGCTTGACAAAAGAATTTTTAGACAAAATTACTTGGACTGCTTTGTGCAGGAATTGTTCAGGCTTCAGAAACTGTTAATCTAAGAACCCTGCAACGACAGGCACACTGAAAATAGCATCTCAGAATAGCACTCCTTTTGCAGGTTTTAACTCTGAAAGGCACTCAGCAATGAGCAAAAAACAAACAAACAAAAAAAGAAACAAAAGAGGAAAGTTCGCAGACTGATGAGTCATGGAACTGATGAAGGAGGAAGTGGCCACAGCCATGCTTGGCCTCAAAGATGGTATCAGTGGCCACAGGACAGGAGCAGCATGAGCTCAGCTTGCTGTCCTTGTCGTTAGCAATGGTCAGGAACTGTTGGTCACTGGCAGCATTGTCCCGGCAGTGACAGAGAATGCTGGGGTGACACTTCCACACCTGTGCTCAAATTGGGTATTACAGAGTATAGTTATTAACTGTGTGGTCTGTCAGGCACTGCTGCAGCCACCCTTATCAGGAAGAGTTAGTAAGAACTGGTGTAGGGAATAGAGCCGGAGCTATGCAGCCATATGCTTTTCTGATCCTTTTTACAATTGTGTCATTTCATTAGCCCTAATCTAACTTCAGTAGTTTTACTGTAAGGGTAACAATTGGCACTACCCATGATTCAGTGAGAGACTCAAGGGCATGAATAATCCAAATTATGGGTTTAAACCTGAGCTCCTGTTGACACCCTTTGCTGAATGAGTGTCACACAAATGGAGTTAGCCAGGAAGCAGCCAAGGTCAAAAGGACAGATAAAATGACAACCTCAAGTCCCTTTCAGATTTCCATTGTTTTAAAATTGTAGCTAAATTTTAGGGATTGCTGGATCCTAGAGTTTTCAGTTCCTAGCAGACTTGGCTTAAATGTCCTTGCAATTTACATGTCAAACTGTCCCTCCCTCTCAATGTTGCAATAAGAGCTGATGCTATACACCCTCTTTCCTATCCTAAGCCATTATTAGCACATGGAATTTCCGTCTCCTCCTCTGCTTGAAGTCCAAGAATTTATACTAGAAAAGAAAATCCCAATCCCATCCTACAACCCTTTGTTATTTAATCTCAACAGAACTTTTTGCCAAGAACTGTTTTCCCCTTTTCTAATGTCTCCAGGCCAACCTTAGCCTTTAGCTCGCAGAGCCTGCGCTTGTTTTATGTCCAGGAGCTGCTCCAAAGGAATCATTTACTCCAGTGCCTGTTGCCTCTCAGCCTCAGGAACTTCCAGCTTCTTTCCTTTGCTGTCTTCTGATGGTGCCTGATTCAGTGGAAGACAGTTTCTCTCAAAACTCATAAAGAACTTAGACCTTTTGTGCTGCAAACAAGTACTTTTGTTCCTTGCATGGTGACATCTGTGTTTCACATACGACCCGATCCCATTCCTCTTATGTTTGATGGCAAAATCCTTTTGTATTTAGAAGTAGACAGTCTTTACACTTGGTGAAGATTGAAAGCAAGGCACTGCAATAAAACATTTAAACTTCTTTAAAAAAACCCCACCTCACTGAAGGTTATTTTAGCAATATAAACAGTAAGTACAAAAAAACCCTACCCCACAACTATTTAAGCACAAGGCCTCATACTTGTTCTCAATTTCAACAGCTTCTGAATAAGCCTAAGGGCACAATTCAAAGATTTTATGTATTTGGCTGCCCAAAAATTAAGAATCTGGCCTCAGTAAAATCATTCAAAGAGTGAGTCAGGTGTCTTTGCTCTAAACACTACTAATGGCTCTCAGTCTGAGCTCTAAAGGCTTCCAAAGGATAACGTACAGGGACTGGTGAGAGTTTCATGCCTCCAAAGGATAACAGTAATAATACTCTGAGCAAGTTACTGTAAAACTACAGAAACAGCATGAGACGGTGCTGAGCTCTGCCCTTTTGCTGAACCTCTGAGCCCAAGGTTTATCTCTTCATGGGTCCACACACCTATAGAGACTTTTGAAGGGGTTTCATCAGGGAGAAGGGTAAGCTACCTGGATAAATCTATGACTTGATTCTTTATCTGCCATCATCAGATCTTCATCTCCCCTGCTTCCTGTCAAAGACTTTTGTACAGCAAAGAGGAGTGGATTATAACTGGGCACAGATGCAGCCTTTGAAATCAGCTCCGTATTCTCACATTCTCAGCCTTCTTCTACAGGCTGTAGGTAGGCTCCTAAATTTTCTGTATTTTCAGCAGTTCCTGTTTCCTACCATCACTGTAAAATAATCTTTGTAAACTTTCAAGGTATCCTAGTAGCTATATAGGAAGCCAATTTGCATCATTACAGACTTTTGCATCTACCCAATAGAGACAAACAGACATTTTTAGACACTGAGGTGGCACAGCTAGGAAGGCCAAATTGATGTTTTTGAATTTTCTACCCTTTGATTAGATGAGGAATTGTGATTTTGTTCTTCAGGTGCTATTGTGATAACCACGTCAATAATTCTGATTAGGTGGTCCCTTTCAAACAAGAATGTGGAAAAAATGTATCATTGAAATGAATTGTAAACCATACAGGCATTACGGTAATACAAAATACAAACAGGGAGTCCAAAAACCAAGACAACTCAAAAAAAAATTGCCTCTTCCACTAGTTTTAAACCAGAAGAAACAATCAAACAGAGCATTCATAATTCCTTCCATAGTAATAATAAATAATATATCTTTCTTATACCCAAAGTCCATTTTGATACACCTTCCCCGTGGAAACAATGCAAGAATAAAAGTTCTACTGGATTCAGCAGTTCTCTTGCCTGCCTTCTCTAAAGCAATAAAACTGCTTGTAGCAAGGGCTGATAGAAAGACGAGAAAACTGTATAAAAACAACAATAAAGGCACTCTAATGGCAGGGTAGCACACTAGCAATTTTAGAATGAAGTCAGATGTATTGATGTATTGTCTTTTTGATAATTTACACAGTTTGGGAGACATTGCAATTTCTTTTTTTTTTTTTTCACTATGTACATGCCTAACAGTACATAAATATTAGGGCTAAAAGGCCACTTTTTTGAGAGCTGACAGTCACA
The DNA here is from genome assembly GCA_013397935.1 of Dasyornis broadbenti. NCBI lineage: Eukaryota > Metazoa > Chordata > Aves > Passeriformes > Dasyornithidae > Dasyornis > Dasyornis broadbenti. The sequence goes on from VZRN01005468.1 coordinate 217,533, forward strand.
CAAACAGATTTTCTTAACATAAAACAGACTTCACTTAAGAGATCCTTGTACAGTTATATTTTGGAATCTTCATATTAACTGAGCTCTCAGTTCAACAGGCAACGTGACTCATACTCACATCTACTCTTTATATTGACGTTAACAACTGAGAAAAAGTCCTTCAGTGGCCCACTTGTATAATTCTGATTTAGGATGATAACATTATAGTGTGATCTCTAAAAGTCAATTATTTAATATTTGCACTATTACAGAAGAATCTAGATCCATCAAAATTTGAAAGATAAAGAGGGCAAAACACTGTTTTTACCATACTTTCCTTCAGCTTCAGTTTTCCATGTTCCCAATAGTAATGTTTCTTCCTAAGGACTTCCTTTTTTTCTATTACATTAGTGTATTCACAGAGAGCTGATATCTTATTGTAGTATGGTGTCTGAACTGCAGTTATGAAATTTGCTATTTATACAAAGCATTGCTGATGCACTTCCTTCCCATTGTTTTTAAAGCATCTCAAAAGTGGAATGATTTCCTAAACTGCAGAAGGCACTGACCCAGAAATTCCATGGGATATGTATCTCCACAAAACATGTATGTCTTAAAATTTTGATTTGTTATCAACTATAAGCTTGACATTAACTTTTAGTCTGCATAGTCCACAGAAAACCAAAGGCCCCAGATTCCCCTTATCTTTGCAGCGAAGTGTGAGGTGTGTACATTGCAGTAATCCTCAGTGTGTGCTCCTTCTCAAAAGCCACATGGTGGAAAGTTCTCGTTGTCTGATTGATCAGAAGAGCGCTGCACAGACCAAAACAGAGGAGGAACTCAGGGAGCCTGTGGGGAGAATTAAGATGTTTCATCCTTTGCTTTCAGCTTCCTCGGCAAGGCTTGCTGTACCAGCCTTGAGATTCTGCTCGTACTGCTTTGCAAACCAAAGACCTTTAAATCTTTTTCATGCTGACAGACATTCCTAATGAAAGAGGCAAGCTTCTTTTCAGTGAACTTGTGCAGAGCCTCACAAAGGAATTGTGGCACTTCAGTTTCATTTTAGGCTTCATTCGTGTGCTTAACTCTGAGGGAATTCACAAAAAAAAAAAAAAAGAAAAAAAGAAAAAAGAAAAAATAAGACTGCTTTTCTGCTAGAGTGCTTGAGCATGCACAGACTCCCAAAGTTTTCAACACAAAGCTTAAGTAGGTACTTAAAGTTTTGCTACTGTGCATGCTGAGATAGGCCACCAAGCTGGCTGAGCTGCATGATTCACTGCCTAAGGCTGTCAGGAATTCACAGCTTAGGCATCCCTCTACCAAAGTCCCCTGAGGTCTGGTCTGGTAAACTTCACAATACACATAATACATCCTGACAGCATGAAGGTCACACCAAAACACAGGAGCCACAGTTATTTCTATTCAAAAGGAGTGATTATTTCAGGTTCCTTTCCTTTCCAGAACTGCTCAGTCTTTTAACGAGCTTACCAGTGAAGGGAGCTGTGCTAGTTCACTGATGGTCACTGATACACACTGAAATTTCTGTCCAGTTTCAGGGATTTCGTACACTTTGGAATTAAAGAAATGAACAGACTGATCCAGTCCTATCTGGCAAAAAAGATAAATTGAAAAATATTCTCCAATCCAAGTCGTAAGTTCGTACAAGGCATTTAATTTTCTGACATTTTTGTATGACTCAGGTTACCTGTTAGGAAGCCATATTAAGAAACATAATTCTCCCCAGTCTGTGTAGGTATGCTCATACCTACCTGTGTAAATTCCTTAATACGTGACTGTGAACAGGTATTGACTAAACCATACCTTTAATTGTAGGCTCTACAACACTCAACAGGACAATTCCTAACAGGATTTCTGAATCTGAACCTTCGTGTCTGTTTCTGCAAAGAATGGGAGCAAAGATTTTGGTTGATACATAGCCTCAAGGAGCCTTTGCTTGCAATGGGGATGTGATTTCTTGACATTTCTTTCATGAAATATTAGGTCTGCAGCACTCAAGTCACACAACACTGGGTAACTCAACAAGATTCAATATCTTCTTCCCAATTAAAGCCAAAACATCTGTGAAATTAGACTTTGGTGAACTACATGCAGGTGACAATCACTGGACTGACCCTACTACATATGGATGAACATATTTTTAATCACTGGAAGGAGTCTGAAATCCTGATGTGCACAGTGACCTGTGAAGTTTTCACTTTGCTTCCACTGAATTTCTTGAAACCTCCTTTTGCAGTGATATCTCCTAACCATGCACAACTCTGTGTTGAGTCTACCATAGCAGTCAGACATCTCTGAACATTCATGCTTGGAAAACACAAGATTCAGCTCACTTTGCAATCTCAGCTGAGCTGAAATTGTTATTATGTGAATTTGAACATACAGGGCCATACAGTCTCACTCTGTTAGATGTCTTCCGCAATCTATTTTCACCTGTTAACAGCTTTAGCACTCTCTCTAAATTTCATCATTTACCGTATGTAAATAAAAAAATTATTTATTTGGTGGTGCAGCTAACCCAACAGTAATATTCATTTTTATCTAAAACTTTTTCTCAGGATATCTTGTACTGACTTTTCACCGTCTTACTCTGTGAAGTAGATGCAAGTCCTGCTTGCTCCTGCACGCTACCTACCATTTTATTTGGCTTCCTCTAGGACAGCATTAGCAAACAACAAGCAGAGCCACAAAGACAAACAACTATTAAAAGTTTGTCTAACTGGCATTGGTACCATAAAGAACAGAAAATAGTTTTAAGAAAGTCTTTGCCTTCTGTCAATATTTTCCCTAGAAAGGCAGGATTCCTGTGCAAGATTTTTTACACGTTGTTTACACCGAGAACAAAGAGTACCAGATATTGTTTGTTTTAGAAACTATTGAATGCTGAGTATAATCCTCTCCCCACTTCCCAGGCTGCAAGTAGCTCAGATGTAGGTCAGACAGTACACAACAACATCTTTCAAACCACTCAGCATTATTACCCACAACTCAGCTGCTTGTTCATTAGTCCTTTGTTGTCTGTAAAGTTATTATCTAAGCTCTATGGGGAAAAAAAAAATCTTTTTTTTCCCAGGATATAATGAAAATATCTCATTCACCACTTAATTTTTTTGAGATTTCAATTCCTAGATGTTACACTGCTTTATAAGAGGTCAGTAAGAACTGGGACATCACAGAACCCATATCCTTATAGTTGCATAATAAACTTGCATGTAAGTAATTTTAATCCCCAGATATGCAGTGAGACCTGGCTAAAGGATTTAGGAAGGTATAGCTTTTAAAATGTCATCCACTTACTTGTTCCATATATCCAGTCATTGGATTTGCCCTTTTGCTGCCATAACTTGATTTTACTTGTCAAGTGTTAGTCCAGCGTATATTTTTTTTTAATGTATCAACCACATTAAAAAGGAAAATATTCCTTTAAAACTTTACAAGAGGGAAATTCAATGACTTCAATAGTTGTTCTTAACACAATGTCTCTCTCTGTCCAAGGAATATGAGAGCTGGAGGGACTCCTGAATGTTCCCCACATATTCCAAACACAAGTTGATCAATCTCACTTGAACAGAAATCACTCAGGGAAAAAAAATAAAAAGAAAAATCCATAAGCATTACAAAGATGTATGTACTGTGAGGTAAGGCTTCATATTCCTAAGTTTTGACTTAAGAAAGATGTCTTTCTGTCTGGAGAGTGGCAGATCGTTAGGAAAATATTGTTATTTTATTGTTTTCTATCTCCCTCTGTTTAATTAGCGTCTTAATGTTCTGGTATTTGGTGTAATGTGCAATTATTTTTTATATGAGCAATAAAGACTGTTTCACATGTCACACCTTTATTTAAAAAATAAAAAGAAAACATAAAAAGGAAGACAGAAATAGAAGATACTAATTGGAAGGGGCAGTTTGCAAAGTGACTGGGAGATGGCCAGAAACAACCTCCAAAAGTTGTCCAACTGGTCCCAGGTCTTTATCCAAAGGGCAGTCCCAGGTCTTGTCTCTGCTCTGTTTTGGGGATAGGTAAGGATTTTGGGGATTACCATTCTTTTTTGTTCTCCTAGAACTCCTGAAAACAAAATTAATGACCAGATTTAAAAAAATGGAGTTTCTTCCATTACATTTTTGATGCAGATTTCTCTGTTTGAGCACCGTTTAAGTCAGTGATTTAGGATTAATACATTTCAAACAGGCGTGGTGCTGGCCCACAGGATACTGCTGAATTCTGTAGACTCTTGCTGGAAGTCACATGCAGAAACTGAAAAAACTGTTTAAATGGCCTTATTTCCTCCAGCAGTTCTACACAGTGAAGGCCTCGTAAAAAAAACATACAAAATCAGCTGTCAAGCTGCTGCTATTTATCATGGGTGACCACAAAAATGAGCGGTCTGGAAACGGGATAGAGAGCTTACAGTCAGGCTGGCTGTACATCTTTCCCCTGTGGGCTCTGTGGAAGGCGCCTTTTGCTATTTTCTGTTCTGCTGGAGCAGTACACAAAAACGAGGGTTGGGAAGTCTTCCATGACTGTGCCTTTGAAGAAATTCTTGTGAAGTCACATGATGCAATTGCAGGCAGTCAAATTGAGTTTAGGGCATTATTATGATGCCTTTGTACCATCAGCAGTCAAAACCATGTCTAGATCTGGATTCTGCTTCAATTTATCAACTACCTTAAAAATGCTTACATTAACTCCCGTTCTACTTCTCCTCTATCATGTGGGTGGAAGGATATTCACTGTCTGATGTGGAGAAGGTTTTTTCCACAAGACTGGATTATTTCCCCACTCCCAAAGGCTGCATTCATCATAACTTTCAGCAGAGGATCTGCCTGGATGAAGAAGAAGAGAATTATCAGGAAAAGCGATGTGGAAGAGATGGAAATCAGCAGGCTTGCAGGGAGGGGCATGTTACAATACTGAGACTAGGCACAGATGTAGGGGAAAGTATAAGGAGGCTCAGAGAAAGTTTCCAGGAGGTAAAAAGAAGTCGTGATAAGAAGCTTCTCACTCAGGTCACCCTTGCTGACAAAGTCTGAATAACAGTTGTCAAGACAAAAACATGAGTGTGAGAGTGTGTGTAAATCAACATTCCAAACTGCCTAAAAGCACATTTAGTCCCACACTAATCCTGTTAAAAGGAAAACAATCATCAGTGAGATTAAATAGTAACCAATTAGTGTGCTGGCAACCAGCTCTTCCTGATGGAAGGGACAGTGCCCATTTGTGTAAGCACACGTGTGTGTGATTGTGACTTTTAGGCATCGGTTCTGGAAGGGTATTTAGAAATGTGCAGGTGCATATCAACATTTGTATATGTCTAGAGTGGTGTTATTGACCTTGATCTTGAATGTATAGTTCCTGACCTGTCATTATTAAATCAATAAATCATTTTGATCATAATTTATTTTAAACCATGTGAACTGGTTTAAAATGTTTTTCCCTGAGACAGAGAGTAGAATTGGCAGCAGCTGTAAGAGAGATAGAAGATGAACTGAGTAGAGAACAAGGACGGGTATGACAAGAAAACTGAGAAAAGAATCAGGAAAGACAAGACATACTGGAGGGAGGAGGTGGATAAAAGGTAAAAGGTATTCTGGGGTGATGTGAAAGATTGTGCAACATTTTTTCCCAGTCTGAAATAAAATCTATGATTCCTAAAACTCATACGTGCTGTCTAATAGAATATGTATTTCATCCCATCTTGGTGTTGGTCCAGGAGGAAAACACCCTACTGCTGCTGTCCTGTCCTTAATTAATTCCTTGAAAAGAGAAACACTTAAGGTCAACATTCTGTTAGTGCATGAAGCAGGTGACAAGACCATGCCATTGATTTGGTTTTGCTTCTACGATGGTCACACACCATTTCCTCTCAGAGGAATATGATCACGGCTGTGAAGTTAAGCTGCCAAAAATTAGAAATGGACAGAGTCCAGGTTAGCAGTATGACCTTAATTTGGCCACCTTTTTCATGTGGAATGTAGTTTTTAATTACAGGATCACACATTCTGTTCTCTCAAGAATACTCCTACTTAACTCAGTGGATCAAAAGGACTTAATTAGCAGCTGTTCAATATTTTTCATAGCCTCATTGTTCAATATGTTGCCCTGGGTCTTATTTTAAAAAACACTGTCCAAGCCCTGCTTTAAAAACAAAATTATTAATTTCCTCTGGGGCTTCTGTGTGATGCTCATCACCCCATAAACTGAGAGCTTTGCAGACAATCCATCATTGTAAAAACCATGTGAAATTCGAGGGCATTATGTCCATTTAGAAGACAGAGATCTGAGATATAGACAAGCCACAGATATTGGGTGTCCGATGCGAAATATTTCAGATTGCTAAAATGGTATTTTAGATTACACAATAACTTACATATTGAGAGATTAGTTCTCATGGATTTTCCTAGCAACAGAAACCTTCAACATTTTGCAGAGCAGACCTAGAGGTACAGACCAGGCAGCCAAAGCGGAAGAACATATCAGAGTCTCAAATCATCACATACAGAGTTCTCAGAAGGGACAGATACAGAACTAATTTTCTCAGGAAATCTAAGTCACATCTTCTGATCCTGCAGTTGCCTGCCTCAGCCGCTCTCCATCTGTCAGCTTCTGAAATGAACAAGGAAAATGGATTTACATAAAAAAAATCCCATTCTTCTACTGCATTATTGAGGCATCTGTGTATTAGCCGAGGCCAAAGTCCTGTAGAGAAAATATTAATTGATCTTTGGTTAAAAGTTCTTTTTTATTATTCAGAGGCAGGATGACAGGGATGCATAAGGGCTGGGGGTACAGTGTCAATGGAGGTGTTCTGCCATTTCCAAATTTTAGACATTTTGATTGTATTCCTTTATATAAATTAATGTACAAATGAGTATATGGCCAGTTACTCGTGCAATATAAAGTAGAACCTTTTTGATTTAGCAGCACAGAAGAATATGAAATGTAACTAGGAAAAAGTCACTACCACCTGCTTACTCTTTGGAGATAGAGAAAAGCTTTGGAGCATTTTGTATTTGATAAGCAGTAATATGCAAAGCTAAAGATCCATTTTCTATTGCTTTCAGGCACAATTAATCTTGAGCAGCCTGGACAGGCAGCTCTTCTGGATTACAGAACCGTCAGAAAAATACGAAAGCTCCACAAATTTCTTGCTTAGTCTTTCTGTGCTGTTCCAGCTCTGTACTCACTAAGAACATCAGCAAACTTTCCAGTCAGGAATTTGATTAAATTAGTCCCCACATATACACCAGGAAAAAATACAATTTCTGTTTCCAGCTAAGCAATGTAAACCTGCTCAATTTTAGTATATCTGCTCAGTAACTGTTAAAAACCATAATTAAGGACTGTAAAGAAGTCACCCCACTGTTCTAATGCAGTGCATAAGTCCCCTAGGATAATTAAAATTGTTGTTTTCAGTATCTGCCTTTTCATACAAGTGTATCTTGTATGTTGACAGCTCTCAGTTTATTCATCCTTTGGCATAGGAATTTTCTTCTCCAAAGTCTGTAGGAGAGATCTAATGCACTTTCTCCATCCAATGGCCTAGCTCAGATAATTAATTTGTCAGCAATGAATTTAATATCAGTTCATTGAAACAATCCTTAAAGGGAATGGAGACACCTATGAAGGGACCCAGTTCTCAAGTCTTTAGAGAAATTTGTAGAATTGAGGGAGCAGGAATCACTAAACATGCAATCTGTCTGTCTTGTCTAGCACATTTCCCCACACACTGTCTACAGGGGTCTTTCAAAATGAGGGTCCAGAGTGAGCACAGCCTTTTCCTCTCCAGGAGGGTAAAAAGCAGTCCCCTTACCACCCCCAGTACATCCTCAGAGAGTAAAACTGGCCCTGGGTAGGGAGTTCCCCGTGTCCAGGTGTGCCAAACAAGCAGTGGGAAGGTGATTGCTCCTTCTGAGTACAAACATTCCACGGACCCAGCAATGTCCACACACACTGAACAACATCAGCGTGAAGGATACTGGAATGGTTGAAATGTTCATTCTCAATTAAAGGAATGACTTCTACACTGAGGCCCCACAACAAATAATGTAATTTTCTAAACTACCAGCTACCTGTTGTGTCTAAGCCAAGCCAACAGCTGAACTCTGGAAAAGCCCTGTAAAGGCAGCCCTTCAGACAGCTCTTGCAGCGCTTCAACATTTAATTGACACCAACCACAACTCAGATCTGATGGAAGTTTTCTTCAATGAATTGAAAGTTACAGGAGCAATTAAGCAAAAAAGTGTAAGTGAAGGCTTTCAAATTATTGTCTGTGCTTTGGATTTTCATTAAAATTTATGTCCTTGCACAAAACTTCAGCATGTTTTTTTGCTTGCTTCCTGAGAATAGTTAACTTAAAAATCTGTTTACGGGTATATAAATTAGGATTATTAATAAAACATCATTATTTTGCTAGTTTTTTTCCTTATTTAGAACTCTTAAATTCTTTTTCTTGAGTTATTCCTTTGTCTTTTTTTTCCTTGCTGTCACAACACTTCAGGTTATGTACTTGTCTTAGGAGTTCAATACAACAGCTTAAAATACCTACTAGCAATAATTAATTTTTCAGAAAAAGAGAGATGCCTTTCTGTCATTTCTTCAATTAATTATTCACCTCTGTTACTAAATAAAAAGCACCCGTGGTGCATTTGCTTGTTTCTCATTCCATTTTGATTCACTGCTGAGGTGTCTCAGTTGATTAAAAGAAGTGCAAACCACTAAGAAAGGTATTAATCTGGTTCATAAGACACTAGAGCATAATTCTGTGCTCTGCCACAAACACTTTGTGTGTTCTGGGGCTGGTCATTTATCATTCAATCTGATGCCTCCAAGGTGAGGATTAAAACCCTCTCTGCCTGCTCTCTTGTTCTCAGCTCCTGCTGGAAATACAGACCCTGCCAACCATGCACGGATGTACAAGGCATCCATGTACATCCATGTACATTCCTGTAAAAACAGGAAAAGAGTCCTGCCTTGGCACAGTGCTGTGAGCACCTCTGTGAGTGGAGGAAAATGTTAGCAATGCTGCTGGGATTTTGTCCTGCAGTCCCCCTGCAGGTGCAGTCACCAGTGCAGTGGTTTTGATTTTGGTTAATTGCTGGTGTTGCGACTCATAAATGTGTCACAGAACAGGCAGAACAGCTTGTGCAGGAGTGTTGGAAAGGGTATGAGGTGTATGAATGGTAGGAATCGCTGTTTATCAAGCGAAGATAAACTGCAAGGCCCTTTTTTTTCCTGAGGAGCTGCCAAATCAAGTCTACTAACACATTTCCAGAACTTTTTAGCATCTCCTATTTCTGCTGAAGGTGAGAGAGCCACAATATACATGGTTTTGTCGAGCTTTCCTTGTAGCTTGTCCATTTTCCCATGTGTTGGTAAACCTTTAGGGAAGAGGGAGACATGGAAGGTTTTCTAGCCTTGTGCTACCACAATATTAGATCAGGTACCTAATAAATTAATTCAGTAGCAAATGTCCATAGCTATTCAGATTTCTCCCACAGCTTGACTCTCTCTAAAATTATTTTTGCAAGGGAACCAGATGCATTTGCAAATAGTCTGAACATATGTTTTGCAAAGCATATTTCTGAAAGTGTGTAAATTACCAATGACCCTGAATGTATTTTTGGCTAGTGATTTGGAGAGCTAAAGTTAAATCTCAGTCTCTCAGAAGGACCTAAGAGTCACAATCACATAAGCATAATTTTAAATTTGCCCTTCTCATTATTACAAATGGTTGCTACTTCCAGGGTAATTAATCTCATTTTTAGCCAGAAATACCAAGCACTACAACTAACTCAAAGTGATCCAGCAGCTGTTCTTAGGCTCTTTCTACTGATCAGCAAAACATTTGATTGGACTTTAAAAATATTGCTGGAGATACTGTTCATGAATTCTGTTATATCTGGATTCCAAACATTTATGCAGGAACTTCTACATGCATCTGAAAACTATGACAGGAGTGGCAACAGCAGGTATGGGGTTGATCACTGAATCCTAGAACTTCCATACATGCAGGAGAAAAAAAAACCAACAAAACAAACCAACAAAATCTGGCTGTAGAGTTGTTTCTTGAACATATATGTCCACGAATTTCTGGAACTGCTTCTGGCAGGAACACTGGCTGTGGTGGGCTAGACTTGGCTAACCGGTGTTCACCCACCAGTTTGCTCTCTCCATTCTCTGCTGGGAAAGGAAGAAAACAGAAGGAAACTGAGAAGACTTGTGGATCAAGATGATGACACTTTAACAGGGAAAGCCAAGCTGCACGCACAAGAAAAGAAAAGGAATTAATTAAATGGTTCCCATTGGCAGGAAAATGTTTATCCACTTCCCGGAAAGTAGAGCACAGCAATGAAGAAAGTTCACTCCATCCCAACCAGACCTGGTACCCTTAGAAAAGGTCTGATAAACCCTCTTCTAACTAGACAAGACATTATGTACATTGAAGCCTGAATCATACTGAAGGAGTTGTTTGCTATTCCCTTTTGGTTTCAAGACATTTATAAATGTCAAATTTTGTTTGTAGGGACTAACCCTGTGGTGCACTGAGAGGTTTCTGTCAGATAAAGCTGAGATCTGAAAGTCCCATGCAGAAAGGAACTGCCCATATTGGAAGGAATAAGTGGTCAAACGTATAACTTTGCTACTGCTTTTGCTCATTAATATGCCTTATTTTACTTTTTTGCCCATAGAAATAAATTGAAACACCAGTCCTTTTTTTCTGGCTTAAATGCTACTAATTATATTTAATACTAAATACCCTGATTTCTGCAAATTATACAATTTCTAAGAATGGTAAGATTAGGCAAGTACTGCATTCTCCAGCTGAATTAAGAGAAACACAGTTTTCAAAGTGCAGTGGATGAGTCAGAACAAAGTAGTGTGAGAAGATGATACCTGCATCTCTGTTAGTAGGTACCATAGTGAAAGGGTGCTTTTAAATTGCTGCTGGTCTGCATCCTGGAGCCTTGATAGCAGGAAGAAGATTCTGATAATGAGAAAATTAAAGCTTTAAAGAAAATTGGGAGAAGATCTTTTCATTGACTTGACAAAGACCCTTCTTTAGATCTTCTTTGCAAGTGTAGGGGAAAGAACTAAGCAGTAATTTCTCAGCCCTTTATCTGGATTATTAGGATGAAAACAATTTTAATGAGCATATAGAATTGAGAATTTTATTTTGAATGCTATTTTGTCAAACTACGCACAGGGCAGAGGGTTTTGTGGCTCAGGTCTATGCCAGTGCAATGAAAACCTTGCCTAAAAAAAAAAGAACACTAATTATCTATTTCAGATGCTGACATTAAAAGCATTTAAAGAATGGAAAATTTGAAACAAAATCTCCGTAAAAAAATTTTAAGTGCCTTCTTAACCTTTTCTTCCAAACTAAACGTGATTTGTTCTTCAGTTGATTGTCATGTAGTAAACAACTAAATGGCAACTACCGAGGGTGTGTACTGACATGCACTAAAGCTATCCTAGGCTATCAGTGCTGAGGTATAGCAGCAACCAGCAAGCAACCAAAAATGACAGGAAGAAGATCCAATAAAACTAAAGGGAAATCCAGCATATGGCATAGACAGGGAAGGACTCTGAACTAGAGAAGAAGCAGCTATCAAAACCTCTAAAAAATTAGAATTCTTGCTTTAACTAAGAAGGACTTTGTCTGGTTGCTCATTTGGGGACCCACTGGCAAAAAAGGGAAACATTCAATTTCCTGCACCATTCTCCTGACACTTATTTTAATAAGATGCTGATCCCAGTCAATGAACTCATGGTTATATTTCATTTTTAGGACTGATTTCATATGTAGGAATAGTCCTCATGGGGTTTCCATGATCCTGAGAGTGTTGCACTGGAGTGTCTGAGAGCTGACTGTAGCCAGGACCAGAACAAGCTGAGCTGGGCTGTGTCTTACTCCACTTCAAATATATGAAGCTAAGAAGAAATGATAGGACCGAAATCTCTATGCTCCCAGTGTTCCCCTATAGGTTACCCTCTGCCTTTATCTGTATCAGAGTGTATCCCAGCATTATACCAGCTATTTAAGTGTAATTTAGAAGGACTCAGACCTAAGACCTGAGCAGAAGATATTTATCCCCCTCCAGGAATCCACCTGCAGAGCCATTTCAGAAGCCTGGCCTTGTTCAGCAAACCTCATGTTGCAATGTGGAGAAAATCCTGTGCTCCCCCAGCCTGGGGCAGGGTGCCAGTCAGAGATGAACCCATGCATCACTTCAGGAGAGGCCAGGAGAGGCAATATCCAGCCTGCTATTGCTCTGTAATGTCAGTGGTGGGCGAGGGTGCGAGGCTGAGGATGGAAACTGAACTGACAGAGCCCTGGCTCACAGGCAGGAAAGCTCTGAACTGAGCTGGAAGGGTAACAGAGCAGCTTTGTACAGCTGAAAAGAGCTGGAAAGGCATCATTTAAGGTTCAGCATATAACCAGCTCCGAAAAAGAGAGCTTAGAGAGGAATATCACAAGTAGGGCAAGGGATCAGGGATGCTATTGCTTTCATGTACATACGCTCACACAGTTAATAAACTATCAAGAGGAGACAGATACTAGGGCACAGCCGAAAATAAAGGCCATAAGGAGAACATTATTTTTAATATACATATCTGCCAATCAAACACTGTACTGGTAGTTTCAAAAGGTGACCTGATTGCTTGGCCATTAGCACAGCAGAGTGCCTTGTGGGGAAAATGAATCCAAGTCCAGTTGTCGAATATAATAGAAACTTGGCAGGGGAGATCTAATAATGACTGTAACTGTGTTAGGAAAAACAAGTGAGAAAAGAATACAGTCTTCCAGTCCATTTTGGAAGATCAGATGATTTTATGTGCTTAAAAAATGAATGCAGGGATCATGTTTATGAATTAGGACAAAAGACTATTGAGACAAAAGGCTAAAAGAAGTATTGATGGGATCTTAGTGTCTTCCAATTTTACTGTATCTCAAAGCATCTACTAACAGTATGTGCCTTCATTTTTCCAATTTTTATTGAACCCTTTACACTGCTATCCATGACTGAAAAGCTCCTAAGTACACTAGGCTGAAGTAAATGCGTCACTGACGCAATCAAAATTAGGATTAAAATTGCATTGCACAATCTACATGCCAATGATTTAGGTTGCTTTCTGCTTTTAAGAAAGTTGTACCATATAGTCTTTCTTTTTATATGGTAGATCATGACATTAAGAGCTGATGAGGAACAATGCCCTTTATACCAGAATAGTGTCTGCATTAATTACATGAGCAACAAAAGTATTAATTTCAAAATAAAGGCTTTTGATAATGTATTTTTCTTTATCTTCAAGATATTTGCAGGTGGAGTATCTTGCTATACTTTCCCTAGGTTAGGAGAACCTTTTTCACTACGATTAGTTTTCCTAAGTTCTCATTCATGGTTTTTAACTCCTGTGTTTTGACTGGAAAAAAGATTTCATAATTAATTTCTGATAAGAAAACACCATATGCTAGTGTTACTGATGAAAAGTAGAGAAAACATATTAAAAGTTATTTGCTACTCAGCTTCATGTAACAAACTGAATTCTACTGTCTACATTACGTTTATGGACTAAATAATATTCCCTAATTAAATTAAAGAGCCCTGCATGCCAAAAGAAATGGGAACAGTCAAATAAACAAACTTTTGTTGTATTGGCTACACAGGAAAAATGCTGCTAAAACAAATATATTTAAAAGATCTCTCTTTTTGCTTTCCCACTTAATGACCCTAGAATTTTTACTCCTAGAAAACAGATTGTGAACCAACCCATATTGTTGAGACACTATCACACTATTGAAGTTCTTGGCAGGTAGAGAATTATTTTTATAGATAAGATGTTAAATTCAATTGGGACACTGGATTTCTTTGGTATGCTAAGACAATTACAAGAAACTGAGAAACTCTTACTGCTATCTCTGTCTTTATCTCTTGGGCCTTAACCTCAAGTTTATGCATGAACCCAATGAATTTTTGTGACAAAGTTTTGAGGCAGTTCTGAGTGAACTGGAGTTAAAGTCAACACAGAAACACTACAGAAAACCTAGAATGTCAAATATCAATCTTTTAGGCTATTTCATTTTCCAAGCTCCAGAAGGAAAAAGAAATTTTAAAAAAATATATACATGTCTATTAAACTGTTAAACCACATAGGCATCTGGATTTTAACTTCTAGCACAGCAGTTGAGAACAGAGATTTTAGGAAGGCACAGAGGCAGTTTAACCTTTATGAGCACAAGGCAGTACTTTCTAGCTAAAACGGAGCTGACAGATTTGCCAGCACAGTTATGATTAGCTATGCATCACCTACCATTCAAACTGACAGAAAGATTTTCATTCCAACTTAGTGAGGGTTTTGGGGTGTTTGGGTTTTTTTATGTTTCCTTTTTTTTTTTTTTTTTTGTTTGAGTATTTGTTGGTATGGTTTTTTTGTTGTTTATTTTGTGGTTTTGTTTTGTTTTGTTTTGTTTTGTTTTGTTTTGTTTTGTTTTGTTTTGTTTTGTTTTGTTTTGTTTTGTTGTCGGCATCTAGATTCATCCTGCAGGCTATCAGGAGCTCTTTAATGCTGCACCACTTGCTCCACAAAACATCAATCTTTCCTGCTTCAGCAGCTCATCACTGTTCAGCACAGGGTTTATAACAAGGCCTTGATAAACACTTCAAGAATTTAATAAGCAAGATAAACATTACAGAACTTATCATATTGATAAATAAAAAACAAATTCTCTCTCTTTATTTTGTTCTGTCAGCATGGTTTAGAAATCAGATCATTGAGAAATCCAAAACTCATGCAAAAGAGACGGAGAGTTGTACAAGTAATAGCACCAGTAATCTGCTGTCAGTGGTGCAGATCTAATTTCAGTGCCAACTTGAGTTGTTACAGGAAACCAGACACATATCATTCCCTGGTCCTCTGCTGATCATAAGAATTGGTCACAATTTATTGCCTCCTCAGTCCCATAATCACCATCACTGCGACTGCATGTTTGTACCATGCCATATTATTCTTTTCAAGGATACACATCCATATGTAAGAACCATGGCTGAAAATCAATGTGGTCTTTTGTAGAGGATGAGGAACAACAAAAAATGGAAAATGTGATGGCAGACAACAGAAACAGACAACATACAGAGAAGATTTGAAACGAGGAAAAAAAATGCCTGCATCAGACTCGGACAGCAGCTAAACAGAGAATCCTTATAGAGCCAGATTCTTCCTGGGCTGTGTATGAGTGCAGAGAGGAAAAGACTAAAGTTAAGAGCCCAAGCTATGGATTTAATTTGCCCTGAAGAACTAATATCCATTCAAGAGTTGTGAGCTAAGCCCTTGAGGGAGTTGCAGAGCATTCAGAAGCCAGAGGCTTTTGAAAGCGAAAGTCAGAAAATACAAATTACAGCCTTAGATGTGCCCTTTCTTCCTGTGAGGATGAAGAGGAAGAAGTTCTGTGACTTCTGTGGGATAAGAAAGAAAGAAAGAAAAACCACACAGGATTAATAGCTGAGAGTTGAAGTAATGAAGCCTTGCCCCTGCTCTCTCCATGGCCACTGGAGAGGAGACACAGTGCCACTGGAGAAGGGATCCCGTGCCACATGGAAGGAATGGCAGCACTCACGTGCCCTTCCTGGGGACACAACTGGCAGGCACCATAAAAGGGAAATTCTGCAAGATTGCTGCATAACTTTTAATTGTGACTCAGAGATTCTGGCACAAGGCCTGCCTGCCTTCTCCCTCCTCCCCACCCCACATAATGAGAAAAATACTATTAGTCTATTAGCTAATAGCTCTCATTATTACTCACAGGCGTTTTTTCATTGCATCCCACTGTTTTCATGGGAATAGTACAGAGTTTCTTCTCTCTCTACAGCAGCACTTTCCAGGGCAGAAATATGAACATTGCTTAGAATACTCTCAGAAAACTGCAGACATTAAAATCAGAGATTCATTGATCATGAGGCCTATTTCTCTGCTAAGGGAGGCTTAGTCCCAAAAGCACATTTCCTAGTGTTTCATACAGTAATGTTAAAAATACCAGTGGTGAATCTTCTTCCAGGTTATCTCTGGAGGCAATTCCTCAGTAGAACACACTTTTGTGTTTTGTTGTTGTGGTTTGTTCTTTGATAGACTAAATTTTAATTTTCTTTATTTTATTCTTAGCTGTATCTTCCCGTAAAAGCATTACATACTCCTCTTTGCATACAGCTAACAATCTTCACACATTTTTTGCCCATCAGATCTTGGACATTCACTGTAGGGCTCATGCTGCTCCCCCATTTCACACTCCCCTTTAGCTGAGGTCCTACTGTGGGTCCATTTGTGGTGCAGCATCAGAACCACAGCAAGCTCTGAGCAGGTGACAGAGGTGTCCCAGAGCAGGAGGGACACATCCTCTGTCCTATGAACCACGTAGCACCACCTCAGACACTGAACCTGAGAAAATGGGGAAGGTTTATCTGAACACAATTTCTTGCTTTCCTGAGTCATCACAGACCTAATTTAGCACCATTAATCCGTCTCCTAAATCCTCATTCTCCTCTATAAATTAATTTGTTGTTCTTCACTAAATTCACTCTAATTGATCAATATCTCTCTAGTTAGCATACTGCTGAATGCTGCCCAGTATTTCATGAGGAAAACACTGTTATAGTTTATTGGACCATTACCTCTTCCTGGCTATTTTTACCAGCTACTATGCTCTTAAAAATACTCAGGACTCTTGGCATGATAACCTTCCACTGGGAAATCATCAAAGCTAGCAGCCCACTGAATTATGCCCATATCCAAATTTTTAAGAAACAGGTGCCTTGTATTACAGACAGGATGAGTAAATAACAGGTGAAGACTCATGGTGAATGCTAAAACCTGCTTATATTGCTATATTTATTTTAAGTGTGATGACTGGAAAACCTCTGCCAACTCAGAGAGAGCTTTCTCACTTTATTGGCACGACATACGAGCACCAAGTTCCTTCTGACCACTCAGTGCTTCTTTGCTCCTTTAATTTTTTTTATGTTCTCCCACCACTTCCTCCACACACACTTTATGGTGCTTCCTCTATTTAGCATTTCATGAAGAAATTCAAGAATGCTGTAACACAAAAATCTTTCTAAAAAGACACTGGGGCTTCCCCCCCACACACCTTTTTCCAGTTATATAGGTACTTGTAAAAAGCTACATATCTTTGTCACAGCCTTGCTTCTTTTTCTACATTAAAAACTACACAATTAATAGCAACACATAATTACCTAGATCTGGGTGGTTAGGGAGGATATTGGATATCTGTCAATAACTGCTGCCTCTAAACTGGAGTGTGTATTTTACAAATCACAGAAGCTCTTTTCCAGACATTTTTGCTGCTTGTTATAAATAGTTCCTATCTTGTACCACTCAAATATATTTATCCAGGGGGGTGTGAGAACATGCATATATGTTTATCTATCCTTGTATTCATATAAACACGTGTGTGGGGGTGTGTCTGCATGTGGGTGTGCATGCATGTATATTTGCATTTAAAGGCTTATGCTACCCAGCTGTGTGTTACTTCTGCAATTTTTCTGTGCAAATGAAGAAGTTTTAATTTTTAGCAATTTTCTAACAGCTTCAGGTACAATGATTGTGATCGCACTTGAGAAGCTTGTTTTTCCATCACAAAGATAAAGAAAAGCAGATTTCTAACCATTGTGGTGAAAACCTTGAAGACATGAAGCAACCCCAAAGAAATGAGGCAAATGAACATCAAAGATGTAAAAACCCCCCACATAAAAAGAACATAGTGTTCTTAAAAATATCAGAGTTTTAAAATTCCCTACATTTTTACTCACTTCTAATTTTTATTAATGCTTGGTTTTCCTTCCATTCTCCTGAAGCAGAAAGCTGTTCTCACAGGGGGAACTTCCTTTGTTCCCACAACGTGCAAAAACAACTGTTGTCATCAAATGCAATGTAATCCACCGCGGCCTTTCTCCTAATAGGCATTAGTCTGTTGTCCTCTGTGAGTGATATACATGATCCCCTGTAAAGAAGTGTACATTTACCTTGGTGAAATTTATATATATGTGAGATGCCAAAAATATAATTATTTTTGCTTACTTGGATTAATTAGTATCTGAGTTACCAGTAATTTGGTATTTCTGCTATTTGATAAATAATACATCTAAAAGTATATCTGAAAAGGGACTCACCAAGTTTTTAAACATTATAAATTAGTTTCCTGTGTATCAGGAATTTTATCAGCTGATGACCTTTATGTAAATGAAATCATCACCTAAATCCTACTTTCTAACCAGAGTTATCAAAATAGGACCTAGAGATCAGTCAAGCGAATTTAAAGATTACCTAATCCATCTTTACAGAACTTTTTTCCCAGTCTACAAAGTCCTGTCCTTCCACAAACCTTCCCACACTAATACTTTTCTGTTTAGTTAGAATATCCTACATTTATACCTTTGCATACAGTAAACTAGAGGGAAAATGTAAAGGAGGAAGGGAACAAATTGCCTGCAATCAGAAACAGCACTGAAAATTACAAGTGGCACCATAGGGAATTTGAACTTGCTACTTCAGAGGTTTGGGGAATGTGACAGTAAGATAAATCTTTGCATAGTCTCAAGGGAAATATTGCACAGTCGGACCAAGGTGTGCTGATACTGATGTTCTGACCTTGCCACATATCCCTGGGCCAAAGTCCATGACTGAAGTGCAGATCCAGCTCCATGATACTCCAGAGAGAGCTGATGTTGTCACCGTGCCATTGAGTGGTACAGCTTCCTCTTACTTGTGTAGAAGTGTCATCAACACCTCGTCGTGTCAATGGCTCCTTCACGTGGAATGTGGTGCTGTGACAAAATGTTCCGTTCTGTAGTGGTTTCGCAAGGTGCTCGACAGCCCCCAAGGACATCTGAAGGTACTCGGTGTGCTGGAAGCAGTAACTTACGTAATAATGACAACAATGCATAAAATCTAAAGGATCTTTATTGTTTTGTGCTTTGGAATATTGAAACCTGTAACAGAGTATCAATGCTGAAGCCCTGTGGCTGTGGGCATTGAGAACGGTGGGTGATCAATAAGGAACTGTGGGTTTTCTGTATACTTTATGAGAGGTTTTCAAAAATATCAAAAATAATCTAGAATTCTAGAATTCATAACCTTTGCAAGGTGAAAAGAGAGTCTGACACAACATATTTCCACGTGCTGAGCTGGGAGCTGGACCAGAACAGATTAATTAGAAATTAAATAGAGAACACCTGCCCATAGTTATTTACATTACTTTGAGTTCAGCTAAAATCAAGGTCCCAATTTTGGTACTCTTGTATTTTTCAAGTCACAGAATCATTTAAGGTGCAAAAGGCTATTAAGATCTTCAAGCCCAATTGCAAATCCAGCACTGCCAAGTCTGCCACTAAACCAGGTCCCTCAGTGCCACATCTACACATCTCTTGAATACCTCCAGGAATTGTGACTCATCCACTTGCCAGGGCAGCCTGTTCCAAGGTTTGAGAACCCTGTCCATGAAAATATTTTTCCCAATATCCAACTTAAACCTTCCCTGCCACAACTTGAGGCCATTTTCTTTTGTCCTATCCTTACCCAGCAAAAAGCACACCCGTCCAAGCCATGAGCAGTTAGTTTTCCAGGAGAATGTTGTGGGAAACAGTGTCAAAGGCTTTACTAGACTCCAGAGAATCAAGACAGACTCACAGCCTCTCCCTAATCCACTAAGCAGGTCATTTTGCCATGGAGGGAGACCGGGGTAGTCAAGCAGGACCTGCTTTTCATAAACCCAATTACAGCTGTAGACAGAATCACGCTCATGAACAACAGGGGAAGGGAAGGAGTAGAATCAGAACATAAGAACAAAATTTTGTCTAAAAATATTTAAAATGGAGACAAAATTGAAAGCACTGACTGGGCAGACATCTCCAGTATCACAAAGGATTTTTTAATATGCATATTAAACACTCAAAGCCTCAGAGAAACACTGACATCAATAACATCGTGACATGTTTTGACGGTTTTTGTAGAAATCGATGTAAACTGCTTGATGTAGGTTTCCTTTTTTTGATAACATTTGTACCATGCTATTTGAGATAGCACTGGACTGGGAATAGACTGGTAGGTTGATTGGTAGATCTGGGCACAAGCAAAACATGATTACGAATACATTAACATTTGTGAAACCAATATATTGAATTACGAGGCACAACAGCTTGACATGTTAGACCTTAGCAAAAATTAAAACATTAGCAGAAATTAAAGCTTACTAGCTTTAGGGAAATAAATGCTTCACCTGGTCTACAGATGATACTAAACAAAATAAAATCATGTTAATTAATTTTTTTAGGTCAATAGCTGAATTTTCAATGTACACTTGGGCTTCCAGAAACAATGTTTTTAGACTAAAATTCTGTATCAAAAAAATTACCTTAGAAATCAGGAAACATACACACAGATATAAATTTTCCTTTCTATTCCCAGAATCATCATGTGCAGAAGAAACATTCTTGTAGTTACGGTTCTGATATTTCTTTTTGAAAAACAAATCATAAAAGATAAACATTTCAATTTTGTGGCCTTAATTTCCATGGTTAGGAAGGTATAGATCCCTATCTTTAGGTCTAATCTTTCTTGTAAAGAAAAATTTAAGTTTTCTTTACAAGAAAGTGTGAGTAGTCACTAATCTACCTGATAACTAAAATTATGACTGCATCTTACTTCTTGTTAAGTGTTCACCTCAGGATGGTTTCAAAGTTCAGTGTGCTATGCAAAACCTCTGGAATGCTGATATTTCTCCTTCAGAAGCCAAAGGGACTGACACATTGCCCACCTCTGCTTCTGGACAGCTTCTGGCACACACAGGACCTGTGTGTCCTCCTCTGCCCAGCTGTCCAGGGCAGGCCACAGGCACTGCAGAGCTCCAGCTGGGCAGTGGCACGTCCAGAACTCACACAGAAATTCATGAAGATGCTCTCAAGTCAGACTTTGTGTTTCAGGGGTCAGTGAGTTGATGCCACCAACACAGAAAGGCTATGGGTGAAGCTGAACGAGCTATGGCATTTGAAAGAGAGAACTAGCAGGTTTTCCCAGAAATATTCTATTTCTCTCTCTCTCTCTCTTCTTCTATTTCCCTCCCATGAATGGAAGATACCACATTACTGAGATCTTCAAAAGCAAAGGTGCAGCTCCCATTCCTTCTCCTGAGGCCACGTTCTTACTTTGATGTTGGAGGCAAAGTTTTGGATACAGATTTTGATTCACGCTGCCTGAAGCAGGGAGAAGTCAGGGCAGTTGAGCAGCACCTCTGTTAAAACCCTGGCTACGACTGCTCGATGTTAGAAAATGAACTGCACTTCTCTTTCTTTGTCTGTCACGGACACATCGATTTTTCTGAATGTGGTAGTGTCTATTATTCAGTGTTTTCCCAAGAAATGGGGTGAGAAAAAGGACAGTACCTTTGTGATTTGAAGAGAAAAATTCTTTCCTCAAGAGCTAGTCATTTTGACATCCTACCTTCCTTGTTAAAGAGTGAAGTGAGATGCTGTAATATGTGACCAAAAAAAAAAAAAGGTGAATAAATATACCATTACACACTCACATGCACACACATACAGATATGAAGATGCCAAGTTGGAGAACAGTTAACAAATTAAAATGTTTATTTATGAGAAGTTTATTTTAGTAATTCAAATTGTATAGCATCAACTGATGCCTTTATACACTGTCACTTCTTCATATCAATCACCCATATAAACAAAAAAAAATTATAAATAAATAAATAATTTTAGGTAAAATAAACTATTTTATTATAATTTAAAATATAAGTAGAAAGGATTGAACCTAGAACAGAGATAGTTCTGAGTTGTCTGGTCAATGTCTTAATTTGTCTACAAGGTTCTCCAAAGTTCAGATGTTGGTTTTAGGAAATGTAAATCTGATCCATTTGCAGTTACAACAGTTCTTTGTACTTGACCAATACACTATGAGTAGGCATAAATGATTAAAACTGAAGTAGCAAATACATTAGGGGTGAATTTTGTGAAACATTATCCTGAATATTAAAACTGTAGCTCCTCATTTATAGGCTTAGTAGTAGATCAATCAACTATTACTATAAATTAGAGAGTTTCAGTTAGTTAATGGCCACCAGATGTCTCCCATATTTTTTTCTCTATACAATAGAAAAACACTCACAATCATGGAAAAATCAATGCAAACAAATGAATAAGAGCTAAAGAGTTCAGCCAATGCATTCTCCTTGATTCATGCCCAAATCTACAGTATGTTCTTTAAAAATCAAACACAAATTACTGTGATTTACACTGTTCCTTGAACAAAAAAGCAACAGTTGCATGTAATTACATTCTGTCGACACTGCATATCTCTGTAAGGAGGCATCCACTGAAATATTTACTTTTAGGATTATGGGCTATTTTGGTTTCTGAAAAAAAGTTCAATACAGAATTATTGTCTATGTTTCTTAGGTCTCCATGTCAGTCGCTAAGTAGAAACCAATTTTTTGTGCTTCCTCAGTGATTTCTTCCTTTTGAAGTGAAGAATGAAGGGGGAGTAGGCTGTAGCCTTATTCTTGTTTTCCATTCTGTGCACAAACTGGGGAATGGGTGAAGGGAGTGGATCTGTAGAATGAAACTGCTGGCATGGAGGATCAAAGGCAAGTGAGAATCCTACATGGCCCCTTTAGCCTGGCTCCAGTTTGATCCTATGGGCTCATTTCCCATTTGCAGTTATCACTCATTTGGTGCTTTCCCAGAGTAGCTTTTCTCACGTTATTTTCATCCAACTAAACGTGGTGCAAGCACTCTGAAACCACTCAATAGTGCAAATCACATGAAGGTAAGCATGGGCAGTCAGGATATTAACTTCAGAAGAGTAAGGAACCGAACTAAAACACTCATGTAGTTGCACATCTCCCTGTAGAGATCCTATAAATCCATATTTAGTACAGAATGATTGTGTTCTGGGCATGTTCCCAGGTGCATAACATCATATGGGCTGTGTTTAAACAGTCTGTGAACGTAGCAGAGCTGCAGAGCCTACATCCAAAGCAGCCCATGATGGTTTGGCATTTCTGTTCCTCCTGTGCCTTGTTTCTGTGATGCTTGTGTGGATGTAAGTGTATTGCCAGTTCATAAAGTGGTTGATAAGAGATGAAGCATGATAAACTTACCTAAGATGAAAATCACATTCTGCCTTGGGGTTGCTCTGACCCAACCAGCACTAAAAACACGAGGGAAAGTTCACCGTTTTGCCATTGTTTTGTTGTTTGCCCAATATTTTGTTCTCAGCACTGTATGTCATCAGTCACAGCAACCTGGCCAGGTGAGCTGACCCCTCTATTCAGTGACAAAAAGGTGATTTCTGGCCTTGGTTAGAAGGGAAAAGAGCTTCAATATGAATGCTAATGTATTCTCACTCAAATGCCTGGGATGGATATCACCAGAGCCTTACGTTCTGAGGGAATTTTCTCCTATAGTTCCCTTTATAAACAATTTTATGCTTTAAGATCAGAGATTTCCTCAGGCCACAACCTCGTATATCTTTGTATGCTTTCTACTTCACCACTCATTTATCTATAAGAATCTTTGTTTACAGGTGATGGATATTCAGTTTCAGAAAAAAAAAAAAAACAACAGCAAAGGGTTGTTGTACTCTTTAAGCAAAATTAGACAATTTTCAGTAAAATATTTAGATACTGTAGAAAAATTGTTCAGTGTGCTTATTTTAAGTGTTAGCAGCAGCAGTTTTTCCTTTTAGCTTGCAGACCGAACCCAAAGTTAACCTTTCCTTGGAGATTGTTCTAAGTCTGTTCAGTCCCTTTGCACTTAATGGATTCATTCCTGTCACCTGAATTCTGCTTCAGGTGACAGCTTAAGTAGGTACTTGTCTAATTCCTGAGGAGGAAAAAAAAAATATGTGGTAAACCATATCCAATTAGAAAAATATTCAAATTCAAATTGAGGGCAAAACTGGGAAAAAAATTATGTCTCTCCATTGTAAACATTATCTACTGATTTTAAAGGGAACCAAAGATGCTCACCTACAGAGAAAACATGATATTAAACTATAATCAATGTTATGTTGTTGAATTTAGACCAAATTGCAGTAGAGAATTGACTTTTCTTTATTCTTAAAAGTGTATGTTTACATATTTTGAGCAAATTACACAAAATTATAAAATTATTGAAGAATGTATGCAACTAACTTCATGACAAAAAATCATATTTTCTCCAAGTAAGGAATATAGAGTCTTTCAGTGTGTCTGCCTAACACATGAATTTCTCATAGCATACTGAAGTTTTAATGAAGCTGAAAGTTCCTGGCATTATAATACCTACTGCTTGGCAGGCTTGAAAGAGGGTAAAAGCTAAAGCTTAATTCCCAAATTGATCTTGCCATGCACTACTGGAGCAGGAACACCCAGAGCTGTAGTCATCCTTTCCTCTTCAAATGACTTTCAGAATTCAAAGGCTTGGTTTAAAAAAAAAAAAAGGGGGAAATTAAAAAAGCATAAACTAATATTATCAAGTGATGTTTGAGTAGGATGTAAGAGAATCTAAAAGTAACATTGAACACAGAAATTAAATTGTATTTTTAACTGAAACTATAATAACTCTCTCCTGGATATAGCATTATGTATCACAATTATTACAGCATCTTAATAAAACTACAAAATTACAAGTGAAAAGTTGCAAAGAGGACAGGTTAAGTTCATGCCATTTCCTATTCATGTTATATCCTCGGCATGAGGGTGGATTGACTGGACAAAATCACGGGCTGTACTTTTCATCTTTCTCAGTTTACACAAGAGAGTGGATTGTTTTCTGTCTCACAGCTTTCTCTGGGTTTACAGTTGGTTTGCTTTCAAACTAGGAAGAAATAAATCTTTCCATTGCACTTCAACAGAAGCTACAGATAGAAAATAACATTCAATACTGAAACGTCCACAGTTTTAGGATTCCGGCATTTCAAGCATCATGTATCACATGGAAATCATGCATATCTGTATGCAGTCATAACACAAACACAGGCCTAGGTACTGGAGATGGAGTTATTCATAGGCTGTTTTCTCATAGAAGAGATGGGGTTTTATTTTCTTCTGGTTACTTTTGTTGCAATCAGATGTCCTCAATATCAGCATCAATGTATAGAAAATCATGGCAGCTGAAGGCAGCACATGGCACTGCTTGTTTATTTTCATGTTTTGGCTGAAATGCACTTGATTGTGCAGGGCAGTAGATTAAAGAGCAAAGCATCTGTTTGAGACACTTGCTTCACCGTAATTTAGACAGATAGAGGCTTTTTGTCATCCATTTCCATTTTCTGAATGAACCGTGCTATGACCTTCAGTGTCTATAGCATTACCCAAATATAGAATCATAGAATCACAGAGTGGTTTGTGTTGGAAGGGTCCTTTAAAGATCATCTAGCCCAGGCTGGGCAGGCACATCTATCACTAGGTCAGGTTTTTCAGAGCTCCTTCCTATCTTGCCTTGAACACTTCCATCTACAACTTCTCTCAACTCACTTCAGTGTCTCAACACTTCACCATAAAAATTTCTTCCTCATGTCCAATCTAATTCTAGCCTCTTTCAGTTTAGAAACATTATCCTCTGTCCAGTCACTACAGACTTTGGTAAAAAGTGTTTCCCCTTCTCTCTTATAACCCTCTAAGTATTGATAGGCTGCTATAAGGTCTCCCTCAAACCTTCTCTCTCCAAGCTGAATAACCCCAACTCTCTCAGCTTTTCTTCCTAAGAGAAGTGTTCCCTCCCTCTGACGATTATTTTGCCCTGCTCTGGACTTTCTCTAACAGTTCCATGTCTTGTTCTTGACGGGGACACCAGAGCAGGAGCCCCTACTCTGGTAGGGACCTCACAAGGACAGAGCAGGGGTAGAAAATGACCTCCCTTAACCTGCTGATCACAGTATATCTGAGCTACAGTGACTGAGACCTAGGAACAATAAATCATGAAATCCAGTAAATCTGAACATATAAATATGCATGGAGATTAAAAAATGACAGGAGAAATATGTAACACACCTGGAGACTGAGCTAGATTTCTCCCATTCCGAATAATGATTCCATACACACCAGTTTTAATTGTTATTGTAAACAGTTATTTCACTCCTATGCCTTACCTCCAGGTAGACTCATCCAGATAGCTGTTGTCAACCTGCAAGACTGAGTTTTTA
>VZRN01005468.1:249183-269033 GCA_013397935.1 Dasyornis broadbenti
GCAGGGAAAAAAAAAAAAAAAGGACTAATAATTTCTTCATAGTTGAGCTGGTTCACATCTAGAAGGAATCCTCCAAATAACTGAATGTAAGTGTGGGTATGATGCAGTGGTGATGGATGGTAGGGGTTTACCATTTGTGTGCCGGGCTGCTCGAGTGGTCCATTAATGGGGCATTGCCTGCTGTGCTCTAGTTCTTTCATGATACGTGAGCAGCAGTGGTGAAAATTCTGCTCAAGGATATATTGCAAGGGGAATCAACTGAATAACCTGGAAAACATTCCAGGTTTGACAATCACGTCTGTGGGATAAAATATTTATTGTATAAGTTAGGAAGAAGAGAGAATTATGGTCTGAAAAAAAATGCATTCAAATTGCAAAATGAAAATTAACTATTTATGTCATCCACATTAAATCCAAAATGTTGTGATGGCATTGTTTCTCTACAACATCTCTTACTAGTATTATTTATTTGGATACTCCCAATAATGAGCTTGGTATTTGATACAAGGATATTAAAAAAAGTCTCTGCTCAAAAGATCTCACAAGAGAAGAAAGTACAGGGTGAATATTGCTTTAGAGTGCTTGTCTTTGCAACTTTAATGTTTTTAAACATAATAGTTGGTGTATAATAAAAAGCAAAGCTTGAAAATACATTTCAGTGACTTCACTGAATGTCCTCAAAATATTATCCTCATTTTATGGTTAATATCCATAGAGAGAGCTGTACAGCTTTATGTTAAAAATGCTAAGTTGCATGAAGCTGAGGTGTGGAATGAAATGGTGAAGTACTCAGCGACTCCCAAATGATGCTAAAATTCAACCCCACTCAATGTCTCACTACCTGATTCAAACAACTCACCCAGCCCTAACTTTATGCCTGTAAGGTGCAGTGAAGTCTCTGAATGGAACCCTGAAGTTTATGCTGAATCACTCCAGGATCAATACTCAGCTACAGCATCTCTAAACGAATGTGTCTTACATGGAAGAGACAAAAAGGAACACTCATCAGGAAGTTAAGCAGGAAACATGAGAATTTGAAAAAACATAGTGTTAATTATCTCTTATTTCAGTGCAGACTCCCTGGTACGTTTACAGAGGTCATAGCAAGGAATTATTTTAATAAATATTTGCACAATATTCTGTTCAGAAAAGTGAGTTTTAATAGAGTCACAAAAGGGTTTGGGTTGAAACAGATGTTTAAAGACAACCTAGCCCAACCCTCCTGCCATGGGCAGGGACACCTTTCACTACACCAAGTTGCTCAAAGCATCATCCAACCTGTCCTTAAACAAACCCAGGGATGGGTCATCGCAGCTTCTCTGGGCAACCTGTTCCAGTGTTTGAACACCCTCGCCTTGAAAAAAATCTTCTTCATGGAGAATCTAAATCTATTCTCTTTCAGTTTAAAAGCATTATCTCTTGTCCTGTCCCTACAGGCTTTGGTAAAAAGCCTCTCTCCATCTTTCTTATGATCCTTTAAGTATAGCAAGTCTGTGATAAGATTTTCCCCCACTCATCTCTTCTCCAGGCTGAAGAACCCCAGCTCTCTCAGTTTTCATTTGTAAGAGAGGTGCTCCAGGTTTCTGATAATTTTTGTGGCACTTCTCTGGACCTGCCCTAACAGGTCCATGACTGATTTAATATGCTGGGAACCTCCAAACCTGTCAAGGTCCCTCTTGATGGCAACCTTTCCTAAAGTGTTACAATCACACCACTCACCTGTTGTTTCTGGGACAATTTCTCAATTACTCTTTCATGAGGGAAAAAATATAAGGAAGTCCTTACTGTAAAATGGCCAGCTCTGAGGTATATCCTATTCCTGAGCGTCTGAGGTATTTGCATTTTCTTTAGTGATTTCATGTACATTTAGTATTTACTTAAAAAAGCTTATTGTACATTTACTGTGTTAGCATCAAAGACTACAGCCCATGAAATTCTGAGAAATGGCACTTATTCTCTGGCAATTTATTTCTAAGTATTTTTCCATTGCCTATAGGAGAGAAATGCAACGTGAGAATAATTCTCTGCCAGCATGCTTTGTAGTTTATCGGGCAAAGTAAATAATACTGTGGGAGGTGAGTAGCATTAAAATTTCAAGGACTGACTTTCTGAAAAGGTGGACCACAGCACCAGTGTAAGTCAGCTTTTCACCAAGCCTTGACTAGGTTTTCCATTCTTGACAAACCACCTAGGCAGGGTTGTCCCCTGGGTTCCTTCTGTGCAGCCAAGGGTATTCACAAAAAGCTGATCTGAATGTGCAACCTAGTAAGGTGATTTTTGAGATTCTACCAAATGAATGCTGGAGTGAGAGCATGGCTCCACAGAGCTTAGTACTTTCTGTCACATCAAGGAAGTACATACAGATATTCCATACTCAGCAGCTGCAGCTTGCTCAACTTGACTAAAAGTGGTTATAATGTCTTATATTAGCAACCTATCAAAGGCTTAAGATACCAGAAGACAAATTGGAGACTGCAGAAAATAAATTTTATTACAATCCAGGACAGTGTTCCATAAAAATAATAAATTGAATTATTTTTACTTCTGACTTTTTGTCATCTTTCCTCATATTTTCTGGGTTGTGTCTTTACAATATAGATCAAACTAGGAAGAGAATTAATTACTTTTTCAATTAAATTTGGAAATTATTAATAAAATGTGTGTAATGCTCTTATAGCTCAACTGTAAGTGACTTCGAAAGTTTAAAAACCGTATCAATTTTCTAAGAATTTTATATATAATACTGGGTTTATGATGCCATTTATAGGTAAGACATTACATTATAGCAATGCT
The DNA here is from genome assembly GCA_013397935.1 of Dasyornis broadbenti. Taxonomy (NCBI): domain Eukaryota; kingdom Metazoa; phylum Chordata; class Aves; order Passeriformes; family Dasyornithidae; genus Dasyornis; species Dasyornis broadbenti. Next base: position 251,977 of record VZRN01005468.1, read on the forward strand.
ATGGACTCTATCTATGAAATTTCTTGCAGAAACAATTGTACATGCTTTACCTTAAGGTAAAGTGTTTTATTAGTAAATCGACATTATTTCTCTTGCTGATGTTCCCCTGGCATCTACCCCATGCCATAACAAATACACCATGCTTGTCATTGGCCTCAGATATCAGTGCTCCCCTCCATGACAAGACATGCTCAAAAATGACAGATGACACAATGGTAATTACATCTTTTTTAAAGTGCATGTGATTTTTCACAGCATAGGTTTGGCTTTTGCAGTTACTGTTGATCCTCTTTCCTGCATAATCAAACCAGTTCATTACATCTTGTTTTCTGCCCAGTGTCCAGACTTGCAGTCACAGATTTTGTGTATATGTATGTGAGAAGGTAACAAGACAGCATGTAATTCCTTTCAGTTCATTTCCCAAAACAAGACTGCTTTATTTGAAACTCTCCATCAGGAGGAGAGATTCTCCATCTTTCTCGCCTTTCCCCCCTCCACTCACACTGCTTCAGTAGAACTCCACATTGCCTTGCAGAAATTTAGCTCAAAAGTTGAGATTCAGTTTTGGACCAAATGAATGAAGGAGACTCTTCCTCTTTGCTACATCTACTCTGACAGAGAAACCAGGATTTGTCATTCCCTCAGATTTGCCTCAGGGCATCCTCTCCTCTCCTCTCACAATTAGGCTTCAGTCACTTCCCAAGCCTGGAAAGCAGGAAGAGGTGAGATGAGACCATCACCCTTCGCTGTGTTAAACAGTAGAATTAAAACACACATTTAATCATCTTTATGCAATTTTAAAAGGTCTGCTTTTATTTTATATTAATCTCAGCCTTGAAGGCTCTTTCAGACAGGCAGCTATCACTGAGCTGCATAACCTGGTTCTTACTGATGGATTGTACCACCCAGCTTTCAAAAAGGGACATAACTCCAATTAACTTCCTACCTGTTTGCAATAACATGGAAGTAGATAAAACCAAATTATTCTTCTTATTTTCCACTAATTGTCTACATTATTACTGCAGAGACATCTTCTGTGTGTCAGTACTGTGAGTCACACTGAAAAACTAAATGCACCCATTAAAATTTTCTCAATTAAGTTTATTAAGCAGAAAAACAATAGTTTCAAGATTGTGTTAAGAGGTAAAAATAGCAGCATAGACACTTTCCAAAAATTCTCTAAGTGAATTCAGGATAGTGCAAAAATAATTTTCTAGTTAAAATGAATTTTCATTAGACATAGAATTCACAAAACAATCACCTGTCAACAGCAGAAGACAATTATAATCAGTAGCAGCATGACAACTCAGTTTAGCAAATATGTGAAATACTTGGTGTGAAATAATTAGTATCTCTGCTTCTGGCTTAAATACTTCCCTACATTCATTTCTAGCCATTTCCTCTTGATGGATTGAGACACACCATATCTGACACAAGAGTAATGTAATGTATTCCCTTCAAGGCTGCTGATTATATGCACATGTGCACAGTGACAAACAATTAGTGTAATGATGCGGTGATTGCAAAGCTTATCACAACATTGTATAAGATCTCATGCACCAGAAATTACCCTGACCACCTTTTCGTGCTTTCCATCCTACATTACTGTGAAGCACAAATTTGTACATCAAACCTGAAAGGCTGCAAAGGGATTGATCTATACGAAGCCTGTGCTGAGGATATGCTGCCTTCCGGCAAATCTGGAAAATAAATTAAAAGTGATTAGGATGAAGGGATGGAAATACAGAGGCAGGGTTAAGAGTCGGCTCTTTGCTCAGTATTGATTGAAGCAAGATGTTTCCAATGTGAATCCACTGCAGGAAGGCTGATGGTGTGGAATTTGTTTACCCCACATCACCGGGCACTGCTGCCCGCCCAGAAACCCCTCCCCAGCCAGAGCCAGGCTCCATCCACGGCCAGAGAGCCGGCCTGCTGCTGGCACAGGCACCTTCAGACAGGGGCAGCCACGAGCTGCACTTCATCATTGACATGGGCTACTCATGGTACCACAACATCGCTGAATGTGCCATCCACACTCCAACACCCACCAGCCAAGGCAGGACAGGAATAGTGCTCTGCGTGTGCTCATTTCTGTCTCAGGAGTAACATGCAGAAGCAAGAGCTGCTGGGGAGAGCAAGCCAATTTCTCCCTTTCCCTCTCCTTTTCACCAATGGCTATGAGCTGACAAAGCCAAAAATGACGTCATGGGCAGACAGAGCAGGGGCCACACAGGATGGCAGCTGAGGTGTGTGTCTATCCAGGCTGCAGATGACCCTGCCAGGGAGGAAGTGGAGGTAAAGCAGGAGCAAAAGGAATATCACAGTCATAGAATGGCCTGGATTAGAAGGCACCTTAAAGATCATCCAGTTCTAACCCCCCTGCTATGGACAGGGACACTTTGCACTGGACCAGGTTGCTCAGAGCTCTATGCATCCACTTGATGTGAGCACAACAGGAAAGGATACATGCAAATGAAGGCACAGCAGCTCCCCATATTCCAGACATGGGGTTTTTTCTTTTCTTTTTCTTTTTCAGTTATCCCACTTAGCACTTCTCCCATTCCTTCCTGAGCCTTTTCTTACCTTTTGCTGAACTTTGTTTCTCGTGGAGAGCCCAACAGTGAAAGATGAGCCCCTGTGTAAGGGGCACAAATCTCAGGGCTGATGCAGGTGGGAGCATCAGCAGTGCCCTGGGCAGGAGATCAGCTGCCCTGAGCTGGTTACAGCTGGTTATAGCCAGCTCAGAGTCCGAGGCAAATCCATCCCAAATTGGGGGAGCAAATCTGAGGAGCATGTGGTGCTCCTATACAAGCGTATTTAGGAAAGAAACTCTCTGCTGAAGGGAAGAGGCTGGAGGGAGACACACTGAGCCAAAAGGGGCAGGGACTCACCTAAGGGACCACAGCTGTGGGCAACAGTGCTGATTTTAACTGAGATTGAGTTATTTTTTTCCATAGTAGATTGTATAGGCTGTGCTTTGGGTTTGTGCTGAGAACGGCATTGATAACCCAGGGATGAGCTGAGCAGCACCTGCACAGAGCTGAGCCTCAGTCAGGCAGGGTGCACAAGAAACTGGGAGGGGACCAGCCAGGAGAGCTGACCACAACTGACCCCTAGGATATCCCAGAGCACATGGCACCATGCTCAGCACACAGAGCTGGGAGAAGGGCGAGGAAAGCGGGTATGTTTGGAATTATGCTATTTTTCTTCCCAAGTCACCATTACGTGTGATGGAGCCCTGGTGTCCCGGAGGTGGCTGAACACTTGTCTGCCCATGGGAAGTGGTGCATGAATTCCTTGTTTTGCTTTGCTTGTGTCCAGAGTTCTTGCTTTACCTGTTAAACTGTCTTTACCTCAACCCTTTTTTTTTTTTCACTTTTACCCTTCCTGTTCACTCTTGCACTCCAACATGGAGCGAGTGAGTGAGCAGCCATGTGGGGCTGAGCTCCCAGCTGGGGTTAAACCAGGGCAGGGACGCTAACGAACAGTGTGGGAGGGAGATAAGTGAGAAGTAGAGTGGAAAAAGCATCACATGCACAACCACCTCAGCCTTTTCACTGTCTGTTTTCTCAGTGGGAATGAGGCAAGTGGGTTTGAGGATTTGTATAGAGTGAATTGATGTGTAATTGTGCACTTCTTTCCTCAGCGTCCAAATTAGTGATCAGAAGTTTTATTTGGACTGGCTACAAACTGAGCTTCCTGGACTTAAATATTTTTTGTCCATGACAGTGCAGAAGTAAATTTTTTTTTTAACTATAAAGTGTATTATTTTTTGCCCAGGTATACTTAATGGTGCACTTCATCTTTCTTCCTTTTGTTCTCCTCCCTCTCTTACAATTCTTTCCACAAGTCCTCTGGAAATTAATAATAAACTGCCTCAGTTTCTGGATCCAAAGTTTTTTTGCAGTGGAAAAATGCGGGAAGTGACTCCTGGCCTGTAATTATATGAAAATATGACTTTGTTTTGATATGAGGTTGAGAAATATCAGTTGCAGTTTCCTTTTCTTACCGAGTAGGCAGACACAGGAGACCAAAACATAACCTTTGCCTTCAAATACAAAGGTTCTGTGCCATCCCTGTCCCGTTCCAAGCTCCCACTGCCCTGTGGAGCAGAATTGACACAGGTAGGATCAGAGCGTGCACCAACTGCAAGCACAACCAACCCACCAAGTGCATGTCCCTGTTTGTCTGTCAGAGATCTCAGCTGCTGAACCCCCACGCTGCAGAACGTAGCTCTGCTCTGTTGGAGGAGGGCTGGCTCCACGGCAGATGTGTCAGTCAGTGCAGCAGAAGGAATGGTCTAGTTCAGTAGATCTGTTCTTGATGTCTTCTTGCTAAAAACACTTCTCAGTATATACAGCTCTCCTTTATCCCTGCATGGAAGAGCACAAAGCACTGGTCACAAGGAGGTTACGAGTTCAGATTCTCAACCATCATTCCCAGTTCAGGTGTTACTTTTCAAAAGATATTGCAATAGACTCAATCTGTCATTCAGACAGAAAGGCTTTTTTTCCCTATCTGAGGGGTAGAACAATTGGCAGTGATGGGCAAACAGTTAAAAAAGGTTCTTCAGCATTCTGCCAAAGCAGAGATGGGACAACAGATGCTTTCAGACAGGCAGGGGAGGACAAGGTAAGAACAAGACATGCTTGGGCAGTATGACAGGACAGCTGTCTTTGTCAAATATTTTCCATGTGTACTTGGAAATGTGAATTTTAAAAGAATATATTGCACACAGATCCTTGAAGATATTTACTTTAAATCTCTTCTGAGTATGAGAAACAGAACAGGGGGAAAACCCAACCAGCACTGATATTCAGGTATGAGCTGACATGAAATGTTGGCTTGGAGGAGCAAAGGAGAAGCGACAGATAAATGACTGCCAAAGCCGAAGGTCAACTCCAGGCTGAGCACATTGGGGCTGTGCACATTCCAGGCACGGTAACAAAAGAACTCCAAAAGTACAAACGGCAAATAGGTGATGCACCTTTGAACAGGACAGCAAATGGGGGATTGACATGGCATTAACATTTATTGTTACCTGGTGCAACAGAATACCTGTATGTTCTGCAGGAGGATGAGAACAGAACAATAGGTCTTGCTTCATCTCACTCCATTTTCAGGTTGCTTTTCTGGCAGCATTTGATATGTACAGATGGTGCTGCTTGAGGAGTATTTGTGTGGTCAGGTACTTTGCAGCACATTGTTATATTAAAGCACTAAAGCTGAATTTTCTTTCTGAAAGCTCACTCAAAACTTCATTATTGCTGAAGAGACAACGGGAGTCATAGGTCTGAAAAGAACTGTGCTCTGCACCTCACTGACATTATCTTCCATCTAGCTCCTACCTGCTCAGTAAATTCAAAAGAAAAAAACCCCAACTAATCATTTAAAGGGCATATCATGTGGTAATGCTTAAATTGCTCCTGGTGCTATTTATAAATAATTCAAAATAAAATGAAAGCCACAGCAAACACAGCTGTAGTTTATTTGCTGTCACCCACCTGCTGGTGAATCTAGCATTGAGCTTTAGAAGTTGCTTCTCAGCTTCAAACAAAAAAAAAGTCTATTATTATTGTTATTACTGTCGCTACGAAAACCTCACCTGGATACCTGCAACTTGCAAAACCTGGTTCTTGATTATTGTTTGTTAAATGCGACAGCAGAATTGTCTCCACTGCCAGTCAGGACACTCACGTACAGTGTGACTCAAACCTTCCTGGCACTGCATGTCCTTCAGAGGCAGCCCAAAGTAGGCTACAGTGCTGTGGACTGTGCACATAGTTACTTTACTAGAAAATATTAGGGATGAAAATTCCTTAAATTCAACATGAACAGAGTATTCTTGTCTTTATGTGTCCTTGTATTTGCCATTCTCTGAAAGACAAGCTTGTGAAGATATCTGACCTTACTCTCTGCCTGTCCCAATCAATACAAATGTCTTGCCCCCACTAACTAAACACAATACTCCCACCATTACCCCACCCATTTTAACTTGAAATAATCCTGATAATATGATTTTTCCCTCACATTTCTGATCTGTATGGATTTGAAGCTAAATATCCAGGTGGTTTTGTTCTCTGCCTCAGTAAACTTTTCTGACTCTGTACCCTGAGTATCTGTTTGATATCCTCGTAAACCCACCTCAGGATGTGTGATGACTTCCTTGGCTCTGTAGTTAGTCAGTATAAAGAGAACATTCTTTGGTCCTATGGGACTTCCTGACCATACGTGCAGAATGAAAAAAGAAATTAAGTCTGCGTATCAACACAAAATAGAATGTGGTAAAATAGTATCTTGTCCAAAAGTAGGAATAAGTAAGGGGTAGATGAAGTACCAATGAAATTTTGACACCTGTTGTAAAGGCATAGGAAGTTTTAATAGCCAGGTCTGCTATGTTAGTGGTCAAAGATGGCACTTGGCTGCACATCAAATCTTCACTCCACTGCAGAAGCCTAAACCACATCTAATCTATGAGCCGTTCCTCCTGCAACTTCCTTTTCCCCAAACACAAGGGTTAGATCAATTATTTGCTCTGGATACCTGATTTTAATTGGCCGCATACACAGAGTTTCAAAGCAAAGGTTAAATGAAAGTGTGCTTTACCCAGGTTCAGCTGCTAGAGAAGGAAAATGGGAACAGGAAGGCTCTGCCATGCTGTGGGGAGAATTGTTCTGGAAACGCTCTTGGAATGGGTATAAAGATGAACAAGTGTTAATGTTAAAAATAAAATATTCCAAGGAACAACTTTAAAGAGCTGTGGAAGGAATTTGTTTTTCCCTTGGTTTTGTCCAAGAAATTGAGAGACTAGGGGGAGGTGAGCTGTAATAAATCACACAAAGTGGTTTCCTATCTGAATGGGAGTGAACTCTGCCAACTGGAGGCAAAATTTCACTTTTTACTTTGCTTATGGAATATATTTTGCTAATAGACCAAACAGAATAAGCAGACTCTTTATACAAATAAGAAGTGTTTGGAAGGGCTGGGAAGGAGGAGTGCCAGGCAAAAGGGCAGAAGTGAATTGAAGCCTTACATGCTTTTGAGGTCTTCTCTATTTATAATCATACCCAATTTAACTGAAATATTTGGCAAAAATGCATACATTTTTAAAAAGAAAAACTGCATCTTTGTAAGAAGTGTTTTCCCTGAGCTATCCTAGGAATATTACTCGTATGTCTCTTATAACACAGAAACTTGCATTACTGCGCTAGCAGACCTTGCCAGCATTATGAAATCAAAGCTCACTTTGAACAGTAAAATATAGGTTACAGAATGCACAGTAGGGTTCCCTGGTTTAGATCTATAGCTCCAAACTATGGAGTAACTTGCAATTATTTGACAGATCTCCGGAAGATATCTTCTTCCCTCAGCATCAGAGAAAGGGGAGGTTTTGTTTAATGTTCCAGGGTCCTGACTCCAGGTTTTTTATTTCTCTCTCTCCTACAAGCAATAATTGTCTCAGAAATCACTGATTTCCCCCAACACCTCACATTAATATACTCAAATACTAGGGCCCAAATCCAATAAAAGTCCCTTCCAATTGTGCATGATTAAAAGAAGAAAAAGCAGGATGTTTGGAGTGAGAGAATAAAATTGGTTAAATCACTTTTATTGCTAAAAGAGGAGCCAAGAAAAATTATCAGGATTTTCATACTGACAACAGATACCTTTTCAGATTTCAGGATACTTTTTTTAATATGAAGTGATACTATTTTGGTACAACTATTCCTAGTTATTAGGTGAGTGCATTGGAAATAATATGAATTACTGAGTTTTGAATCATTTCTACACAGCTCGCTGCTTGGCATTGGACATGCATGTTTCATTTCAAAGGAAATTTCAAAGAGAATATTTCCATCCAAAGGAATTGGAAAGGAAAAGACTTTGGAGGGTTCCCTAGAGATCAGAGAGGGAAAAAACCCCAGTACAATAGGATTTTCCTGGTGATCGTTGATGGGACTAGGACTACTACATCATGTTTATCAGGCTGGCTGCTTGGGGAAATAGGAAAGGGGGAGTCAAATAATGGAGCTACAGGGATTCCAAGCAGGGCAGTGCAAAACCTGCATGTGAATTCTCCCAGAAGTGGTCAAATGGCTGTTTTACTATAACTCTGTGTGCAGCATCATGATACTGAGACAGAGCAAGAGGAATGATGAAGAGGGAGAGAGCAAAAAGAAGGCAGTTTCAGCTCCCACAAATTGCCAGGTGCTAACTTTATTGGAGAAGCTCGCGGTCTTAGCATTCTGTTTAAAAAACAGAACTCAGTGTTGCTGTGTTTGGCAGTTTTTTTCAGAAATGTTCCTCACTTTGCAGATTTTCAACAAATCACAGAGCTTTCCTGTAGTGAAAAAAGCTGTGCTGTTTGTGCACTGTGTTCATTCCTGTGGCTGTAAAGTGGAGGATTCATGCTGTGCTACCATTTCTTGTGCCCAAACTTTATTAGTGCCCTCATCATATAAACAAGATATCAAAATGCTCATGGCACACACATCACAGAGCAGCACCATTAATGCAGCTCCACAAGCCCTTTGCACTGTGTGATTCACTCTGGGAATTGTGACTATCTGAACTGTCAGGTGCGAACCACTCCTACATTGTTAGGAGCGGAAGATTGCTTAATTGAAGAGTAATTATTGCCTAGTATGCAATAAAACTCTGAGTCAAATATTTAAAAGTTTTTCTTTGCTTTTGAAACTGAAGTGCTGTTTCAATTCAAGGAATTTTTATTCCAAAATCATTTTGGATCTTGTGAAAATCTATGCATGGAAATAACACACTACTTTAGCCATGAAAAATTTTAACATACTCTCTTCCTAAAAAAACCAACCATTTTTAAACTTACATTTCTGTTATTGCCATTCATAATAGTATCAGCAATGTTCCTTCTACAGTTCTGAAAATTATCCGCAGTATTCAGTTCCTGCTTCTACTTTTCTCGCTCCCTTCTGATGGAAATGAACTTCCTGATGCTTCATTTTCATGACAAAGACCACAGCAGAAAATAATACAGACCAAGTCTTCTCCTGACATTGACTGAGGTAAGTAAGGAGATTAGGATGAAAATAACACATTCCTCACTCACATTTTAGCGCCATTATCAAGGGGTATCCACAGATACCAGCTACAGAGGTGATATTGTTATGCATCATGTTCAGCATTGCAAGTGCTGCATGAGTTGTATTTTAAGGGTGTTTTTCCCATCCTGCAGTACTGACATGTATTCCAGGCATCATCAAGAGTTCTTCTGCAGAGAACAATGAAATATGATTACATTTGTCATAATATACCTTAACAGTAAATGACAAATTAACAGAAAAGGTTCCTCATGCTTTTTCCTTCTGTAGAATTATGTGAAGCTGCCATTTTTACCTCTAAAATTACTGTAGCTATGCTGTGTGCAAACCAGTTGTAACAGGTTCAAGTTCAGCAAATCCATTCTCAAGGTTGTGCTGCCTCTTTTACAAGCACAATGACTTCTGTGAGGGCAGAGAGAAAGAACAGGAGCTTTTCTGCATTACATGAATTACTTTTATTCAACACTTTTAGGAAAGAAGCAAAAGTTTCAGTACCAAGTTGAGCTTATTTGTTGATTATTCCATTTTTCTCTTCGCCATTCTAATTTGTTTATATTCACAGTTAATAGTATGTGCTGCATAGATTGTGGAGTTTTCCTTATTCTACAAACTAAGAATGACTTTGAGTCTATGACTACATTTAGGTTTTGTCACTAAATGATTTTGCACAGAAACTGAAATGCATTTCCAAATAGGAAAATTGCTGTATACTGATAAGGTATATAGTATATTAATGCCCATTAGAGGTCATTTAAGGATTCTTTCAGGAGTAAAAGAATTCTTTCAGTTCAGAGTCTTTTTGGGTATCCTTGATCCTTACCTTTTCTCATAATTTTGCCACATCCCACGTTTGGAATATGTCAGCAGGAAAAAGATTGTCCAAGGAGGACATTAATCAGTGACAGACATTTTGAAATTATATGTAAAGAAACCAAGTTTCTCTTTAAGCAGGGAAGGCTGAGCAAGTGAAGCAGAAGTGTTGTTGCCAAAACGGATATCAGCAGCTGTCAGGCAGGAAAGAAAAACCTTGTAGCTGAGGCATCAGAGTAAATGGATGGTCGCCCAGAAACAACAGAAGGATCTGGCAGTGGAGCAAGTGCTGCAAACATCTGCCTGGTATCTGTGATACATCAGGGCTCTGCAGTGCTTGCATCAGTTCCTTTTATCTCCTGAGTACTGATCTTATGCTCTGTCACTCTGTGCCCCCAAGGATCCCTTGTCCCTCCTATACTTTCGTGTTCTGTGTGCTGCAGCCTAATTCTCTTTGCTTTGCTTTGCTTTGCTCAGAAGGCCACAAAGGCTTGTTGCTATGCCATAATAACTGGAAAACATTTGGGAAAGAGGAGTCCCTCTCTATGAGACAAGAGGCAGATCAATGTCCCAAGAGGAACTGTGGGTTCTCGTGCCCTTGCACAGCCCATTTGTGCTGGCACTGCTCATCCCTTTCAAGATTCCACACTGTCAAGTGAGGCTGAAAATCACACAGTATTTGACCTCCAGGCGAGCCAGTGACACTGAGACAAACTGCATCAGTGGAAGAGTTACTTATAAAAGAAGGCAAGAATCACACCCATAGTAATGGCTGTCTTTCAGTAGAAATCAAGGTGCTATTCTCAACTGTCCCTGCGTGACTTATTTTCTCTCATTACACTAGAAAACTGCTAAAGCAATGCTCCAAAGGTTTCTTTAACATAGTTTGCATAAGCTGAGCACAAGTCTTTTGATATTCCTGAACATGAACACACAAGGTCAATGCACCTTCTTCAGCTGGCATTCGAATAAAGCCTTATCCAGAAGTGCTTCAATAAACTGGCAGGTATTAACAGTGTTCCGATTTGCTTTCTTGCTTTCTCTTTGTCTTCTGAAAGAAGTGTCAAGCAGTGGTCCTTGCTGATGGAACAAATATGTCTTCAGAGTCCATGTACACTGAGAAAGTCTTTCCGAGGGCTTTTCCATTCATACAAGTTATTACTAATTTCTAAGCTTCATAGAAGTAAGTATTCAGTGTGTTCTGTTCAATCTGAATCTTCTCTTGCCCTCATGTTGCAATTCCTCATCCAGTGATTCATGCATCTCTCTTCTGTATCCTCACATTCTGAACTCAGTTAACAGTTAAGAGACCGGCAAACTTTAAGACCCAAGATTTGCCCCACAGAAAGCAACAAAAAGGAATTTATTTACCTAACTTAGGTGTAGGCTTTCTTTGTGATGTATACAACAGTGTCCTTACTGCTAAGCAGCCAAGCTCCTTATAATCATCCAGATCAGTACCTGTTTGAAGCACATAATGGGATTCCTCTTGAGCACTGGTTTTATGAGCAAAATAAGATTTGTGGAAGGGAAGATGCTGCAAATCTGCACCTTGTCCTCACAGAGAACATGGAAATGGCCTGAGCATGTTTTCAGATTCAAGACCTGGGAATCACTTCTAGGAGCCATAAAGCAAAAGGACCATCAGTATTGCACCTATAATTCACATCAAAAGACCAACATGTAACATCTGTTGCCCAAAACGGATCCATAATTCTTTAGCATCTTGTGTAGAATATAAGCAGTCAGGCTGAGTGAGCCAAGATCAAAAGGGTGGAGTACACTGCAGACTAATAGTAGAAGAATATTCTCTGTAAAGGTCTCTTTCAAGGTGAAAAAGCAGGCACTTGTACTTGAAGTCTTGGCAATATGAGAAGGAAGGGATGAAAGTTTTTTTATGGAGGTGGTCCTGGGAACAGCAGAATTTCTAGGGGGAGGAAATACTTAGTGCTAGGTTCCATAAAAGAAAAAGGCAGTTAATATTTTGCGGTAAAATAAGTGGAAGGAAATTAAATTTTTTCTACAGAATTATTATGCTGCTGCTGAAGTTAGCATCTGTTGGAATGTGGATACCAGAATGCAGAATGTAGGGGTTTTGAACAAGAAGGTATGTTCCTGTACCGCCAATTTGTTACACTGATACCCCAAACTAATATGTGTGAAATTCTTATTCAGGTAAAGCCTGTATTAATGTGCCCTTGGATGGAATCAGCATTGTACTCAAATAAATATGTCCTTCTTCTTTGGACAAATACTTTATCGTTCAAGTCAGACTCGGGCACCAAACTGGATCTTTTTGTCTCATCTTCTTCTAGCAGCCTTTGAGGTCCATCCCATTGGCTGGACAGCATTCTTTGTAGACCTAACAGAAACCAAGCTGGCAAACCTTAGAAAAGGTCAGTGTTTGCAGTGGCCTTGCAGACCAGGACCAAGAAACAAGATTCAGCTCTCACATCACAAGTCTGTTCAACAAAAGATGAAACTCCTATTTTACTTCCAGAAAATGGATCAAGCTTGTTTTCATCACAGACTGTTTTTGCACAAGTGGGGAGGTCTGTGAGTTGAATTACTTTGGTATAAGTACTCTACAATATTAGAGATTTTTCACAATCACTCTTACAGAATAAAAATTCACACAGACACTTGAGGAGTCCTGAAATATGCAAGGACACTTTACTGGATATTTTCATTTCCTTCTACTCAGTCTTGAACTTCTAAAAATAAGTGGAGGAATATAATGAAGAGACTTAATTCCCTAGTCAGGCACTTATGTGTTTGAGCACTTCATGATGTCACTGAGGAAGCCTCATTTGCTCAAGTTCCTTATCCTCATTTCAATTCACAGGCTGAATGAGGTATAATTTTTACATATAAACATGCATTTTTTATCTTTCTATGTCTTCTGCTAAACTGGGACTGTTAAGATTGTCCAATTCTGAAGAACCCATCAGACTAGCAAAAATACTGATTCTGATTTACAGTTTGTTATTACTGTTGTGTTTTTAAATACTGCATAAGCAAAGTTAGGCATTGTACAACTTGATTGTTGTTATAAAATATATCATAATAATTTATAGAAACACCTTTTTTTAGTGCCAGCTTCATTGTGTCCTCTGCCTGTAAGTCAGAGAGAAGATAAACAGAAGGCTTACCTGTGTAGAGCAGTGTGGCATCTCTGGCAATGAGGCAGAGAAGCCGTGCTGGTAGGAAGGGGCATTTTGACAGAAGATCCTACTCCTGGAGCTTTCTTTCCGCCTTTTTCCTGTCTTGGGCCAGATCAAATAAAGGTAAAAGCAGAAGAAGGGAATAAATTACCACCCTGACCGCTGCCTCCCTAGACCTTTCACTAGACCACGGCACTCAAAAGCCTAGACCAGGTTGCTCCTCCATACAAGTGGGCAATTTTTTCCCATTCAAATTTAATTTTCCCCTTTTTATCCTTTTCCTCTCACAAGCAACAGGATCTTCCCATAAATCAGTGAAATGCTGGCTTCACTTATAATCCAGAGCAGCAGGCAGTGACCGCTTGACCTGAGGGGCCGCAGTGACTGCGAGCCCTATTTTCTATTCCAGAGCAGAGGAAAAAGAGATCAAATAATGGCTTGTAGTGGATTTCTAGGGAAGAAATAAAATAACTAAAGCATGGTTGTGGCAATTGTTTCTCCATCAGATTGTTTGTTTTCAGCAATCTGCCTTTCAATGGGCAGTCTGGACTTCTCATTGAAATAAGATGGCATTGTTGCCTCAAAAATCACTGCAAATTTGTGCTTACACATATACTATGCACAACACCAGTCACTGTTTCAAAACAATATTCATTTATACTCATCAGTGTACTCAATAGCCATGAATCATACAAAAAGCTTGCAGACTTCAAAGTGCTTTTGAGTAATCTGTGTGCTGTTGTTTGGTAGGTGGAATCAAGGCAGAAACTCATACACCAAACTGCAATGTACAATTTCCAGCTGTGGAAACACTCCTGTGTAAAGTAATATTAGGTGGGGGGAAAGACATAATCTGGCTTCATAAATCTGAACAGGGTCAGCAGTGGATAGGGGAATAAAGCAAATCACGTTCCTGAACAATGAACAGAAATCTGCTTTTTTGATTTCTCTTCTTCTCATTACAATAATCTGAGGACAGTAGCAGATGTCTGACACAATTCATTACAGGACAGCAACACAACTAACTACAGACGAAGGAAGTGTGGAACTGAATCTTCTGTGCTTTGCCTGCACTGGAACTTTGTGATTGGCTTGTATTTGGCAAAAACACTCAGTTACATTCTAATACTGTCAAATTAGGGACAGGACATAAGGGAAAGTCCTGCCCTGCACGTCCAGAAAAAGACCACACTGCTGTCTGACAAACCAAGTGCCTGACATGCCGGGGGGAATTGGTGCTTCTGCTGCTCTGAGAGACTGGAATGCAGAAAGGGAGAAGTCTGGGCCATGGCTGAACTCCTGCTGCCACTACCAAGCAATGACAGCTTCAAGCTTGTAAAGATCAAAACCAAGACACACACACCATTAACTTACAGTGTTTCTTTTGGATAAAGGAAAATCTTGTCATTATCATTAAAATAAGACCCTGGAATGCTCACATTAGTCCAACTCATATCACAGTCACTTCAGCATAAACAATTTGAAATCACTGTACATTGGTGTTAAATTCTCATGAGCTGTAAGATTAGTCGTGTTTTTTTCTCTTTGTTTAACAGAATGAAGACTAAACAACCTGAGATCTTTCTGGGGAGAATCCTGTGAATATGTACTGTATTTCTCCTTTGTTACATTTTAAGAAAATATCTTAATTTCCACTGCTAGCAGATTCAAAAGTTTTATTTCTCAGTTGGCCTAAAACAATAAAATTAAACTTATCTAATTTGCAAGACGCATTATGAAGTCATTTGGCTTCTCTCTCAGAAAGCAAAATGTGGGGATGATTCATATTTTCCACCTTTTTAAGGCTTTCACATGGTGACATAAACTGTTGGAGGGAGGTGATTCTTCCCATTTACTCTGCCCTTCTGAGACCCCGTCTGGAGTGCTGCACCCAGCTCTGGGGCCCCCAATACAAGAAAGATGTGGATCCTTTAGAATGAGTCCATAGGAGGCTATGAAGATGATGAGAGGACTGGAGCAACTTCCCTGTGAGGCCAGGCTGAGAGCTGGGGTTGTTCACCCTGGAGAAGAGAAGGCTCTGGGGAGATCTTAGAGCATCATTCCAGTACTGAAAGAGGCCTTACAAGAAAGCTGGAGTGGGACTTTTGACAAGGGCATGCAGTGGTTAGATAAGAGGGAACTACTTTAAACTGAGAGTAGGTTTAAATTCTTTTCCATGAGGATGATGAAGCACAGGTTGCCCAGAGAAGCTGTGGATGCCTCATCCCTGGAATTGTCCAAGGCCAGGCTGGATGGGACTTTCAGCAACCTGGTCTAGGGAAAGGTGTCCACAACATGACCATGACAGGTGCTGTTGGAACTAGATGATCTTTAAGGTCCTTTCCAAAACAAGCAATTTAATAATTCTGTGTTATTAAATATAATATAAGTTGTGAATTAATTAGGCAGAAAGTGTCCATGAGTTTGCTGTGCTTTAGATGTTTCTCATAATTATTCCTTTCTGTGTCTTAAATTTCAGTAAGTAATAGTTATAGAAAAAGGTTTGGGAGGAGGTAGTGGTATCTTTTGTTTTATTCCATCACTGAACTTTTGGGTTTTTTTCCTTTTTCTTTTACCCTTGAGAGTCCCTTACATGTTTGAGCTCTGTTCCCTGTAGTAGTTCTGTAACTACCTCCTGTCTAGACAGAAATATCAATATATTCTGGCCATAAAGGCCAGGAAAGAACTGTAGAAAGCAGAAGACAAAGAGTTCTGGGATTTGAGGAGGTCTTTCAGCAAATGTTCATACCAGTATTTATTGTGTTTATCCAGATAAAAAATCCTCCCAACTATGTTTTAGAAAGGATATAGTGCTTACATAAATTTCTACTTTCACTGGCTTCTGATATTGTCTTTGAATTTTAGATGTTTCTTCCTTGAAAAAAATGGTCAGCATCAAACTCAGGATTTATATAATTTCAAAGGATGAAAATACAAGCAACTAAAGAAAAATTAACACTGGTATGTACAAAATATTTGTGTGTACAAAATAATAAAACAATCAAAGCTGAATGCAAAAAATATGACTAGACTCCTTCCCCCAGTAGAACAGCTTGTAGACTGAAGGTAGAGCTCCAGTGTAACTCCATGGTGCAGCTGTTCCGCATTGATGTCTTACAATAAATGCATTTTTCATATTTTCTTTTCATTCCACTCTGGACCACATTAATGAAACAGCCATGTTGAAGAAAAATACATATCATAATACAAAATGTCAATCTTAGGAAATTTATTGAATCTCAAAGATATTCTTTTTATGTTTGTTCTAGTTTTACTTTTATTATATTGTATCTCTTGATTTTGAAATAATTTTATTTTGGAAACTTCATTCATGAGGAAACAAACAAAAAAAAATGTGAATGAAAATTTGGGAACAATTCCTGAAGCAATTTAGTAGTCTCTGATGTTCACACAATATATGAAAATGCTCTTCAAGATAATAGTAATTACTGACATAAACATGTGTTTGGCAGTCATGTTTATCTCTGTTATATGTGCATTCTTTTGTGTTGTAGTTCCTACATGAATGAATGCATACAAACATTAGCTCTATTAAGTACTTTGAAGTAGAAATATTTCCAGGAAAACTGAAAAATTAAGAGGAAATAGAAATTTTGGAAATTCAAAAGGTCTACAAATAAAAAAAATTTTTTTTTTTTTTCTCTTTGCAATGCATCTTTTCCCTTCTAAGAAAGTCAATCAAATATTTGAAGAATTTACATTCCTCGAATCACAGCTTTCATTACTGGTTATAAGGACTTCTGACACTTTTAAAATGTTGACTAGCAATTGATATAGTACTGAAAGGTGGGTGTTAAAAGGTGGCTGGGTGAATGGATGTCTGCGTGTTCTAGCACATGTAGTCATACTGAAATTATTTTTTGCATCTCAACAGTACTATACCCTTTCATAGAAAAAGAGAAATCAAATGTCTGCTCTCCTTGTTTCCCTGTTGAAGAATTCACTTAAAGTCTTTGAGAAAGGCATTTGGAAAAAAAAAAAAAAA
>VZRN01005468.1:269065-285186 GCA_013397935.1 Dasyornis broadbenti
AGGACTTAAGATTGGCTCTGAGCAGCAGAAAGGGTAACAATTAACTCTCCCTATATAATTCCAACGGGCTGGTTCAATCCATCCTTCTAAACAGATCTTCTTTCCTGCCCCCTCAAGTTTACTGTTACTTTTAAAACTGCAGCCTTAGATTTTTCCTGAAATAATTTCTTTTATTCCTCCCTCCCAATCCCTGCTTTTGGTAGCTTGTTTTAAGTGCTGTGACATCATCTTGCACCACCTGAAAGAGCACAGCAGCCTGTTTAGGCAATTTAGCTTTGTGGGAATATTTATAGAGCTGTCTGTGCATTGAAATCCTGCCACGAACAAAACAAGCTCTAATCTTTTGGGGATCTACATGATCAAGTCAAATGCCAGCATTGACACTGGGTGTGATTAAACAGCCTGCTGTGTCTTTATAAAGTGATTATACAGCGGTGCAGGCTGTGCTGATGGAGAGAGGTGGCATTAATGCTAACACAGAGCCTCAGAGCAGTCCCTTTTGTCCTCTAACGTTAGGCTTGCTCTGCCACTGATGTCAAAGGGAGAGCTGACACTACCACAGATCCTCCAACTACATGAACATATCACTACTAATTTAATCCCCCATGGTGTTGATGCCTGCTGAAGTTACCTGACATTCTGTGATACATCACAGAGAGAGCCATCCTCAACCAGACTCTTTCTGCAGTAGAAAAAATGGCAGTCATGGCAAGACCATTCAGGAAAATGAATTGAATGAATATTTTGTACCTGATAACATTGACATTTAGACTGATCTTTGATGGCAGGTGGCAAAAGGCTTCCTAAAAATCAAAAGAGTGAGGAATGTCAAGGATTAGTCTAGGTTTTTATCGGGATTAAATGGTATTTGATACAAGTTACATAAAATATGTTTTCATTGCATTTTTCAAGAAAGAAATCATCTATTAGAGTAAAATGTTTGAGAGGAAAAAACTAGAAGTGAGAAATATCTTATGTTCGGGTCACAGGAGCAGGGTCTGGTTTGCCTTACGTTTTCTGACTTGTACAGCCTGTAAGCTCCTGGACACATCATTTCATTATGGCTCTTCTCCATAAAGTGTGTCCCTTTCTTATGGGTTTTTCTGTGCCTCCTTTTTTCTCCTCTCTGTCTTGCCTGGCTGATCATTTTCTGGAGTCCGACAACCACCCCTTCAAACATGGATTCAGCAGGAGGTTTGAGAAACCCAGAGCTTTTATGTGCAGGCTCTCCATACACAACCCGTTGGTGACTTTTGTTCAGTCAATAACACCTGGGGGAGTCAATAGCAGAGAAATCACTGGGGCACATACAGTGGTGCCGTGAATCCTCTGTGCTCTGCAGGTTTCTTGGTCTAGCCTAGCATTTTTAAATGTAAGCCTTTTGTTTATTAAAACTCCCCTGCTACAAAAAAACATGGTATCGGTGGTATTTAGTATGACTTGTCAAACAGTGTTTACATTTAGTATAAATAGATATAGTTTCACTTATCAAATGTGCAGAGAATGTGCAATTACTTTGATGTAAGAGTATTATTTTATTGAAGTTTTGGCAGATGTTAAGACTACTCCTGAAAAATGACGTGGTGAGCTTGAGAGGGAATTTTAGGTCATTCTGTTAGTTCTGATGCAAAATTATGAAAATTAGGTTTTTTTGGTTTTTACTGTTAAATTTTAATTATAATCTCACTGTAACAGGTCTTTTAGCCACTCTTCAATTACTGCTCTTGAAAGTTATAAAATAACTTATACAATTTCAAAACTGCTTATATTAGCAGTGAGATTTCCAATTTAAGAAGTGAAGGAGTACAGAAAATGAATTAGTTCTTGAGCCTTTTAAATTTCAGGCAACTTATGTAACCAGGACTGAAAAGTTTTGTAAAGTGTTTATGTTCTGTCATTTTCTCTTAAGAAAAAAGTCAAAATTGTATACGTCTTCCTCCCTGCATATCTTCAGTTATTTGGTAACCATAACTACATCCCAGCTACTTAACAGAAACAAACACTTCTATGGGGCATCTGGTTTACATGCCTATTAATTTTTTTTCTTCGTATATAACTTCAGGGAATTCTCTTATTTCTTACTAAGAAGAACTTACAATTAACAAAAAGGAAGCAATTTCCCAGCTCACAGCTTTTGGGCTCATCCTGCAGAACTGTTCATCTCAGGTCAAGGACCATTTCTGAGAACTCCTTTGTTCCCATGCAGACAAGTAATGAATTCAGTGATCTTCCTGGGATGTCTGCAACAATGGGATCTAAACACTGACCCAAAGAGAGAATGGGTACCTCTCTTTGCCACCATGGATTACATCCTTTCTGTTGTACCTCTGAATCACAAATGGTTGATGTTAGGCCTTGGGTGGTCACCCAGCCCAACCCACATGTTCAAGAAGGGCCACCTAGTTATCATCAGAGCCACCAAGACATCACAAAATCTGGTACAGCATGATCTCTTACATAAAGACTTCCTCTGTTCCATGTGAGAAGCCAATTCAGTTTTCAATTCTGACACAAAATAGAGATTGCTGAGGTTTTTAGATGAGCAGATAAGATCTTAAAGGGATTTAAGTTTTAAAAAATCCAACAAATCTGAGTCCTCAGTCCTAGCAGTCTCGTTTAGAGCAGGTTCCCAAGGATGAATAAAAGTGTCTATGCTAGAGACTTGTGACATTGCATCTACAAGCATCAAGGTTTTCATTTCTACATGCTCATAACTCCCATGAAAACTGAGCTCACACATGGTTTTGAAAACTGACTCCCCCATTTTGCATTTCTTTCTTAACACGCTCTTCATTTTAAACCAATATAAACTGGGGTTTCATATTCTCCAGTTTCAAGCCAGCAAGAAACCTTTAAACTGATCTCTTACTTCTAATTCTTGTTGACCAGCTCAACTATACAAGTTTCAGTCTTGGTAAAGGGGTTTTTGATGCAGATGTCCAACTGTTCTGAAGTACATCCAAGTGACCTTTGTGTGAGGAATACACTTCTGAAGTTTGTATTTAGACAAAGGAAGAAAGTCACCCGTTAATTTAGTTACATGCTGCTGTAACTGGTAGCAACAGGAAACCAAGTCAGGCTGCCCTTTTCCATCTTCATGTACTCTCAGATGACAGCACCACTTTTTATTCCATTCAGCTTCTCTTTGTCTTCAACTCCTTGCTCCACAAGTCTCTCCTGTCTATAGAATGTCTCCCTTTCTACTCCTGCTTCCTGTGCTGCTTTAAACACATCTGTCTCTTTCACACTCCAGACTCAACTCCTTTTTGACACACCTGTCAGCCAAGAAAAGTAATCACAACCCGTGGGGATATGGTATATGAGAAAACATGCTATCAATTAAGATAAGGATCTGTGTCAGGAAGGAAAAGTTGTTAAGAAGTCTTGTCTAAACAGCTGAGGGTGAGAATGACAGAAGATGTCTGAAATGGTTGAGAGCTGTATTGGGTTACACTAAAATAGGAAAATCAAGGCTAGGGAAAATAAGAGGAAGGAGATGTGAATTGGGGGCTGTCTGGGTGTTCACAAAACAGGTACTGTTAGAGTAAGCAGTGCTATTGTGACAACATTGAATTAAGGTGTTTGGAGGTTTAAAAATTTATCTTTATACAGTATTTAATCTCTAAGAAGGAAAATGGAGAAGAGACAGGGGTTAATATTTGTTTGCTCTATCCACATGTTCAAATTCCATCAGCCATCAATATATTTTCCATCATATATTATCCCACAAACAAATTTACATCACAATCCAAATTTACATCAACAATAGTGTTAGCTATATATAACAATAGATAATATCAGTGGACAATTTCTTTGCTGTTTTTAATTTTTTTTTTACATGGCACTGTTTGAGTCAGTCAGGTTCTTTAACTTACAGTACTATAGTTAAATGCCTAGTGATTAACCAAATGATTGCTGCACAGCACCTACTATTTTTATGCTTTTATAGAAATTTTCTCAAGAATGAGCATCTGGGTTTATTTTTTAGTTCCTCGTTGTTAGTATAACAACATAATGATTAGTACAACATTTACATTAGTTTATTTCTTTGAGATCATTTAACCGCCTTGTCTTTATTCAGGTCCTCATGTCCGTCATTAAGCACCAAAATAATAGTAATGTATTTTTGTCAGAAAATAGTCAACCTATGTTGCTAAAATTTGTAGGAGCTCAGAAAGACTTCAGATAGACAGCCTTTACTCTAGATTAAAATCTGAGTTAAGAGCATAACATTAAGAATAAAAAAAAAATCAAATAAATTCTAAACATGTGAGCTACGAAATTTAAAATTTTCTTGCTAAAGAGAAATTGATACTTCTTTTTCATGGAGAGAGAGAAAACAATAGAAGTTAAATTTTCATACAGCCCTATGTTGAGTAAACCATGAACACTACAAAGAACATTATACTAAGGAATAGGGTTCATGAATTAATTGTCTTCAGTATTTTCGTTTAGAATACGCTCATTTGTTTCATATCATCAACTGTACTGACCAATGGAAAATTCACAAGGTTCTTTCTCTTCAATCTAGACAATCTCTAATATTTTTATTTTTATTTAATTACGGTTTAAATTTACTTCTCCTTAGTAGTATTTGCAATATTTTCATCCCTGCCAGACAAAACAATCACCTCTCCTTGACCTTGTAGCACCAACAACTAAACCTCTCCATTTGATTTGTGTAAAAAATGAGTCTTCCTTTCTTGGCTGTTCTTTTTGTCAGGGAGTTAGCTTGATGGCATCTTGAAAAGATCTTGGGATTGGAAAGTAATGGAAGGGTTTCCACAGGATTCTGCAACATGAATGTAGCCTTCTTTTTACTTTGCTGTGTCTGAAAGGGCATAGCAAAGTCACTGTGTACAAAGCCATAGCACTTTGGATGAAGCAAGATTCAAAACATGCAGAAACAAATTAAAAAAAAAAAAAACAAAAAAAACCACATACTCAGGAGTGTGTAGTGGCAAACATATCTATCACTATTCTGAGCTGCCATGATCTTCAGTAATAGACAGAGATTTTACAAGATTTTACATCAAGAAATCTCTTGATCAGCACTTTAAAAATTAGAATAATGTCAAATAGACAAGGTTCATTCAGAAAATCAATAGAGATGTTTTACATACTCCTTGGTTAATACTAGTTGTCATTTGAAGCCTTTGTTTCCATCTCCCCTAAGTGTTGGTGCTTTTCTATGTCCTCAGAGAACTTCCAGTAACGAACAATTTTTTCTCTTTGCTACTCTGCCACTCATGTTAAAAGCTGATCTGTGGTTTCTAAAAATAACTGGTAAGTGGTAATAAAACTGTGTCTAATATAGCTGCCATTCCACCACAAGTTTGTGAGCTCAGTGTTATTTTTACATGAAAGCCTGGCTGAGTCAGAAAGGCACCAGTAATGAGGGGAAGATTCTTTTTTTTGCGACAAGATCAGTGAGAAAGCTTTCTGTTGAACACATAATGATGTTCCTCATTAAACTCCTTCTATTACTGCATCACATTTTGGAAAATGGGTTTTAAATAAATCTGTAGTATTTTTTTTTAACTGTTGGAATCCTTCCAGAAATAGGGAGTTGTGGAAGAATGAGGAACTGAAGTGAATAAAGATTACTGGATTATTGTAAATAGAGAGCAGGCATTTTCAGATGGATTTGAGTCAAAAACTTATCGCCCAATATAAGCAAGATTCTTCCCTAGCTGTATTAGCAGCTATTATTCCAAGATTAGCAGTGATTTTGGATGTAGATTAAAGCATGATGTGTCACATGTCTGGTTTCGAAAATCTTTGCCTGAAACTCTGAAACCCTGTGTTTGTGCAGCACAATCATAATTAAGGGCAACTTCCTCAAAAATCCACGGATAGAGTCTTTTCTTTTGCATCCACTCGGCATCATTGCCACCTTTTCCACAGTTTCATAGCATAAACCACGGCAACATTTGCTTGATTTCCTAATGTAACTCTTTAATAATTTTTAGAGTACTATTAGGGACCACTGTGGTGGTTTTTTTCAGTCTCAGTGACTTCCTTATCCCAACTACCTGAACACTGCTGACATGAATAGATGTTAGTGGACAGCACATATCTAAGTACAGTGTGAGGGAAAGACACAGTCCGTACCTCAGGGAGGTATTAACTCAGGGAGAAACAGGGATATACAGACTGCTTCATGGAACTGAAACACAAACACGTTTGCAATGGTTAGGGGAAATGGAAGTCTCAGGAAGAAATTATACAGCAATGAAAACTAATGGAAGCATCAATGAGAACTAATAATGTTCACCTATAAAAAATATCTCTAAAAAGTAAACACAGCACTATCCTCTCATTTTCACTTTCACTGGGACATTCTGATAATTTCTAAATCTGGATTGAGGTTTACCACTTGCTAAAATTATGATTTTTTTTTTATGCTTTACTTCCGTATATTATATAGTCTTTTCTCTATTTATTGGTTACATTCAGCATCTATTTTCTCTAGAAATATGTTCCACAGTTTATAAAAGAATTAAAATAAACTAGCTACAGAACATTTTCTTTGAAGAATATAATTCTTCATCTTTGTGGTCATCGCATTTACTCAATTTTTAATTGGGTGTAATTAATATTTTTTAATATTTTCAAAATACAAAACCTGCAAAATACATTAAGCATTGGATTATACAAATAACTTTTCCCTTATATTAATATTAAAATAATGAAGGGACATATTTCTTAGTGTATAGTGACATTAAGATCAGTTGTTGGTTTTTTTTTTTTTTTTTGCTCTGCCAGTACTAAAATTGTCTGTTAAGGCAGAAAACAGGCTTATAAAATATATCCAAAACTTAATATTGTCACCCTGATTGGACCAGGGTGTGTGTTAATATAGCATTACTTGCATCACACAGAATGTCTCAGTCACAGCTCTAAATATAAAAAGAGTGACTGTGAGGTGATTTCCCTAAAGGCATTTAACAAGCCTCTGGCAGTACTTTGAGCGGATCCCAAGTCTGCTGAAACACATCCCATGCTGCCCTGACTGACCAGGAATCTTGCATTTGTGTAGAGAAATTAAACTGAAGGGGCATTTATACATTAAAGACAAATTGCAATATCCTTGCATGATGAAAGCGATTCTTCTTTGTCAATGAAGAAAATAGGTTTTCTTTGTCCACACAAGAAAATTCTTAAGTGGAAGCTAGGCACTGTAATTTAAAGTTATTAGAATCATCCTAAAAGTCTACAGACTGCTAAGATATGCACCGTATGTGTACCTCACCATAAGATTCTCCGTTCATGCGTTTAAAGGGAATGAGTCTATTAATGTAATTCCCTCTTGCTTTTACCTTAAAATCCCTTTTAGACTTAAGCAACCACTGACTCAGTGCTTGCATTTGAGCTTTTAAGTCAAGTCTCAGGTCTCCTTGCTGTATTAAAACCTCAGCTTTGCCATTTTATTTGCTATTTCTTGCATCTGTTTTCCTTTCGCTAAACCTTGGCCACAAACATTTCTCTCTCCTCTATCTTCAATTTCTAATTCACGAGGATTTTTTACCGACAGTGTCAAGATCATTGGTTCAGATCACATATAAATTTGTAGTTTTGCACAAAGGCAGTGTTGTCACTATATCACTTTCCCAGGTCCTAAAAGACTAAATAAAACAAAAGTAAGACAACAATTAAAATAAACCCCACTGAGCTCCTCCTGCAGGCTGGAGACAGTCTGTGTAAGGACAATATGATGTAGGCAGCTGGCTATGTTCTGCTTGCATGTAGGATTCCTCACCACTGTGGGAATACCTGCACTTCATTTTGAGGAGAACTTTTATTGTGTCTCTTGACAAAAGCTGCTGGGACCCGCCCTTTGGAACATGAGGTAGATTTTCCCACACTCAAGTTTACTTGCAAAATAGCTCTTTGTAAGTGATAGGCACAGAACAAACCATTTGATCTCCTTCAAGGGTAAGAAAAACAGCTAAAACTGAGTGTTATTTTAATAATGCCTGTAAGACCTAACACAGATGAAAGCCTTACAGTGCTAAGCTCTGATCTGTTACTGAAATGTGTGACAAGAAATTTTCATATCACCATTCCCTAGAGGAAGAAATAAAACATTAAGTCTACAAGCAGGGTCAAACTTCAAAATTCCTGCTTCTAGGACCCAATATTTAGCCACAAAAATTTCTCCTAATCACATTCTTTTAAAGGATAGAGTATTGTTTTCCTGATAAATATGTATCTGTAAAAACCATTTTTTTTAATATCACAAATATTACCTGTTTGGGATAGCTGTGCTCTCTCATAGTGAATTAAGTTATGTGGGGTTACTCTGGGCTTCACAACTCAATCCATCCCAGAGCACAAGCGTAACCTGAATCCGTTCCGCACAAGCACTATTATTACCTGCAATTCTCAGCTTATCAAGAATAAGCTTGTGCAAGCCCATGCAGTCCCCAAATTTTACCTGTGTGATAAAATGATCTGTCAAATAGAAAGAATTAATTACCCTAACTATTGATTTGGTTCAGGTGCTGATAAAAAAGTGTTAATTTTTCATGAGTCTCAGCACAGGTGATAAAAAAGCACAGTTTTCAAAGTATTGATCATCTCCGTGTGCTTTAGTCCAGTCATTGCAAAGACCAAACAAAAACCTCTTGCAGGTGAAAGGAATCATCATTTTCATCTAGATTTTTTGGAAACTCGTAACAGCCCAAAAGTCCTTCAAGTGCAGTAAAGGAGGCATCAACAGAAGGATCAACAGCACCTACAATTACAAAATACGTTTCTCTGAAGGACTTCACTAATTTTTGAAAAAAATGGAAATTTACATAGGTGAAGTTTCTTTTTGCTAAATGTAGATATTTTATTCCAGCAACTTTGAACTGTGAAATCTGCTAGGTTAAATGGTATCCTGTATGGCAAGAATCAATCATAATACAGTTCTATGCTTTCTATTGTATTCTGTGTCCCAGCTTGCAGTGATATATAGACAAATCTTGTCTGTAAGTAATTTTCAGAAACAAACACACTTTTAGTTGTAAAAGTGAACTGTGACAGTAAATGTTATCTCTAGACCTTCATTTTCTGCATAGTTCATATCCCATTTAGTAAAGTATTAATTAAAAAAGCCCACTGTTCTCTCTCAAATATGCTTTCATTGTCTCAGGTAATATTCTAGCAAATAGATGTACATCATGACTTATTTGGTGGCTTATTTTGCAGAATCAGATCTATTGCTGAAAGGTGAAAATAGTCAATTAGGGCAAAGATTAATTAACATTTGTAAAAAAGTTTTATTAAATGCTTTTAAGGTCTCAGCTTGCCAACTATTAACTCTCCTTACTGTTCCAAAGCAGCCACTTCGTGCACTCATGTTCCCTCCCAACATGCTCCTTCCCATGGAAACCAAGGACACAACCTGCAGATTGTCAGCAGATGGAATTCCTGTTTCAAATCGTGCTGAGATAGCCCACATTTAGAGCTTTGTTTCAGAACTGAGCACAGAATTCAGAAGACGAACTGAAGGAACTGAATTTTCATGTGAGTTTATCCTTTGCAGAGGAAATACAATGTATTAAAACTCTTCATTGTCATCGATAGCTACACTACACGGAGCAAGTACAAAAAAAAAGAAATTAATTAAGAACGTTACCTCCAGCGACAGAGAATTTAAAAATTATTTAA
This sequence comes from Dasyornis broadbenti, assembly GCA_013397935.1. Classification (NCBI taxonomy): domain Eukaryota; kingdom Metazoa; phylum Chordata; class Aves; order Passeriformes; family Dasyornithidae; genus Dasyornis; species Dasyornis broadbenti. The sequence goes on from VZRN01005468.1 coordinate 278,726, forward strand.
TACTTCACTTAAAAAATTGAGATAATAAGATTGACATCACAATAAGAATCTGAAGTAGAAGCTGGGAAATATAAATTAAAATTGTTTTTACTGGCCATGACTTTATAGTCCTTCCTCCTAAAATGTCACATATTAATTATGGAAGAAGTACAGTTTGGAAGTATTTATGAAGATCACTGCACATAAATTCCATTCATGAGACCAGTGTTCATAACTGTATTTCCTCAAAATGAAAAGATATTTGGAAAAGCAATTTACTCCTCAAGCAAAATTTCTGAAGGAGATGCGTTACTGAGAAGTTGCTCCAGAAACTTGGTTCGTTCGTAAAGCAATGAGGGGTAAAAACAACAGAGCAAAAGAAACCAAGAAATTCCACTACTCTTAAAAAGGAAAACAAACCAAGGGGAAAAAAAAAGAGAGAGCACATCTACAGGAACACAGTTTTAAAAGAAAAACTAATCTGAAAAGCTAACAAAAAGGCAGAGTTTCTTTAACGAATGGTCTGAAAGCAGCAAATGGTACATACATTGCCTAACAAACTGCTGTTCTTGTTGGGAAAAATTCTTTCAGCAGAGAACCGTGGTGCGGAAAAGCTTTGTGCTGTGTTTTCAGCTTCCCAACTTGGTTACTTGTTCTGTTGTCTGTCATACTAATCCACAAAGCTGTACCCAGGACTCTGCACTTCCCCCTCACGAGAGACACTTCAGTGCCAGCGAGCTCTTTGGCTCTAGCAGTGTTTCCATTCCAAAGAAGTTGCCAGTGCTGCTAATTGAACTGTCTCTGCTCCTGCTGTTCAGATTATTTTATCCTGACCCTAAAAGCAGTGGGACAGATTCTCCTTGTGCAATTTAACTATGAAGAATTGTTCTGCAAGTCAACGGAGAGAAGCTAATGAAGAATTGAAAGAAATTTGCTAATAATGGATAAAACTTGTTAAACTAAAACACCAAAAAGCATTCAATGTTTTAACTGAAGAGTGCAGAGTCTATTCAATTTAGTGTGTTTGTGTTTGGCCAGTTTTATACAGACGAAGAATGGAAGAAAACCTGCAGTTTTTCCCAGAGCGTTTGAAATAGTTTGTTCCTAAGTGAATAATGAGTGCTGCAGCTTCCCCTTAAAGAACAACACAACTTGTTCTGCCAACCCAGCCTTGCTCCCTTTTTCTGTGCTGTCAAACATCGCATTCACGCACCCCATGAAAGAGATGAGACGTCCCTTTTAGAACTGTTCTCTTCTCAGTTCCAGCTTCAAGCCAAGCAGCTCACTGGCAGAACGGCATTTTAAAGATGTTGCTTCTCCACCACCTTTCTGAGCAGTAATTTCACACAATTACCCAACCAGGACCTGGGGATCTGAACTCCGATTGCATCCCCAGTGAAGAGGGGACAGACATTGACTGTGGCATGGGACATAAAGTCACATCAAGGTTCAAGGCTGGACTTTATGACACTTTCAACAGCTGTTGGATGGGGTACCAAGCCTTTCACACTGTAACTAGAACAGACATCCCAAAATATATTAAATACATAACCATCTTTCAGTTCCACTAATAGAATTGTCTTGACTATCATCGTGTGGAATCATCTTAAAATATCAGAGGAAAGAGCTTTTCAGTGTGTTTACTGTAATTTCTTAGTTTTTATTTGAATAAGAGATCTAGGAAGATGGCTCCTGGCTGAAATATTTGCCTGGAATATCAGACATGACATGATGGTATATTTAATTATCTCTTATTTCCCTTAAGTATTTATAGAACTGTACAAGGCAAGCTGGTACATATCTCTTAATATCGATATCTATCTATCTATCTATCTTTTTTATCTATTCACATCCCGCTATTTTATCATAAAGTATCTCAATAGATCACTTATCTAAGGATATCCTGTAAGACTACCTAGCAGACTGTTTGAGTTGTGAATCAAGGACAAATGCTGAACTCAACTGAACTGAATAATAACTGAAAGAAAAGCTGAACAGAATGCTGAACCAGCAGCTGAAACTGAGTACTCATGAGGCCAGGGTGGTGCATAGGAAAGAGGCCACTGTTTGGGGAGTTGTCACCGTGCAGAGAGAGCTACTGAAAGAGAATCTCTGCCTTCTGCTCTTAGTGTGGAAAAGTTTAGAAGAGCCGCTCAGGGAAAACTTGTCTTACTTATAAACTTAGGTCCAGTTTAGAGGAGTCAATCATTTGCTACTTGCTGAGTAAAAGGTTCGCTTGTAAGAGCAGCGCTAATCTGACAGAGTTTCTTTTTCCTGGGGAACAGAGGTAAGACAAAATCTCATTGAATTTGGCCTAGCCCAATAACAACAAAGGGCATGATTGCAAAAACAGTGCCTTCTGGGTTTCTTGCCAGCCTTCCTTCAATGTTTTGCCTTACCTATCTACAAAGTTCCTTTGCCTTCCCTTTACAAAGCATAACTCACCAAGAATTGGTAATTTAAAGTATTCAAAATATGAATTTTCTGGACCTAGCTAGTTTAGGTGTGGCTGGCACTTTGCCAACAGTGACCACCATGCCTGAGTTTCTGACAGGTGAAATGAAAAAAAAAAATGGTGCTCACTGAAGCAAAACCTCCCAGCAGTGTATGTTTATGGGGAAGGTGACCAGAAAGAACTTGTGTGATCATCCTGTGCGACCTCTTGAAATAATGCAGAATATTAAAGAACTAAATTTAATCCAGAATATTATTTTCACCCCATTGCTCCATGTTTTCTGCTGCTGTTTCTCTAGCAAGTGAACGTGTGAAAGAGTGATCCAATCTCATTCCTGTGAATTAAAACTGCAGGAAACATCCAGCATTGATGAAAACTACTAAAGACATCTAACTGCTTGAGCTGAAGCATGAAACACTGTGTATAAAATGAATATCTTAAATAATATGAGAGAACGCAAAAATATTCCCACATAACGTGACAGCAATAAAATCAACATATTAATTATGTCACCAGTTCTTTCATCCACCCTTCACTGAACAAACATTAAAAGTACCAGCTTAAGGTGTACAGTATGATGATAGACTTTGTTCTGACAAACAAAGAAGTCTCTGAGAACCCTTCACTGCCTCAAATTCACTAGGGACAGTTTTCACGTGTGGTTCCTACAAGCACCTTCTCTATCTGGAGGATCCCTCGTGCTTGGATATTCAGTGCAAGTGTTAGCTAGATACCAGCAGAAAGTCATTCAAAGCTTTAAAAGGAAAATTTCCAGAGTAACATTTGAAAATATTTTTTTTTTCTCTTTGGGAGGACTATTTAGGACAGCTGGAAAAGAGGCTCTGAAGAAATATGGTCAGCAGGATGACATGATACAGTGCTGGTCTCTGGCTAAGATAACTAGGAAAAGGCAGAACATAAAAAATGTTCTTTGTAATGTGAGCATTTTGGACCAATGTGATAAATGGGTTTGTGGAGCTCCTCATGTTTCCAAAGGCGTCACACTCTACAAGAACAACATGTCTGTCAAACAAAGTTGCTATGAATCAGACCTCAACCAACAGAAAGAAAAGACAGAAAGACAGACAGAAAGACTAAATCTGCAGTTGCAGTTTTTCTATCTTTTTTGTAATTTCTTTTTTGTCTGTGATAAATTACAAGTTATACATGAAAAAAAAATATATAATATAAACAAACAAATATATTTTGTTGTTAGAAGAAATTTTTAAATTCATTTAAAACTATTTCATCTACTAAATGAATTACAAAGGTTTGTTCATTGTAGCAGATCAGACCCCAGAGTTTCCAAGAGAACTTTGTACCAATTTGAGACAAAACCAGTTTAGCCTACTTTGTCATACTCCTTAAGTGTTGCCTTAAAAAGATTTGCCTGAAAAATTGTGTCCAGCTGTTGCAGAATCCCTGTTGTCACATAAATTAAGTGCAACTACTTTCAAACATCTTCTGCAATTCTTCACTGCCTGGACATAAACTATATTCCTGTGGAACTTAAAGAGATATCTCCTCTGCTTTCCTGAGTATTGTGACAAAAGCAAAGAACCAAATTTTGTATGCTTTCTGCTTCCAAAACCTCAAGCTTATGGCTCTCCATATTGGTTCCACTTACTGTGGCATAACTGCTTCTGCTAAGGAATGATCAAGATATTTCTCAACATGTTTCTCTAACATGTTTTTTGTCCACAGATCACAGCAGGTTGATAACAATACTGAAAAAGGAGAGAAGAATTCCTTTTAAAAAGAATTTGGCTGATTGTTCTACAAAATGAAAAGAAAGAAAAGAACATTGACAGCTGAGCAGAACAGTTCATACTTCAAAGCATAAAATTTTGTTATTTTTGTAATATTTAAAATTTCTTTCATGTTATATGATAAGCTCAAATCCTACAAGTTATTCAAATATCCAGAAATCCCATTAAATACCTTCTCAGAAATGAAAAAAAAAAAAAAAAAAAGCTTACTATACTGGCACACAAATATTGGAAATCATCCATTTTTTCAGTTTTTTTATTTACTTTTCTAATGCCATATCTATTAGTTTCACCGTATCTTTACGGACCATCACAAAAAGAAACAAGTAAATTATCAAACACAATACTTTTCAAGAAACAAAGCTTGAGAGACAGATAAATATTCTGCTACAGCACAAGAATTTTCTGCCTGTTAAACTCCACTCACCACAAGCAATAGTTTTGCACTTCAAGGTCACCTCCCTCCTCCCTTCAGGAGTCTCAAGTTTCTTCCAGTTAGTAGCTTGGCAACCCTGTCCATCTTCCTTTCCTTACTTACTGGCATAAAGGCAGTGTTGGAAAGTTTAAAAAAACCCCAAAACCAAATCAAAACAAAACACACAGCCCCCCCCCCCATCCCAAAATACAGAAATAATATATAGAAGAGAGCCGTAATTTATTTCTGTAAGTGTTGAATTTTTTTAAATGCCAGCTTCAGTGAGGATGAAATGCCTTTCTTTTGTTCCTCATCTTCTAATTAAAAACATTTTAAATTACTGGAAGAATGGGGAAAGTCCCAAGTGTGATGTGTGCAGCAAGCCCCAAGAACTAGCTTTTTTTGGCCACTATGTTGTTTTTAATTTTTAAGTGTATCTCAAAATTAATCACATTGCTGGATTTGCACACAATCTGTAACAGGGAGGCATTCTGGTTTTTGGGAGGGCTTCACCCCATTGCATTAGAATCTGGAGAGGGACTAATTGACAGATAATATTAGGAAAAGAGAGCCTGAGAGAGAGTGCTCAGCTGACACGGCCAATTAATGTGAGACAAACTGGCAGTAGACCAGGGGATGGTACTTACTTTGGGAGGTTTAATTTAAATTACTGAACAGTGTCCTAGAAGGAGGGTCAAAAAAGGAAACTTGCTGTACTGTGTCTTCACTTGAGGCTCTTAAAAAGTTAGCTGACCTACAGATCTCCTGTATTTCCATTGCTGAGAGAATTGCAATCTTTATTTTCACAGTTTTTCCGTTTCTTTGTTTTTTCTGTGTCTGGCCTGTTGGCTTAGTTATTGGTTTGTTTTATGGTTGTTTTTCCTTTTTTTTTTTTTTCCTGGTTTCCTTCTTAAAAACCACCCTACTTAATTTTTATCCTTTCTGCTCTGAACTTTGCAATCCTTGTTCCAAGTTTTCTGTTTCCTGGCTGGGTGGATCACGTATATTTCTTTTCTGCCATGCAAACAGCCATGGGAAAGGGCAGCTTGGACTGGTTATACCCTATCTGAATGTCCAACGCATAAGCTGCTCCAGCAACTGCCTGCATGAAGGGGTACTGTGGAATCAGGATTACGGTAGGTGACTTTCAGGGAGCAAACGATAGCTTTGGCAGCAGCTGCTGGAGCACATTACAGGGCGGTAGCTGGAATGTGTCCAGGGTCATGCAGATTTATCCACTCCCACGGCATTTCTCCACTGCTCTGCACATTACTCTCATCCTTCAGCCCTCCCTGGGAATGCTGAACCAGCTTGGGGAGGAAAGATATTAAACGTATATTTAGTGCCAGTGGAAGTGAAAGTTGCAAATGTGATTTTCATTTATTTGCAAGTGCATTTTGTTCGAACTTTGCTACAATTTTACAGAAAAAAAAAAAAACAACCAAACACAACCAGTTAAAACTCTCCTGTGTCTTTATGCAAAGTAATAAATGCATTTTATATGCATTCTATGCTTGCACACTATGCATTTATACATGCACATGCTCATACACACGTACGTGCACGGATCACTTGGTCATTGAAACACAAGCACTTGTGCAATAGAGCACAACAGCTCTTTAACTGTACTGAAGCACTTTGAAATGATATTTTAGAATAGAAAACTAAGGCAGAAGGGGAACTGCTAAGAGACTTACACGCAGAACGCCTCCATTTTGTTCTCTAACCTGAAATCAGTGAAGGGTGTGAAGAGCAGCATCTCTGCTCTTAGGAATGGTGGCCTGTTAAAAGAGAAACACTAAAGAAAATATGAAAGCAAACTCATTAAAAAAAAAAAAAAAAA
>VZRN01005468.1:285231-343958 GCA_013397935.1 Dasyornis broadbenti
AAAAAACCACAAAACACAGTCCTCTCTCGTTATTCTATTTATTTAGTTTAAATTTCTAATTGAAACTAAAGTGAGCCAGAACTTGAGCACAGTAAGAGGAGTGAAAAAGGGTAATCCATGCAATTGGGAGGCAGAGACAGAAGGCAGGAAGCTTTTTCCACATATATAAGGACAGGGAAAATAAAAGTGATTAACATTCTAAACCCATAGCCTATTTTGTAATCAGTTTTTCTATTCAGCTATCTACAGTGACTGCAAGGTGAAATGCAAATTAAAACCACTTGTATCTTCTACCTCATCACTACTGATGTGTTGGAAAGAGACGGCACAATAACTACACCTGTCCTAGGGCAGGAATCCTGTCCTGTCACCCAAAGATGCTCGCTGCTTCTTTGGTCTTAATCAGCAACACACACTGATACAACTATCAATATCTGTAAGGCATTAATTGCACTGGGATTTTATTTCCAATTGTTCCTCACGTGGGTTTCTCTATATTAAGCTCTTTCTTATATGTCCCCCTCTTCCCTCTAGAAATTTCCATGCTCACTTTTAAAGTTTTCACTACATTTTGTGCCATCTTCCACTGATATTTTAAATGAAACAGGCAATAAATCCAACTGGTTTTCTTAACTGTCATTAGATAAACGAGTTTTCAGTTTTGCTTTATTTAAGGGAGGGGTTAGAATAGTTCAAAACATGCAATCACTCTGCAAAAGCCATATAGAACATAGGATGGTGCCATAGTCAAGGTACAAGTGAGCCAGAGGATGATAGGTTTGAAAAATAGTAGAGTGGAAATAATGTAAGACAGCTGTAGTGGTGTTGAAAATGTTAATTGATAGCATTCAGGAAGGAAAAATATGAAGGGTGATACAATTAGCAACGGTTACTGGGATTCTGTCCTAAACTACCTGGAATATTGTTTTTGTATAGGGGATCAAATTATTAAAATGTTGTTGGGTTTGTTAGTTTGTTGGGTTTTTTTTTCAGGAAACAAAAGAAGATGATAAATTGAAAAAAAATCATGTATCTTTTTCTGCCTTTTGCAATGTAAACAAAACAAGTTCAACAAGAAAACATTATGTCAATGGTTTGGGCAGCAAATGAGACAGAATTTATATCTACTGTTGCTTGAAATGGGAAAGCGTAGTTAACATTGGTACACCAATATCTGGTACACCAGATGAAAAGAACAAAAAATTAAAATAAAAGTAAACAGAGAAATAAAGAGACACTTCTTAATACCACTCACTTTGCAGCACACATAGAAATAGTGCACAACCCTATTACATCTCAAAAAGATTTATCAGGGACATATTAACTGTCCTAAGAGTCTTATAACCTGCATGAAGATATTGAAATGGATGAGTTTGAAAATTGTAGTCTCCAATTTTCTATGGAAATTAAGGTTTTGGACAGAATTCCTTCATGAAAGAATGATAACAATGGGATGCAGAGGAGGATGGCATGACTGTTAATACCAGAGAAATGAAAATAACTTCTGGGTTACGGTTGAGGAAACATTTCTGAACGTCTGTGCCTGGTTGCAGGGTCTTCCTATCTAGACAACTCAGTAATCACTTAAATTTCTAATCACTTAAATTTCTATATTTATGGTTTTTTTTAAATCCTTCAAACCATTTCTTTGAACTATAACTAGTAATAATATTGCTACTAACTATATAAAAATAATTAATATATATGTAACATGCATATGTTAGAATATAGGTTACTGAAAAAATATGCATAGTATCAAATGTGTCAAATTACATGTTAATATTCTATTTTCAAATTATCGAAATAAAATTAATAATTTTATTTTTTTTCTCCAAAGATTAGTATTTCACAGCCTTTTTATAGGAGAGGGAATGAGTACATAGGAAGAAAAATATTTCCAATGTCACAGGGAATAGATTTTCATGACTTGTAGCTCCACTGACATTCCCTCTCAATCTTCTTGCTTCTCCAGATGATTATATATCAATGTTTGGATTTTTTAATAATTCCCATGCATAAAACTTTATTCATTATTGGATGATAGTGATACATCACCTAATTCCACCTGTACTACACAAACAATATTGTACAAACCCTCCATGCTGTATATCTGGAATAAAAAAATAGCAAATTAGAAAGAAATAGAGTTTTGATTTTCAGCCATTATACCCAGTTGTGTGATCATTTATATTGACTAATTTCCCTCATTTCACACAAATCAAATAATGATACATGTCTTTAAACAAAATATTCCTCTACTTTAGCTGGAAGAAAAAAAAATGGAATAAGGCCGGTGGCTTTCATCAAGTTGTTTCAGAAAAATTCAGCAAAACAGCAATCAAAGGCTGGCAAACTGGTAAATCTCTGTTAACTTTTTGAAAGTTCCTTCATTAGTACTTGTTCCTGAGCTGAGCAAAGAAATAAAGCACAGTCATCATTTCACGTCTCTGCTCTAATAATCCCCAGTCTAAGTCACTGGCTTCCTTATATTAGTGTGATTTGTTTCTAATTTCCACAACAAGCAAGCTGAATTTAGCAATTTGATGCAAATGTGTGGATCAATAGCTCAAAGCACTTCGTGCTGAGGACTCTCTTTCACTACCTGGAGCACTGGGAGTTTATTTCCAATTGCGTTGGGAAACATTTCAACTGGCCATGATGGAAAACTTTCTGAAGGAAAGAGGCAGAGGCCCACACCACAGACCTCAGTCAGAGCACAACCCACCCCATGGATTGGATCTAAAGTTCCTCAATAAGCATTGGAGTACTTTTTGAAAAGAGTTTCTGTTAATTTTCCTCCAAAATGAACCGAGTTCTGGCATAAAAAAACCCCACAATGGAAACAGAGACTGCTCTCAGAAAAAGGGTTTAATTTCTAAGCAGAACCACTGCTCTGAACCAGCTCACTAATGGAAACAGCTGAAGTCTACACAAAGAGCCTTTGAAAGAATTTCTGCCACAGCCATTAAGTAGACCCAAACTTGAGTGGAACATATCTTTCCTTATCAATACCTAAGTGTACTTTTCCCTTTCATATGATTCTGTGATTCTTTGAAAGGTGGAGTTCACCCTCAGTGGCCCTTCAGAGAACATGAAATTGGGCAGAGTGCTTGACAGAGCACATGAGTGTCCTGCCATGGAAAGACCCTCTCACAAACTGGGAAAATGGGTTGGCACAAATCTCACAAAGTTGAGCTAAGGGAATTGCCAAGCCTTGCATCACTTTTTCTTTGTAGTTATGATCAGAAATGAAATGCAGCATGGATAATTTAAAAGTAAACAAATAAATAAAATTATGTTTGAATTTACCCATATTTAAGAACTCTAGCAGAAAAAATAAAGAAAGTAATAGAGTTTGTTTTTTTAATCTTCCATCTTTTAAGCAAAATAAAAGACAGGACATCAAAAACATGTGTTGTAATATACTGTGATAAAAATACAGTTTGGTACTGCAATTTGCCCTGGATGGAGGTAGTCCAACAAGTTCAGGATCAACAGAAGAGAGATGATGAGGGGAAGAACATACTCTAAACCACTGTGGTAATTGGTAAATTTTAATCAAGAATTTTAAAATGTTTTCCTGTTATGAAAAATGTTTAGGTATGTTTTTGAGACCAGATTGATGCCGCCCTTCTGATTTTTCACAAAATAAGATCATAGTGATATTTCTCCTGTTATTTCCAGATGCAGATCACATACAAAAAAGTCAAATATGCCATATATCATGAATGATTACAGTTTTACAGATCCCCTAATATGCTAAAAGGTACCAATGAAACACTGTTTTTGAAAGGGACTGTAAAATTAGCCATTACCGAAGGAATGGAGAAAGGAAAAAAACAAGGATGGTTTTTAATGAACTGGAATAAACTGTTCTGACATGGCTTTGAGCTGCAGGTGGGTCTCAGAGCAGACAAGGTTAACAGTGATAATATCAGGCACAACTGAATCAAATGAAAAGTCAGGAGGAAATAACTGGTGTGTCAGAGATCAGACTTGGTAAAGCCATCTCAAAATCTGGAGAAAGGCATGAAAAGGGGGAGTATTTTAGAAAAATGTTAAAGGAACGTGAAGTATTTAAGTCAGAAACAATCATTTCACTGCATAGCATGACCTTCTTCATGCCTCAGACTTTCAGAGTCTTGCACTTCTTATGAAGTCTATGCATAAAAGAAAGGCAGAAAATTCAGAGAATATTTTCCATCAAAGCAGTTAAATACATTTGATGAGTAAGACTGATTTCAGAACACACTTCTATGAAGCAATGAAAACGTACAGATGTAGACACACTTCAATGTTAGCTGACCCCATGCTCCCTTTTGTGTTTTTTTTCTCTACTCTGTCTGAAAGCAGCACTGCAATAAAGTTTTTGACTAAACCTACCAATTAGTGTGATAACATGTCCCCAGATTTTGTACCCTTGTCCATCAAAACCAGCACATGTCAGACTGGGCTCTCATGTGGAACGTATCTCCCTGTTCCCTTAGCACAAAAACAGGAGTGAAACAGCACAGAAGAGCCATCCTGTGCCAAGTCTTGCCAGATATGAAGGTGTGAGGTAGCCAAGGGCAGCATTAAGATGGTCACAAAGCTCTCTTTGGCTGTGTTTTATAGACACGGTGAAAAGACTCGTTCGTTCTTCCTGGATTTTTTCACGCTTTCACTAACAGAATTTGTCCTGTCCAATCTTATTCCAAAAAGTCCTTGAAAACTCATATCTGAAATACAATACCATGAAAAAATACCCGCGCAACAGCCATCTGGATGTGTCACTCTGATGCCCCAAACTGCCTGGATGCTGTTGGTCACCTTGATGCCTTCATCACGCAGTGGCTTCCCAGCTTCTCGTAGGCTCACACCAGTCCTTTCCATAAATTCATTAAACAATAGCAGATCTGATTGGTGAGGCTTTCATCGCTGCTATTATCTGGTGGGGTTTTTCTAATGCTCTTTGATGCTCTGAATTAACATGTTTCCTTTGCAGCGTCCTTAAGAGTCAGAACCTAATAGACTGTAACTCTTGTCACCACAGTACTAAAAACCTACCTAGTTTCTGCACTTGCATGTGTAATTAGGACTATCAGTCTCTTTAATTGCCCTCCACTAAATAACCCCTTCTCACTTGATCTAGTATTTTTCTTCTGGGACTTTCTGCCCGCTGGTATTGACAAGGTGCAGCCATCCCATCAGGCTGACGTACCAGGGCTGCAGGAATATCGCTTGTGACTGCCATTTCATGCTTCATTACAGCTGTGCATCTGAAATCATAACACTAATTAGCAAACAAGTCCCTTCTACACCTGCCCGCATGATGCAAAGTAAGATCACCAGCAGGCTGAGCACAGCCAAATCAAAGCACTTTACCATACAGTGAAATGGACAGTACAATGGCCTTATTCTGTCTATCACAACGGTACCATTTTGCTCTTGTAAACTCATCATTTTAGACAGGTGTTAGGATAAGATTTATCCTTCTTCTGTTTTCCCCTAATAGCATCTTTGCAACACAAAATTTTGCATGTGCATTGGTTATTAGCTATTGTAACATGATCAGTACAACTTGCTCCTGTAGTCATGTGTTCACCAATATCCACATATTTTCACTAATTTTTAGTCAGAAGAAGTTCAAATAAGTCCACAAGTATCACGTGAATAGGCACATGTGTGTCTATTCATACACCAGAGAAGGAAACCATTTATAATATCTTTATGTTGTACATTCACTGGAGATGAATAAGGGACTTTCCCCACATTTGTATATATTAAAAATTATATCCACCTTGTTAACTCCATTTGCTCACCCATCAATATAAGAATCTGAAATGTAACCTACAATCTCATATAATTTAACCTCAGCATGGCTGCAGAAAATTGCACAAGTCATCGCTGCCATTTTTTAGGTTAGCATGGGGGTACAGAGAGTCTATGACTTGCCTTAGGTATTGAAGTCAGGCTCTGAGACAGAGCTGGGAATAGACCTTAGATTTACAATCTCATAGCCCAGTGCTCTGACTGAATAAATCTCTACTTCTGCTTTATCCACTGTAGGGAAGACTGCACTGTCCTAGCCTGCAAAAGGAATATTCAGGTAAAGCAGTATCTGTTAATTATTATCTGTTAGGTGGTTGGGGGTTTTTTACAACACCTGTGGTTAGAACTCATTTCTGTTATGAGCACTTTCACAAAAGTCTACTTCTAGAAATCTCTTGATCCCACAGTGCCTATGATAAGGACACTAAAAAGGAAACTGGTGAATCTAAAATGTCAAATCATTCCAAAAGACGAAGCCTTATTTTTTCAGCTTCAGAAGACATTCCTTTATCTCAGGACATAGCAAATACATGAACAGTTACCACATAGTTCTGGGAAAAAGAAATCATTCCAAGTGAAATCATTGTTGGATTTCCTTTACTATTTAAAAAAAGAAATGTAAAAAGCCCACATTGCCAGCCAAAACAAACAAACAAAACAAATCAAAACTCTGAAGAAGTTGTAATATTCTGCAGAACTTGAAGAAGGAGAAATTTGTCCATCCTCCTCAATATTTTACATTTGGGAATCCTCCCTGCTAGGTAGGATATGTTAAAGCCAATGGACCTCCAAAGACAGGTGCTTTCCTACAATACACACAAACAGCAAAAGGTGGCTACTACCTCCTCATACCGTACAATCTAGAGAAACAGACCAGTTATAAAAAATGGAGGGGGCTTTATGCCTCCAAAACATTAATGAACAGGTGACCAGAAGTCCTTTCCTGTACTCTTTGAAAGGACACTCTCCTTTTTCCGTGATTCCACTGAGTTCTCTTGCCGTACAGAGAAGCAGAAGCCATCGCTTTGTCCTTCTCTACCCCCTTGAGCTGCAGGACTCAGCCACACCAATATATCTGCCCTGCCTCAGAGCACAAGACAACAGAGGGAAGCAAAGTCTTTTGTATGACCTCATTAAGAGCCCACAGAGCAAGACACAAGCTCTCTGTCACAGCGCTGAGGTTGTAGCATTGTCAGGATATTGTCCTGCTGTACTCTGGCTGCCATGAGAGGAGGACATGTGGTTTCATCATTTCATGACCCTAAGAATGTTGAAATTGTTAAAACTAAGCAAAAAGTCACACATTTTAGAAAAAGAAGACTTCTCATCAAGAAGGCTTTCCAGCCAGGGAAATCCATGCACTTCACCAAGTGATAGATCAAGAAAGCAATGGATTATGGCAGCATTTGTTGTTTTTTTATGCTTTCAAAGGGAAGGATATCTATATTTGTACATCATGGAGATATTTAAATTTGGATTCATGTCAGCCAGAAAAAAAATAAATTAAGAAAATAAAGGATCCAGAAGTGAATATTTATGAAGGAAGTCAATCTATAAATCAAATTATTTAAGACAGACTGTACAATCCCTCTCTTAACTGGCGTTTCTCCTTTAAAGACATTTGATTGCACAGTCTTCTTTTATTCCAGAAATATCAAAGAAAAGTTGTCCATAACCCAAGCCCCTGATTTCACAAGAGACATACTACATCAGAGCAAGGGAGGATAGGGATTTGCCTGCCGATGGGGCACGTTGAGTTGTGTTAGTGGAAGCCACAAGAGATTTGTTGTTCTCCTGGAGGTCTCTGCCTGGCAGCCTGGCCCTGCTCAGGTGGTTTTGCTGCTCAGTGAAATCATTGCAAGACCCTGGGATGCAGTGAAACACATTCCTGCCTCCACACCAGTGGGCCAAACCACACAGGGATGTCTTACAGTCCCCAGTGTGTCCCCACTCTCCCTGCTCTGGGTCAGGGCAGTGACAGTCTGTGTGTCCAGGACCCCGCAACACGACCTCAGCACGGCTGCAGGGGCCAATATCAGGAAAAGAGGGAAGTTACACTTTTTTGGCAGTTTTTATAAACACTTATCTTTCCGTTTTGCCCCAGAACAACAGCTGGATCCAGCCAAACAATAATTAAGATGAGCAGTCCCACAGTCCCAGTGCACCAAAGTGACATTGGGCGCCGTTAGCTGTCCTCATAACTTCTCCACTCGTCGGGAATACGTGGATGTGTTGTGAGAATACGACAGCAGTAACAACTTCACCTTAAGGTTTTCAATACGAGAACACCTCCCTCCACTAATGTGATACAGGAAGCAATTCATTGTCTTCAGTGTGCTGTTCAAGGGGCCAGAGAGCCTGGCGCTGGAGGCTCTCTCTGCTCAAGCTGTGTGCAAATGGGAGCAACAGCATTTCACACTTGCAATGCCTCATTCTGCCTGGGGAAAACGGATCCACAGGAGACTGGGGAATCAATCCCCGTAAATATGTCTTTGAGAAGAGCTACGTTTGGGGGTTTTATGCTGAAAAAGCTTGATCTTCCTATTCCATACAAAGTTTAATCCTTCGTTCAAAAGTCTTGCTCTACTCACCTGTAACACAGAAAATACCAGCTAATGCCGTGCTGCCTGATAAATGATGACAGCGATTAGATTGCTTACAGATTTGTTCTCCTGAGGAGGCTCCAATGCTGTAATCGACCCTCTCCTTGAGATCTCTTTGTAGAAAGCCAGCTTGCCAGTCTAAATCATATCTATTGATTATCTGCAGCAATATAATAAATGAAATTAAAAATTACTTGACTCTAAGGGAAACAAGTCAAGAAAAAATAATTCTAAGTAAAAGATTTCTGTTGCAAATGTCTCTGAATTTCCTGGGTATGCAAGAGAATACAGACAAACTTCAGATTTTTGATCAAAACATTTTGATTTCTAAATTATTTTATACTATTTTGGACTTCTATCATCTTAGAATCGCCTCGCTATCATTGAAGCTGAAATAAGATATACAACATTTTGGTGTTCCTTACAGTTTCTGGGATGTCTTTAATGAGCCAAATATATTGCAAAGATTTCAGGGAAACAAGATAGTCCTTTCTATCCACAGATCATTTACCAGAGTTATTCAGCAAATTCTACACTTTGAAAATAAAAGGTCATCTGCTGGATAAAGGAATGGTGCTCAAAGGATTTAGCTGATTCTGAGACATGACCATAAATGTCATCAGTTAGATTGTGAAATGGTTCCTAAGGGATTTTGAATCTGTGAATGTTGAAGAAATTTATATACCAGAAGTCTGTAATTGACCAAATATTCATTCATTTCTAATGGTTATATATAAAGGATACAGTGCAAAACTACTGAAAAAGTGAAAGCTTATTTTATTTTAAAGGAATACCACATATTAAAAAAATCTATGCTTATAGAAGGTGAGAAATTTTATATATGCAGAAAGAGTAAAATTTGTAACCTGTGAAAAGGAATTATTTCCTAAAGCAGGATTCATTAATGTCATTGGGGCAATTTACACTCACAGGCAACTTTGAGACTTTGGAAGCAGAAAAATTTCAGACTTGTTTCTTTAACAGTTTTTCATTTTTGTTTCCATTTGCCTGAACTCTCATTTATTAAAGCCTTTAAAGCACTTTTCCCGTGAAAATATGATTGAAATTTCTTTAAAACTATCAGTAGGTCCATTCCAATGAATTTCAGATTTGTTTATTTGTTGATCTATAAGAGGTAGGTCTCGACAGAAGCTGTGAGTTGATTCACCCTGTGCTATGCAAGGTTGCTGACACAGAAAAACTCTCTGGATGCTGGAGGAACGCAAGCCGTGCCCCATTCTACAGAAGCTCCAGCTTACCTCATCCCACCAGGGTGAGTTAAGGATATTGTTTATTCAATAATTCACTGCTTTAATTGCACTGAACATGTTACACAGCATGGATTTTAACTCAGGGTTTTGTTTGCGTGCTCACACTACCAGCACAGCCCATTGCAATCCGTGCAAAAGCTGAGTAGGAAATGTCAGATGCTGCCTATCAGCTCTTTGGTGATACCTAGCCAGTGCTTCTCCTCCATTTGCCTGCTCTCCTATTGAGCTTTATTCACTGAAGCAGAAGAAAATAAGACCTATTAGGGCACTCATATATAAAATCAGCACTCCAGTCACTGGACAAGTTACTGGCAATCCTACGGAAATTTTTTTGCTCCACAATATGCATGAACGTTTTTATCAAGGGAAAATATTTCAGAACATGAATTCATTTTTCCTCAGGTCAGTAGCACCAGGTTCTTCCCCATCTTCCCAGCCTTGCATTTAATAGCTTCAGTGGATCTGGGACAGGTCCCCTGTGCACCAGTGCTGTATCCTGATGTAGAGCTGTTTCAGCTGCTTGCTGGTACGTTTGTCTCCAAATTGTGCCTGTCAACTTGTCACTCTTTAATTACATCCTTTATGGTTATTCTATACTCATCTTCAGTCACAAAGACCCCATTTTGTTTTTCAAACCTTGCACAGACATAATTGGAACTTAAAATACGCAGGATGGAAGAGTAAAAGTGCATCTCCTAGGAAAATCTCTTTACTGTTTTCAGTAAACTGTTACCTCTCCTCATTGACTCAATGACTGATTGTCAGGCAATATTTTTGAATGAGGACTCTATCTGAAGTCTCACCTATGTGGATCTCTTATATTTTTGGTTTTCTTCTCTCCTTATTCACTCCCTTCCAAAACAATAACAATAGTTTTTGAAAGGGATGGAAAGTGAGTCCAGATTCTTGATATTTTTATCTAGACAAGTTCTTCACATGGTAATACTTTGAAAAAGTGGTGTAAGCAAATGTTTTATTGAGGTGCTTTTGTATAAGCTAGGAAAAGATAAAGTGGAGAGTTTTATGAAGAAAATGAAATACTAAATGAAATCCATTTGTTGCTTCTTAACAGATACCACAAACTTCTTATGTGCAAACAAGTCTTGGCTTTTCCCGACAGAGTATTTCAGTTTGCATACTGGTTTTCGTTCTTTTGTTTTGGTCATCTGTTTTCTCCTTCAATAATTTTTTGCATTATTTTGCAAAAGACTCATCTGGATGTCCAAAATGTCTTACTTTGCTAACTCATCAACTCACACTTCACAAATAATGGTTTTCAACTCCATCAGTCATGCTGAATTACACTAAACCTACAGTGTTCATGGCTGTGGCATCAAAATATATTTGCTCATTTGTTATATATTTCATGAAATAAATTAGACTGCTGCATAATGCAATGTATCTGTTTTATGCATCATTGTGTTCTTTATACAGATTGAACTTGTCTGAATATGGAGAGATTTGGTGAGTTAACAGCCTCAGCATCTGAAAGCCTGCAAACTCATTTTTATACACTGAAGTAATGTGAAATGGCAATGAGCAGAAAAAGAACAACTGGGCACAGTGCTAAGAGAAAGAGATGACTTTCTGAGAGCTTCTTGAATCGTTAAATGCAGACTTCAGGGTTTGATTTTTTTTCTCCCTTCTTTTCTGCTTTCTGAAAATGGGAATATGGGGTGCCTTGAATCTGTGGAACCTTAAATTGCTGCAGATCTGCTTTAGTATTTGTGAGGCAACAGCTCTGCCCACCACATGACAGTCTCAAAGGTTCATTTAACAACACTATAGCAACCAGTAAATAATTAAACATAGTGCTCTGTCTCAAACACCGAAGCTAAAGAGACAGGGATAATGAGAGGCTCCTTGGGCAAAGGACACAGGTTACATTAAATCATTGTTATATTATTTTCCAAGTGGACATTTCTTACTTTCATTTCAGCTGCTCTCTTTTAACTAAAGCACAGAGACACACAAGTGGAAGGTGCATTTTAATGTCAATGAAATAAGAAGGGCTAAATTCTGCATGCAGAGAGATACTGAGCATTGACACCAGCTGGGGGAAGTTTGAGGGCAGACATGGCAAGGATGGCTCAACTGACAGGTAGAAAATATTTTATTTGCACTGTCTAAATTGATTCTGTGCAAAGTTAACCCTGTAGATGATCACCTGTAAGTATGATCCTTTGCTGGTGCGGAAGGAAGGGGCTGCATATCTACTTGGAGTAACTCCTTGTGTCTGAATTGGCTTCTGTTACGCTGGTGACACCAGGCGCAATAATTTACCTTGTCTACAGAGTGAATGGCAGGGAATCAGAAGAAAAATGCATTTTGGTATGGACTTTGGCCCATTCTTTGTGAGATAGAGTGCAGTTACATAACAGTTGGTTTACTTCAAGAGGGAAATTGGCAGCTCATGAATGCAGAGCCTTTTCCTCAAGGCCATCCAGTGAAGGGCACCGGGAACATCATTAGAGTAGCACCTGTCCTGAAGGAAGGGTACTTTCTCTGCCCCTACCTGGCAGGAGTGGGGTATGGATAGCACCAACACCTAGAATGATGGTTTAGAAGGAAATTTTAAAAGAGCATTGCAATTATTATACAATTAAATAATTTTCCCAGTGGTTTTTACCCTGCCTAGAGATGCTATTACAAAGTTATCAAGAAAGGGAGAGATGAGGGGATTGAGTTCCTAAAGACACAGGGTGTCAGACAATGAAGATTAGTGCTGCCGACATCAAGAGAAGTGAGTCACAAAGATCCAGCTGAGAAGATTTTTAGAAAGAAGATATGAAGGTTTTTTTAAGGTACTTTTGACTTTTACATCTAACAAGCTGAATTAGACAAGAGTAAGAAGTTTGAAAAGTGATCCAATTCTCATTTTTCTCACAACTATCTGCCAAAAAATATGTATGGTTTTCTCTAAAACATTTGGCCTGCAGGACCAGATTTTTTTCATCCAGCAAATCAAAAATAAAAACAAAATGAGAGACAGGATAAAGCGTTTAAATTACTGTACAAGGACAGGCTATTAAGGTTTACTGCAGGCTCACAAATTTTTTTTCCATAGATTATTTGTTTTCCTTCAGGGGATAACATTTGTCAAACATCTGCAATGGGATGATGTGCTCTGACTACGTCAAGAATCTAGAAAAAATGTAAGGCAGAATTCTACTTTTTTCCCCAGGGGAACTGGTAAGGGATGATGAACTCTGCCTTCAGAGGCACATGCTATTTGCCATAAACAACAGAGCATCCTGCCTGTGTGCTGTGGGTTTGAGATGATGAAGGAGGTGCAGTGCTGCTGCTGAAGGAGCAGAGCAGCTATCCTGGTTTATGGGTGACAACCAACAGCTTATCCACCACATTAGAATCTTGCACCTCTGGAAAAACATGTTATAGTGGCTGCTGACTTCTGATTCCCTGTAATTTACTTCACCAAAAGCTGACAGACTGATCGCTTAGCATTGCTTATGAACTTTTACAATTCCAGCAGCTGTCATGGACAATCATGTACTTCAGAAATTTTGAATACTTCAGGGTTCTTTTAGTCTTTGAGGGAAGAAAAAGCGTGTATAACTTGTCCCATAAGTTAATGACATGTTAACAGTGTGACATCTCACCACTGAGTGCAGGGTATAATGGATGGGGCTGGCATTCCTAAACAACATGATCATTGTCAGAGCACTGATGCCTCTGAAAAGAAGTTCATCTAACCACATATAAATGAAAGCCACTTTCAGAATTACCTGTCCATCCTGGTAATTTATAAGTCAGGCTATCTCCTGATGGCAAGAATTGCGTTGTCTCCTCTGTTTACAAATGCTACAGTAACCTCAGCCCCCGGGTTTAACTAAACCTGATTTAGTAGACCTGAACTTCAAAAGAAAGACATTAGACATCTGTTTCTGCAATTCAGAAGGTCTTTATTATGCTCAAATGCTGTTGATTCTTTTGTTTTTTTCAGACTTTACAAGAATCCTAACAAGTCAAAGGGATGCAGGGGAGCATCACTGAAATGCAGAGATTCACACAAGGAGCTTCCTGACCATCTACTAACCACTAGGTATTAACAGCCAAGCTGGAAAGGAGAATATTTCCTCTCAGATTTCATGCATTGGTCACACCTTGTTTTTAAATTCCCTTTTTTTATTGCATAAAGCATTTTTTTTTCCACTCATTTTCCTTTCGGGTGGTTCACGTGCAGTTTGTCTTTGCTCTGCAGATAGAATAGACCAATCTCCTGCACACAATGAAATAAGAAACATGTCAGGAAAAAAGTAGACTAAACATGGATGAAAAACCTGAGGGAAAACTTGTCTACTGTGAAGTATTCCCAGCAGATATCATTAAACTGTACAATACAAATCTCTTTTACGAGCCTTGCAATGTGGAATATGCTTTAAAAAGAAGAGCTAACATTTTCTTAGATTAAGATCTTATCTAAATCTTAGAGTCTGTGCTCAGGGTATGGAGCTGTCGAGTCATGCCGGTGCCTGCAAAGGAGTCTGGATCACAGTGGGGAACAGTGAAACAAAATAAGAAGAGGAATGAAACATTTAAGATGGTCGTCACTAAAAAATGGAATTAATTCTTCATTACATTATTAATTCAATACTGAACATAATTAATTTATTGGCCATTAAAACTACTATTTGCATTACCGTTGGGTTTTCTGGATAAAAGCACAATGTGACTTTCCTAGCACATTTCAAATGCTGTAATCAGACAGCGAACTGCTCTTCAACAGTGCCATCCAGATTTAAGCCATGGATTATTTGGTGTCTCTAAACTGCTCTCTTAGGCTGGTAATAACTTAAAAGAATGCATGAATTACTTAGAACAGGTCTAATACAGGACAGCAGCAAAAAAGATCACTTATATTCTAAACACATCTCTGTTTATAGGATACCTGAGGCTGTTTTAAGTTATTTGCACTCTTTCCACTGCTCCACTGCTTAGAAGACCCCACATCAAAACACCTCTTAAGCTCTATTTTCACTATTCAAGATGTGGACAGATTTATGGGAGACTTATATACACAGGCAAATTCCTCACTTAGAGAAGAAAAACACAAACTGTAGATAATGCAGAGAAGTTTAAGAACCTGCTCGTGTTTGACAACGTCTTTTCTCAACACTGATGTTCCATTTTTCATTATCAGTGTAATTATAGGCTTTCACATGTTCCCCAACTGCTACAAGGGTTTCCATCTATGCACTATGAGGTGGAAGGAGAGAAATTTCAACCAGAAGAACTCTCAGTTTGGGTCTCAAGTATTGTGCTCCTTCTTTCCCCAGACAGTAATGAAGCATTCTTAAGTCTGAAATATGGTTACTATTGTTGTCTTGATATTGCAGTATGCTAATATTACACCTCTACAGTCTTATCTAAATGAGCTCACCAAATTGAATAAATAATATTGGCAATGATATGTAAGAAAAAAAATCAAGTTCAGTGTCTCTAATCAATGCTAGCTTGGCAAGTCCAATGAGTCAAACAAACAATCAATGAAAAAGGCTGATATATGTCACTGCAATCAGGGACAAACTGCATCTGAATCAGAAAGCTTAATTTTTATATTGTTCCTTTTGAAGGGACAATCTTCACAGGTAATCTGCAGAGGACATCACTGAAGAAATCCAGACAGAGCAGAA
This sequence comes from Dasyornis broadbenti, assembly GCA_013397935.1. Lineage (NCBI taxonomy): Eukaryota > Metazoa > Chordata > Aves > Passeriformes > Dasyornithidae > Dasyornis > Dasyornis broadbenti. The sequence goes on from VZRN01005468.1 coordinate 300,571, forward strand.
TTCCATCATCAGAAAGTTTTACAACATAATTTCCTTGAATTACATTTTTTTAAAAATGACTTTTCCAAGAAACTGTTAAGTTCTTTTGAAGAAGGAAGTCTAGCTGATTATTTTTAGTTCTGTTAACCATTTCAAAAGAGAGGAGAGGTATTTTTTCCACACTCTAGATATTCAATAATGAGTACTGGTATTTCAAAAACCTTAAGGTGTGGTGCAGACAGTTTCATAGGAGAAGGGCATCAGGCCACTTTAAGATGAAAAATGCGGGCGAGAAATAAGTTTAGCTTATAAATAGAAAGGCATATCTTTCTTTAAAACTTTGTTGCTGGTGAAAGCCATTTTATAATTGCAGCACGCATCTTTTTACTATGTTGCATTAGATGCCAAAAGGCAGAGTTAGAGGCCAGATGATAGCTGTCAGGTGAACTTAATTTGTCGTTTAGTGTCTGCCTCAGTTCTGCTTCTTTATGGTATAAAGGCATGTGAGAAATGTGACCGTAAACCCTTGACATAATATCTAAAATGACAGACTAAAATTGCTTATGCTTGTTTTCCAGCTTCTGTTTGAATGCACAAATCTTCAAGAAATAAGAGTAGACTGCTTCCCCCAAGGATTCTCTTCAAGTGTTGCTTTTATGCTATGACAGAATGCAAGAAAAAATGAAAGATTCCTCCCAGGACCAAGGCCATTAATGAGACAGGGAACCATTCAACTCTAAGTCACTTTTTGAATACCCCGCAGGATCAGGGCTCAAGTTTTTCTACAAACTGATGCTCATTCCCTAACTTTTGTGAAATGAGGTGCTGGCTCATCCCAGCAAGCTGCTTTGATGTGCATCACCTAACTTTTGACATAGAGTCTGATCCAATTACTCACTTGCCTGCTTTCAGGGGTGCCTTCATCCCCATTGCACACTAGAGGCCTGCTGCACGCTGTGATCACAAGTGACATGCTTTGCCTGTAGTCTTTTGAAGAAAATATTTATCCAAACCTGAGGCAAATGTAAGTGATTCTTGAAAGAACTGCAAGGGTAGTGCACAGTTACAACCCCACAATAATAAAGACATCTGATGGTAGCACTGGCATTGCAGAGGGCTTTGCCCTTTTGATCCATCCTTTCCTACACAGTAAATCTGGATTAGACTAATTGTAGCTCTATGGAGGCTGAGCCACGCTCATGGAAGATGTTTATTCTGCAGATGAACACCAGTTTGAGGATTCTAGACTGCAGCTAGAATACTTTCTCTAGTGCTGAATCAAAACTTTGGTCTAGAAGAATGATATTTTCATAGGCAGAGCTGCCAACCCAGCGTCCCCTGTTTTCAGCTGCTTGTAAAGTACCAGCTGATACACAAGCCTTTTTCTGTAGTGGCAGATCATATTAGCAGGCCTAGGAAGGGCCATAAAAACATGTTTTGCCCATGATTGGACAAAGAGGAGGAAAACAGGCTTTGCACATATTCCCCACATGAAACAAGTGGAAATGTAAGGGGTAAAAGAGCATAAGTGGAAAAGCGAGCAGGAAAAATCACAGAGGGAATAAGAATTAATAAGACAACGTAGCAATGATATAATGAGAGAGGGAAAGACAAAATGAGGAGCCAGAGGGAGCTGAAATAATGAGAACTTAGTAAGCCAGACCTAACAATATGGACAAGAGAAGAAAAGCAGCAATCAGATGTAAGACAGGATCCCACCAGAAACACCGAAATGTGTAAACACTGGATAATTTTGAGATTAATAACCGAGTTCCAGGTTTTTCTCTTCCTGTGTTCACCAAGAAGGCAGGGAGCCCAAAGGCTAACTGTGCGTGGCTCCAGTGATGATGATGATGAGTCCAGAAAATCCACTTTGACTGTTTTACAAATTACCAATTTTGTATTATGAAACTAATAATCATAGCTGGAGAGGTCAAGAGAATTTACAGAATCTGGAGGATTTCTTATGTGAGGTGAAATAATGGATACGTTTAGGAAATAATTTTGAAGCACAAGCTGAGAAATAATCTTAGGGCTGCTAAGTCAAGCATTCAGATGATAACACATAAATGTTACACAACTTGTAAATTATTAAATAGTACTTATTTATATGGTCACTTAATGTTTTTCTCTTCCACTTTATTCATACCTCCTCCAGAAGCCAAGAGTGTTTTTTTCATCATAATGATAGAATGCGCAAAGTAAAAAAGGCTCTTCTGGGTCAGATGAGCAGCCTGTCGTGCTGAGCCTTGGACACACTGAGTGCCAGTGAGATAAGCAGCACAAGGAAAGCTGTGAGCCTGGTCACCCTCTAGTCCCTTTCCCTTCATCCTCCCGCATTGCTTGGTGCACTAGGGCTAGCTGAGGGCACATCCCTTCCTTTCCTTTTTAATATTCAGGTATGGACTTGCTGTCCACAGAGTGGAATAGACATCTGGAAGTCATCTGTCTCTGTCTGAGGGCAGGATTAGCTATCCTTGACAGATACATATCCAATGTATTACAAAAATCCCTGGTGAGGAGCTCTCCTGAGTAATTTCTGATATGATCTACTTGCTCTGTTTACCTTCAGAAATATTTTCCTGGTATTTAACCTAGCCCTCCCTTCTTGTATTTTAAGTCAATATTTCTTAACCTTCACACCACCAAAACAGCAGTAAACTTTTCTACCTTTCCCAGCACTCCTATGGAAGTAACTCGCAGCAAGCTAAATAAACTATCTTAATGTAATAGTTGAGGTGCTTTAAGCTGTCTGCACCATTGGCACTGTGTCTATATTCATGTGAGTGCAGCATGGAATGTTGTCTGGGGTGGGATGGCCTGTGTGTGCTAAACACTCTCTAAAGCATCATGGCCATCAGCTAAAACAGTGCTGGCTGCTGCTGTAATACCTGAGCAGCACAGGGACTCATAATCCTTGCCCTGGTGTGTTTCAATTTACTACTATTTAGTCAAACCTATGCAAATCAAAATAGGATAAGGAGGCGAGCAGTGATACAGCCAACTGAAGTATTGCATTTTTTATTATTTTTGGTATACTTTATTGATTACAGAATGCTACTTGTTCACATTCTGGGCCTCTAAGTACCTCATGGAGAAAAATAGCATCAGTATATATGCATAAATATAAACCTTGATTTGTGTGCTTTCTTTTCTCCCAGTTCGTTACTCATAACACAACTTTTATCTGTGCCTGCAGTCTCCCTTTGTTTTTGAACTTGTTTTCTACCACTTTGTAGTCCCAACCTCATATAATTTTTATTTCTTATTTTGCAGCATTTCTAAGAATTGATCTTTCATCTGACCTTTCCACTGAATCCATGCAACATCCCTATATAACCTTCACAATGGATTTTTGACCCTTTGATATCTTCTGAAATGAAGCAGCATATATGTTCTGAATGCTGTTTTCAACAGTACTGCAGTTTTCCAGCTGAACACAGTTCCAGTTTGTTCCAGCACTCTCATTTAGTGTACCCTGTTCCAGTGGCACAGGAGTCTGTACAAAGCTCTTTTCTGTTTCTGTTATTAAGTATTTCCTCCTCCATGTTCACAGCAAAGCCTCTTTGCCATTATATCAGTTGGTAGTCCTCTACCCTTTCCCATTCACTTGCTCTGCCAAAAGCAATTTCCTTTCCCAATCATCAGATAATATTTATGCATTCAAATCTGTGAACAATAGTAGAAATATCCTATTTCAAAAGCAGAGTGGCCAAATAAACAAAATTAAGCTGTTTCGCGTGATGGGAACTTCTTTCTGTGCTGTCTTGTCCTTCTTATACCATTTGAGCCCTAGTTTAGCTTTTCTCACTGAGCAAAGGGTTTGTCTATCAACTGATAACATGAAAGTTTGAAACTTTTCATACCCGGCCTAGATAGTACCTTATCTGCAGTCCCTTGGCTTATAGGAAGAAAACATCAATAGAAATACAATTTATCTTCTGCTCATCACCCAGAGGCATTCTCAAGCACTCCGGAGCAGATTTGCAGTTCACACATGGGCAGAGAACCAGCACACAGCCCGAGCTCTGGGCAGTGGCCAGGTAAGGTGTGTGCCTATAGGAAGAGGGATTTGTCAGGCACAGACACTTGTGCAGCTCTGAACAGCTACACACGCGTCTCTTCTCCAGCTTGAATCTAAACCTTACACTCCGGCAGAACATTTTAATCAGGGCAAAAGTCGAGCGAATGTGTTATTCCCTCCCCCTTTCCCTCACCTGGACTGTTGTGTTTGTGAGCAAAGATCTCTGAATGGTCTTATTTGCTGGACTCTCCCAATCCGTGGCCCTCTCTTCCCTCTCTGCTCAAACCCACCGAGCTCAGGAGCCCAGCTGACACTTACCACTCCATTCCTTATCAGGCTCGAGGTAGCATGGGCATTTTTTCTCACCACTTACACAGATTTAAGACGCAAACTAGATCATATTCCACTTTCATGTGTCCTCCCTAATGCAAGTTATTTCATTAACACTCTCGTGTCCACTTCAGAAGATTTCAGAGGCCAAAATACTCCTACACATCAAAGCAAAACTCTCCAGGCTGCTCATAAATAACTCCATAAGCATACACAACCAGAATATGCCACTATGAAAACACTTTTTCTGTACAAAATCTGCAGAAGATTAACATCCTTTCATATTTTTTTTATCTTTGGTATCTCACATAAGATGATCTAGGAGCACAGACATGTTATGATGCAGAAAATGCAGGAAAAGCTTGTCTTGACTGATTAGGTTACTAAGGCAGTATTAGATATGAGGAGGGATTGATTCAGAGGAATCAATTTTGCTGGAAAAGGTTATATATGTATTGAGAAATAAAATAAAAGGAAGAGGTGGGGAAATCACAACACAAGCAAAAATAGCTTTCAATAAGCTGCCCTTGGTTGCCATGGTTCCTTACTTGCCTTGTCAATAATAATTATAAATAATAATACCTATATGAAAGTCAGATATAATCACACTTCTGTTGCTGCCCTCACAAACATACAAAAATTGTTGCTCCTACACTATATTGAACCTTTCTTTCTCCCTAAGCAGAGCATGATGCCACACTGGAACCACTTCTAACAGGTCTTGAAGTTCCCAAACACTTTGGCACCTCAGACTACAAAGCTATGGGATCCCTTTCCCCCATAGTCAGTGATATTCTTGCTCTGTCCTTTCCAGAGGCTGCATGATGCCACCTGACACATCCTGCATCCCCAGCCCTCCCACAAGGGCTCTCCAGAGACATTCCATGCAAGGGTGCAGGTCTGTGATCCCTTCTGCACTCCTGGTGCACCAGAGGCATGGAGAGAACAAGGAGGAAAAGTGGTTGAAAATCGTCCCTGTCAGGACAAAATTTTCTGTGGCAGAAGCGAGGGACACAGAAAATACTCCTTTTCTGGAACAAAAAAGGAGGTTGTCACACCTGGTCAGACATTGATCTCTACCTGTACTGCAGTGAATCCACACCCCAGCATTCCCAGGAACAGGTATTTAACTGCTAGATTTCAGTTCCTTCAGAAATTAATAGACACAACAAAAGGATTTGCTTGGCTGTGGGAAACTGTGTCTACGAGTTATCTAGGGCTCAACTCTTTTCCTTCACACCCACTCCCACACATCCATCCCCTTCAATTCTTCCCAGCTTTCTACGCACAGTTTTAGCAGGTGTGACCTCAAAGGCAGGTGTCATGCTCAGCAGTATCTTGCCTTTGGCATAAACTTATTTTACACTGAGTTCTGAGATACAAAAGGACCCAGAACTCACTGCATTCCAAGCAAGAGGTACTAACTTGAAACTTTGAGAAGGCAGGTGCATACCTGCCAAAGGTACTGCTTTTTAAATGTCAAATTATCCATTCTTTTAATGGAAATTTATTAATAAAATAGGTAAGCACTCATGGACTATGTTCACCTTCTGAAAATATTTAACTTGGAATTGTATTTTAACTTTCAAATTATAAAATGTTTAGTTAAATATTCTCCCAGAAGACCAAAGAATTCTAGGACTGTTCTGCAAAGATCTCAAAAACCTTTGTAAGGCAAGATAACAAGAGAATACATGGAGACTTGACTATTAGTAAAGATTTTCTTTGGTAATTTTGGATGAATTTGGGATTTTCCAGAGTAACTTGTGATATTTGGTTGCCTGTTTTTGCAATTTCCATTTTTTTTTTTTTTTCTTTTTTTTGCAAATATTTAATGACATTATCCTCTAAAAGCAGTGTGCTTTCAGATAACTACAGCTTAGGTATTTGCAAAACGCAAATGTGCTCCTTTCTAGTTATTTTCTGAAAGGGAAGGCTCTTCCCATCTTACACCATAGAGAGCAAGGAATCATTTTAATACCATGGGAAAGCAAAGACTGAGACAAACCCCAAACATTATGGATGCGGCAACTCAAAGCCTTTGATCCTGAACAGATTTTAGACATTGTCAGTTACACATTTATGAGAGGAGATGGGAGCAGGAGAGATTAGAAGAGCAAAATATCGGGATAGAACAAACATGATGTGTTCTGCTTATGTTTTAACAGGATAACCACTCTCATTCTGATTTATACACTCCCTTGATTTGCAAGATACATTGAAAGTGGCAGCCAGTCATCAGAAAGAAGTTGTTTTTTAGAAAACATGTTTTCAGACTGCTTAGGAACGCGTACCTCTATAAGAATTTGGATCTTTAGTCACTCCCATGGTTTTTTTTTTGATACGCATTACACTCTCCATGATATTTAGTTGCATTGTGATTACTCTAATTGCAATACTAATAATTAATAGTTGACTTTATATCTTGCTTGCAAAGTACTCTGGGGAATGTAACACAATGAGCACAAATACAACATAGAAGCATATGCTTTCAAATTCATACTCAGAGGGAAATGATACATAATTTAGTATTTGAAGTCTATTATTAGAAGGATGAGATCACCAGTTTGTTTCCAGATCACAGAGCTCTTACTTCAGGAACAAAAGTGCCAGATATGCACTCAACTAGATGTGAATTTTTTAAGGAACACTGAAGACGATCATTCCCCACAGCTGATAAGGGAACAAGCACATCATGTGCACTCTGAGGTAAAAAGAGCTGCTCCTCTTCCAGATGAAGAATTTGACTTCCCCTACCTGTTTTCTAATTGTCAGAAGATGCTGAAAAATATATTTATTTGCAATGAGTCTGTTCTAAAAATTCAGCTTCTAAGGTATTTTTTATAACCTGCTTTTTCAGCATAAGGCTTTCTGTATTTCATGTGTTTTTCTGATTCCAGAAGGTTTTCTTATCATATCTGAAAAAAAAATCATGTCAGGACCACTTGAAAAAAGAAAGGACAACAAAAGTGGACACCAGATAAACTGCCAATGCATGTATTTCTGCCTTTTGACTCTATCATTCCAATATAGCATTTTACTTTTCATGTATGACAGGGAGTTTTTTTACACTGGGAAACAGTGTTCATCACTGTCATCTTAAATTGTTACTTTACAGGCATGGTTTTTTATGATTTTTAGGGCCTTATTCTATCTAATATTTTCTGCTCCACTCACGACAAAAGAGCCTGCCGAAGAACAAGTGGTTGCACAGTACACATCACATATGGAATTGCATTCCACTCTATCAAAATTTTTTAAAGCCATAGCCATCTATGATATAGGCTCCTTGTTGGTGTTTTGTTTCTGACCTCGCACCAGCAGAAGCCTTACAAATAAAATTCTGTCCAATATGTTGATATTGCCAGGTTATTGCCACCACCCCACACCTCTGATGCCACTGTGTGTGCTCTTTTTGCATTGCAATTGCCTGTCAGATGGAAAACTATGCAGCCATTGAGAGTTCTTCTTCACCATCAATATTCAGAAAAAAAAAACAGACCCTGATATTTCTGCTATAACTGAAATCATAGGCAGCCTCAGCAACAGTAGTGACAGAACTGCACAAAACACCAGCAATGCTCATTGGGAAACTGGGGAGTTTGAAGATTACGTTATTTTTCTCCTGCAGCAGACATTTCAGGTTATGTACAATAAGGAGTAATAAGTACTTTGAAGGGAAGGAGGATAGCAAAAGGTTACCCTCAGGAAGTTTACAGAAAGCAAATACACATTACTGTAGTAATTTTTAATAAGAACTCACATTTCTGTGGTATTCTTGGACATTTGCACTGTTTGCTAGAAACAACCCTTTCTATTATACCAGGTGTTGACCTTACTTGCTCACCAAGGATAGCAATTTTTCCTATTCTGCTTGCATGCAACAAATTCAGATCCTAAATAATTTCTTTCTACTAAGCCTAATATTGCAGAGAAAAGTTGGGACAAAAGTGCACTGAAACTTTCTTTCTTTATTTATATAAAATTCAAATTGTATATACAAGCATCAGACCAAGATGGTAAAGCAGCCGCTCAAAGATAGCAGAATGAAACACAGGAAAAAACACAAGTTTCTTCTGCAAAGGATTTGCATATGTCCTTCATGTAATACTTCAATTTTTGTATAATACACTTAAATACTAAATACTTAAACCAAGCAAAATTTAATTCAGAAAGAGATTTCAGAAAAAATGTGAATAACTTTCCAGTCATGGAGTCAAGATTATGACACTCACATAGCAAAGGGGTCATATTCACTTCTGTCCCTTTGGTAATTAATGTTTTTCTGTTTTTAGAAACTAAAATGGCATTAAAAGCAAATGTTGTGCATTCTGTTCCTCATGGCTTTCAGGGCATAGTGCACAGAATGCAAGCTACCATCTTCTGGCAAATGTACAAAACACAGGAAGGAACAAGCAAGAAGAAATTTAAACACAGGAGATTATTTTTCGGATGTTCAGAAAAAACCCTAAATTCACATTTATGTACAGCCTTGGGCACATGGCTTCAATACAATCAGCTGAAATGAGTTTTGAGCAGGAGAGTCATATCTTGCAAAGCATCTCCAGTGTTGCAGCATGCAGGTTAAACAGGAGCAGAACACTTTTCAGTGAAGTGCTGCCGAATCAGCCCCACCATGGAATGCAGCTGCCTGTGCTGCACCTCTGCAACAACGAGAGGCATTTGCATGAGCGATAAATCCCAAACGATAGAATAATGAAATACACTTATTGCAGAATACTGGCTTTCTGTCACACCTCAAAACATGGGGCTTTAGATTCTCAAGGGATCACACTGAGTAAGGAATTATAAGCAATATGCAGCAGAAATGGTGTGGGAATCTTATTAGGCACCACTCTAGTGTCTTATGTCCTGATAGAAGAGGAATAATATCCTTTTTCAAAACGCTATCATCATACCCTTGATACCTATATACCTTTACTGATTGCTTCAGGAGAGGCTTTGGCCTTAATTTCCTGTGGTAATGGTTCCCCACTCTAGCTGCATACTGTATGGAGATGAGTTTGCTTTATCATGCTGAAATTTCCTGCTTTTCATCCAACAGTCTTTCACCATTTTTTTTGCGTAGCAAAAAAGCAGAAGAAATGAAGCTCCTACTTTACTTTCACCGTGTCATTTGTCATTTTATATGTATTTTTTCAGGCTTGTTATTGGGTTTTTTTCCAAGTAATCAATCCTAATCTAAAAGTCCTCTCTGGCTGTTTTCATTGACTCATTTTTCATTTTCTTTGACATGCACAAATGTACTCCAATTCTGCTATATTATTTTCCAGGTGGAAAAGCAGCAGCGAACGCATGAACAAAGACTGCACCACTGATTTATCTAACATTTCTGAGCTTATCTAATGTGCTCCTTTTTCTTGTACTTAAAGATCCTCTTTTTTCCTCTGCACACTGGAAGATGTACATAGCACCAGTGCTCAATACAAAGCCCAAGGTCTCCAGCTGAACCCCGACACTCAAAGGAAGAGGGAGCCCTTTGAGCAAAAGCTGGGAAGGGGAGAACAAGGCAAAAAGCAATCAATTGATTTATTAACACTGCCAGTTTGGGTTATAGTGCTGTCCATTAGATCTCAATAATGCTTACATATGTTCCACACACCTGCAGGATTGCTACCACAGCTGCACATTTCTGAGATAGAGTTTGTGGAACTGCACAGCCCTTAGGGCATTCCTAATGACACCAGAGATTAAACAAGGTATTCCAGCCAGCACATAACAGTATATTTATATTGTGTTGTACAGTTAGAGCTGTGCCATATTTAATGTCCTATTGCACAACATAGTTAGATATTGATTTTATAGATACAGTAACTTGCAAGCTTTATTAGCAAGCAGATTGATGAAAATAATTTTTTAGAGCTGAGTTTGGGCTCTGTGTACTCAAGATCATAACAAAATAGGTATGTAAAAGACATCTTGATGAATTCTCAGAGATGTGAAGAGATCACAGTGAAAATATATTGTCTCTGAATCTTGGCCATTTGATCACTTTACATTTACCATGTTTTCTATGGGAAAAAATTTAATGTGAAACAAGAGGAATGCAGGCAATGTGGACCAGGCTTGCAACTACTAAGGGATTAATTTCCACTGATTCAGGCCCTGAATGTATTTGAGAATCTGGGCTTAACTCCTTTTTTAATTGGTACTTTAATAAAATGCATCCAAGATGGTGAGAGCACAAAATAGCAGGGAGAACTGGGAGCGTATGCAAAGCCAGAGGGAGGGATTGCATAAAGCCTGCAGTGCCTGTCACCCAAACTAGAGCAGAAAACTCCCATATCACTTACTTAAGAAAACTCCACACTTCAGTTTTGATTTATATTATCTTATATTTCAATGTAAAGAGAATATGAGGAAATTATCAAACTTATGAAATGGTATTATCTATATCAGAAGCTTTCCATTTATTTAATCTGCATATTTCTAAGTTATTCTAATGGTGATGTACAAGTTCCTTTAAGAAATTCAGATCTGTTGATTATACAGAATACATGAGCTTTCCCTTTCTGAATCTCTACAGAAGTGGAGTAAGACATGCCAAAGGCCCATAGACCTCTCTTCTCAGAGAACAGCACTGCGAGAGAGTACTTTGTGTTAAGAACTAGGTCAAGATGCAAACTGAGATGCCATATTCATTCATTATCTTTAATTACTTTCAGTGAGTTGCTGAGCATTGTAATGTGTTTAGTACAAGGTTTGCTTTGGGACTTTTTTTGCAAAAGAGCATGGCAATGGCAAATGCCATGAACATATCCATTAGAAACTAATATTCCATTACTTCCTTGCTGTGTTCCATTTAATTTGTTTTGTCAGTGAAGTTTTTCACTTCAGGTATCTACTCTCTCATTTAAAGATTTGGGGTTTTTTCCTTTATTTTTAAAAAAATATTATAAATGTCTGGTAAAGACTCCCAAAAGAAGCACTTTTAACAAAATTAAAGCCTTATTAAGGCTATGCTTATATCAGAAAACCATCAACCTAATAGGAATGGATTAGCAGACAGAAAGTATTGGTGCTGGGAGCACTACATCATCACTATGCACAGTTTTCAAAATTTTACTTCAGACCAGATTTAGTCTGGTCACCAGGCCTGAACATCCGGTCTCCATGCATGAGCCAAGCAGTCCAAAGTTGCAATTGTTGAAACCTTTAAATCTAAAGGAGGATTAGAAGTGCAGTGGGGAGCACACCTCAGGCAGGATTTGTTAATTTCCAATGAAGACAGTCATTCCCAGACACCAGAAAAGAAAAGCAGGAACTGGGGACAGCCAAGGAACTTGTTTTGAAACTGCAGTTTAAAGAAAAATGGGGACTTGATCAGGTATTCTTCTGCCTAGCATGACATATGCTTGAATACATTCCAGCTTTAAGAACTGAGTAATCCCACTGTTTGCAATTCTGCCCTAGTGCTGGTGACAAGGCTAACTGATGCACGCTCCAGGTCTTGCAGGTTCATGCCCACATATGTTCCTACATTCAGTAGGATCATAGAAGGCATTTATTCACTCTGTCATGGGAAGTTTCCATCGACAGAGTTGGATTTTTGATCTAGGTGTGCCAAAGTCAAAGCAATACGCCAATATATGAAATACGTTAAAGAAGCATTTATGTAAAGATCAGGTTAATAAGAATAAAGAGTACCAAGAAATAAGTTAATTTGGAATATTCTTCAAGCTTTTAAGCCTGAAAGTAGAGGTAACTAATCCCAAGAACCAGCAGAACAAAGACACAATACTGCTCAGAACTGTTTTCCATTTATATGAGCGATACACAGAGCTGCTTCTGTAGCTTCCACTATAAAAACAAAACACTGACATATTTTAAAGTAATGGCCCAAGATTATATAGCTGCACAAGCACAGAGTAGCTTTCTGCAGCGTTTCAAGACAGTTCTGTAATATCTTCATAAGCGGTTAAGGGTTGTCTCCTACCCTACTTCAGTCAATAAGAAATTTGCATTCAACAAGGATTAGGAACAGAGGCCCCGAATCAAAGCGCTTAAGAATTTCTAAGTCTCATGGAGGTCAATGTAAAGCAAGCTTGCACTCCAGTGCTTTGTTGGGAGGAGGAAAAATACTCTTTATTTTTATGTTTTGCCTGTTTGTCTAAGTAAACAAAAAAGGCAGTGGAAGTTGATTTTTAATTTCTGCCATCACAGCTCTGAAACTGAATGGCTCAGCTGGAAGACATGGAAATTAGGCTGTGGCAGGAAGCTACAGAGACACAACAGCAAGTGAAAAAGCAGCACAGTATTTTCTTCTATATCAGTTAATGTTCTACTTCTGGCAGCAAGGAGGTGTGAACTGACTCTAAGTCTGTGTGTTGTCTGATATATACATCCAGGGTATTTAAATATACTGGCACCATAAAGATTTTTATGCACCAATACTTTTTAAATGCAAAGTTGTCTTCACCCAGAGCTTGATAAATTATGACACGTATCTGTCTACCAAACGTAACAATGGGAAAATGGTAGAATGTCATTGTGAATGAGAAAAAATTCTATTAAAGAATCAACAGGGACTGTTCAATTTGTACTGGCACATAAATAAAAACTGCTGCAACAGAGCAAAGATACCAATCCCTGATTTCTTGTGAAAGGTCACATCATTGTAAATCTCCATCCAGTATTGGATGTGGGGGAATACATAGTGACAAAAGATGAGGATAAGGTACTTAATGTTGTATTTGTCTCATTATTTAATAGTGAAAACAGGGGTTCTCTGAGTGCCCAGCCTCCCTGACCTGGAAGACAGGGATGGGGAATAGAATGAAGCCTCCATAACCCAAGGGGAAGTGATCAGTGACCTGCTGTTACCTGCAGTAACCACTTAGGCACACACACAAGGCTCTGGGGCCAGATGGGATCCACACAAGGGTACTGGAGGGAGCAGCCAGAAGAGCTCACTGAGCCACTTGCCATCACCTACCAGCAGCCCTGGCTAACCAGGGAGGTCCCAGGTGACTGGAGTTCAGCAAATGTGATGTCCATGTGCAAGAAGGATCAGAAGGAGGATCCAGGGAATTAAGCCCTGCCTGTCTGACCTTGGTGCCAGTGAAGGTCATGGAGCACATGATCTTGAGTGTCATCACTCATGACAAGTAAGGGACAATGGGGACAGGGGATCAGGCCCAGCCAGCATGGATTTGGAAGTGGCAGGTCCTGCTTGACTAACCTGATCTCATTTTAAGACAAGATGACCTGGATGAGGAGAAGGCTGTGGATGACATATACCGAGATTTTAGTAAAGCCTCTGACACCATTTCCCACAGCATTCTCCTGGAGAATCCACCATTTCCCACAGCATTCTCCTGGAGAATCCAACTGGTTGTGGCTTGGACACGTGTTCTTTTCTGGATGAAAAATTGACTGGATGTCCAGGCCCAGGGAGTGGTGGGGAATGGAGTCACACCCAGCTGGGGCTGGACACCAGGGGTGTTCCCCGGGGCTCAGCACTGGGGCCAGTCCTGTTTATGAAGAGCAGCTGAGGAATTGGGGGTATTTAGCCTGGAGAGAAGGAGACTCAGGGGAGAGCTTATCACTCTCTACAACTCTCTGAAAGGAGGGTGTAGCCACATGGGGATTGGCCTATTTTCCCAATCTGCAATTGACAAGACAAGAGGAAATGGCCTCAAGTTGCACCAGGAGGAGTCTAGATCGGATATTAAGAAAAAGTCCTTCATGAAAAGACTTGTCAAGCATTGGAACAGCTTGCCCAGGGAAGTGGTTGAGTCACCATCCCTGAAGGTATTAAAAGATGTGTATTTGTGGTGCTTAGAGAAATGGTTTAGTGATAGACTTGGCAGTATTAAGCATACAGTCGGACCTGATAATCTTAAGTGTCTTTTGCATCCTAAATTATTCTACAGTTATAAAAATTGAAACTGAAGTTTCTATGTTACAATGTACAAATATTTAATGTCATAATGTAATGACCTAAAATGTGATAACTTGGAATTTCTGCCTTGGGCTGTACATTGAGCTTTACATTTATCATAAATCCATTCCATATTTTTCTCTGATAAGGGTGTTTCCTCACTGCTCACTCCAGACTCAGAATAAGAATCCTTGCATTTCTTCTCCTGCTTACAATGTGACCATGAGAGAGGCTATACCAAATTTATGATATTTTCCTTTAAAAACATAATACTGTGGAATATCATTGGAATGATATTGGCAGATTGATTCATTTTAAGTCAGTTTACACTTGCAATCTTGTGCATTCAGTCTTTAGAGGGTGAAAGTCTTAATCAGGAAAGTAAATCAAAACCCGATTCTCAGTCCACGCTTCCAGCAGAAGATAACACCCTCCTGAGAAGACACAGGACACTTCTTAAGCTTTGATAGAAATGGAACAAGTAAGATTGTACAGAACTAATTACTGTACTTCAAAGCAATCTGCTATTTCTGGACTCATTGACTGACTTCGATTTTACTGATTGCAAACCTTCAGACTCTTAGCACTACTTAAACTTTTACCTGCTGTGTTAATGCCTGCGTGCACAGCCTGAGGAACTGACCAAGGCTAGTTGTAGAACACAGCAGTGACAAATCAATTCCATTAAGAAATGAAAAAAAAAAAAAAATTGAAAAATATAATTCACATCTTAAGGAGAGAAATTGACTAACTTTTAATAGGAAATAAAGGCAGTGTAAGAAAAAAAGAGAAAAAAAAAAAACAAAGGAAAAGTTTTTCAAAACAAAAGCGATTAAAATACCTAAGTGGACTTTTTCTTCTCTTTTGCAATTAAATACTTTGGCAAATGTAAATGCAGAGCTTTTAAAATAAAAGTAGCTCCTACTTGCTATGAAAAAGCTGGTTGGAATTTCTGTAAAAATGTCTGTTCCATGTGAAAGTGAATTCCCTGATCACTACATACGCATCAGCAAGGCCCCCTTGATCATATGAATACTGAAATAGCTGTCTCTGACAAAGGAACTATTGTACAATTAATTTGTCTTTCTCCTGAAAGACTTTTCAGAGATACAAACATTCAAACACAATTTACATACCTGCTGTCCAAGTTGCCTTAGGGTATAGGAAAATTGAACTGTTAAGGGAATCTGGCCCATGCATAGGGTATCAGATTTCTAGATAAAATTTCACCAAAATAAATGGTGATGGATAGCTTGCTGACTTCTGACTAACCAGTAGCCTGGACTACAGAATTGCACAGATGTGAGTAACTAGATTGCACAGAGCAAAGCAAAGACTAGCAGCAAAACACAGCACTTCATTTCTCCATTCTCTGCATGAGAGCCTTCCATTCATTTTGTCCATTTAAGCATAAGGAATTCTTTTGAATCACAATTCCAACCGATTTCAGTAAAAAAATAAATATGTTCCACCAATCTGCTGCAAAAAGAGAGCATTGTCTCATTACAGAACTCAAAAATCTCATTCTTCTCTCCATTAACCAACCCATTTCCTAGGATGGTGATGAAAGCAATTCCCATATAATTCTTCTTCCCATATACCGATCAATTCTACTCATCAAGAAGAGGTGGCACCTCAAGAAAACTTGAGAATCCCTCAAAAACACAAGCAAAATTGCTGATTTTGTTATTAACTCCTCAGGAACTGATTCCCTAAAGCAAAGGAAGAACCAAGGAATGAGGGAACACAGTGGACACAAAATGAGGGAACTGATTCTCTCAAGCAATGGCAGAGAACCCAAGACTGACTCTTGCCATCTCAAAAACCTTCTGCCACATCTTTCAACTTCTATGTGGCCTTTGTTTCTGGCATGTTTAAATTCATCCGGGTGGTATCAAAGCTGTTTTTCGCAGGATCTTGGCCACCCACTGTGGGTGCAGGATCTGGACAGCCTTCTCAATGCCTTCCTTCTTTTCCTTCACGTTTTCCAGCTGCAGGCTCCCGTCCTATCTCCTCCAAAGCACAAGATGGTTTTGCATTCCTCGGTTTTGGGCAGAAACACCCATTCTTAAGGCTACTTTCCCTTTTTGGCACTCTCATCAGGGACCCAACTACCTACTGGCTCAAAAAAACAAGCACCAAAATCGCCATCATTTACTCAGAGCAAAAGCCTACAGTGGCCATTCTGACTGCAACTGCAAATCCACACCATGAGAAGTTATTTACCTCTTTAAGTCAAGACAACCTCTTGTGTTTACAGAATAAGGACAAAAGTGGACTCAGGTGTAGTAGCAGCCTCAGAAAAACATGGGGCTGGTCTCCAAGGAATTTGGAATCATCCATATCTCCTTTTAACATAGTTTAAGTGGACAAGTTGACTGACAGTGGGTGCTGAAATACTTAAGAGGATGAATATTTTCTTTAACTTCCAAGCAAATAAATCCATCCACTAGCAATTTTTCAGAAAGATAATTCTGCGTTCATTCATCACAAAGCCAAACAGCTGGGTTGTGCCTTCAGATATTTAATTCTAACCAGCTTACAAAGGAAAATGAATATGCCACAGTGTAAGTGTCCATACCAGTGCTTTAAACTATAAATGCCACATACATCCCTAGATATGCTGGACTGAAGGGAACTCCTCTTTCGCCAGAGCCATACTACCTGTAAATGCTCGGGAGGCAGATGCTAGCTTAATATTTTTGTGTTCAAATCACTGCTTAGGCCAAGTTCAAAGCACAAAAAAGGCTACTAGATATGAATCAGATCCAGCACAATCTTCTCTCCCTTCAGAGAATTACACAGTCCAGGAAACTATTGCGTACGTAACTTAAAATTATTTCCACCTCCTATTCCCTTCCTCCATTATCTCATATCTTCTCACCTTTGTTACCTCCTGTTATTTTCACAAGAGTCAATAAATTGCTTCAGAGCAATTTTACTATTTCTTCTATTATTCCCTTGTTTCTTTAGCAAGCCATAAATAACTCTGCTTATTCTGAAAGTGTCCTACAGAGGCCGATCACACAGGTTCAAGTTAGAGTTTCATACCTGTCTTAAAATCTGGAGGTCTATAGCCACATTATCTCTGTTCTGGAGAAAAGTGCTGTGGTGCTTCTTTCTCCCATGATTTAGGGAAGCAATATAGGGCAGGATTGTTCAGTAATGAAACTCAGTGGAAAGCTAAAACATTCATCTTAATGCTATCAACAAACAGCAAATAAAAAAGAGTGATACTCACAAGTAACATTCTCTGATTTCAAAGTCATTGCTCTAAATTTGCATCTGTATACAAGATTCATTTCTCAGTCTTGTGATTTCCTTTATGGTGCTTATACCTATTACTCACACAATGACTGCAGGTTGAAATACGTAGATATTTGAGTAGGACAAATATTTTAATTTCCCTGATTATGCAAACCGGACATCAGAGCTGCATATAGAGGTATACTTTTTAATAAACAAGATTTTATTGAAAATTTTTACTAAATTTTGAGCACCTTTTGAAAATGAGTACTCCATTCACCATAGGTGTTATATATAACTGACTCAAAAACCTAGTGGTGCTGAAATAACTTAAGTAACTTTAAAATATAGCACTAAATGTAGGATTCAACGTAACATAAAGCTCTGCACAGAAAGTGTTGGAGAACTTTGAACATACTTTATTTTGAGCTATTTCCCCCAGTTCTGTGCAGCGATATATTTTACTACAGTTCTTGAACTAAAAGAGGTGGGGACTTCTTAGTTCTGTTTATATAACATTGCCTTATTAGTACTCTGTGGAGGCCAGAAAAAACAACTTTCTGAAGACTCCTTCGAGCAGACTGAAATGACCTCATGATGAGCAGAGAGGAAAAAAGTGCACGTGAGAGATGCACAAAGTAAAGGACTATTTTCAAGCCCCCCACCTTGTTTAGAAGACTTACAAAATGGCAATGTCTAGCCCACATCTACTGGTGGCTTTATGCTGCTGGTTTTGGGGTTTTTTTTCTGTGCTACACAATGAAGTTATTTACTCATGAGAAATACGGGTCTGTGTCAGCCCCAGCCTACGAGACCAACAACTTACACTGTCCTTGGCAGCACGACAGGACCTGCCACTATATCAAACTGAACTGCTCCTGAATGTCTCCAGCACATTATGTGCAAATGTGCTTTCCTTTACTGCTGGGCCTGTAACCTTTCTTGGCTCCTCTTTTTTATCCCTGAAACACCCATACTATTCTTGTACCAGAGGCAGTAACAAGATTGCTTTCATAGAAAATGGGACTGTTACTTTGACAGCTGACAAAGTTCTAGACTATGTTCTCTCTCAGTAATAACTGCAAATTATTTTTTCCTGATTTCCTACCAAAAAAAAAAAAAAAAAGATTTGGAGAGGCAGGCGGTATAAGGATACAAGTTAACCAAATTCAGCTTTAACCAACTTTTTAAATTGCTGAGGCTTTGAGCACGCACAGCTCACACATTCACCCCTGAATACTGTTTGTGTTTCTGGGAATGGTAGAGCTGGCAGTGGGTCGCTCCCAGAAATGTCTCAGTAGTGCTGCATTTGCAGACATATTTAGAGCAAAATCAGATTTGAGAAATTTCCTGCTTTTCTCTGGCTGGTATATCCTGGAGCATTAACCTGGACAGCCACAAAGGCACTGGGAAATCTTCCAGCACCAAGTGGGACGGATTCTGTAAAGATGAGGAAAACTCCAGGAAAGGAAAATTGATGGACTTGGGAGTGCTTAACGGCTTCCTGGTTTGTGTGTATATCTCTAGTCACTCCAAGGTGTGGCTGAGAGGTCCACACCAGGCCTCCTTACATTCCTGTCTTTTCCTGCTAACACTTTACTGTCTATCAAAAGACAAGATGGAGAGACGTGTGGCAAACTTCAGCCACGTCCTGCAGGCAGAGGAGAAGAGATGCAGGAAAGCCTGGAGCATCCAACTGTAATCTGCAGACGCAGCTGTATTTCTGTTTCTGGTACCCACCTGCTTGGCTCTCACAGGCAGGTGAGCTCACCCCTGGGTTCCCCCTTCTACAGTTTGCCTTTCTCTGCCATTCAGGTTAAGAAATGAGACAATTGGGTGTGTGTGTACATATATATATATATTTATGCGTGTGTGTGAGTATGCAGGTATGTGTTTAAATGTACAGACATACATGTAGAACTTCACACAGTGGCCACCAACCCTGCTGAGACTGCTGGTTACCTCTTCAGAGCAAAAATCTCATGATTTGGAGAGGGGAAGGGTGTTCTGGTTTTTAAATTTTTCAATGTTGTTTTTGAGAAAACAGTGTTAGCTCTCAAGGATAGCCTATGGCTGCACGCAGGGGTGATTCTAACACTTTTTTAACTGGTGAGAACCTATCTCAGACATAGTGAGGGTTATTGCATGGACACTGCACGCTGCATCCTGTTTCAGGGTGCAATACTGGGTGCATTTTTGCTTCTGGGCTTGATGGGAGCATAGGCACCACCCATGCTCAGTGCAGGAGAAAAATAATATTCTGAAAGTGTTTTCAGATAGTTTTAAAAGTTCTGCTGGATCTAGACCCACACTAGCCCAAGGTGTGTGTGGAAACAGGAATAAACAATGGAGTGAAGCACTGGTAACAGTCAGCAAGCTCAGCAGAGCTTTTCCTGTATGTCCTCATTCCTCTAGCATTCTTCTCTGCAATTTTTGAACAACAATTAAAGGAAGGCTCTCTGGAGCATGGACACTGTTAAAATAAGCATTTCTTTAGGCCTTTGGGCTCACAGTGCTGAAAGGGAATTTGAAGTGTTATAATGTAGTTAAATAAATACTGTTGCAAGAGCTGAAGTTGCCCATTATAACAGACTGTGCTGTATTCCTTGCAGCATCCTTTCAGGATGAAACTCTTTCATATAAGGCTTTTTTTCTAGAGATATATATATGTGTGTGTGTATATATATAAATATATGGGGTTTGTGAATCAGTAACATATTTTTTTTAATACATTTTTTCTTCTCTAAACCATTTTTTCTGAAAAATTCTCCAGTAACTATACTTACCAATAGAAATTTTTCAGGGAGCTAAAACCCATGCAGAAAGATACTTGAGCTTTTCAGTGAAAAATAATCACAGCTGACACAGGAAGAAGGCTTTAAATCAGATTTTGAATAATTAACAATAAGAAGGGCTGGTTGATATTTTAACAATACTCATTTTAAAAAGGCAGCATTACTGAGGCTGACAACCAAACAGCTTCACTGCACAGTAAGAGTGTGAGCATCTCACTGTGAGGACCGAGACGTGACTCATTCAGCAGTGCCTCTTTGTCTTCTAATGGAGTGAGTCTGACCCCTGTGCATTGAACAGGGTGCACAATGAAAGACAAAAGAGTGTCTGTCATGACAATTTTTCCTCTGTTTTGAGGTGACAATGCAGCAGCCATCTCTTTTTGTTCTTCGTCATCATTATAAAACACTAGATGTGGTGGTTTGTTTTTTTCTGTTCTCTCTTTCATAAATACATTTAAAATTAATATGATTGATTGGGGAAAAAATCTTTGATGGCCAAACTGACTCCAATATGAGTACTGGATATGGCTGGAAAAAGAGGCAGGATTTCAGCCCTCAGGTGAAATGTTTAAGTAAGAACTATATTTAATATCTGCTTATTATGATGAACTTCACCCTTGGTTTGCTTCCAAATCTGGCTGGTGGGAGCCTCACAAGTCATGAGGAATTATTGTGTTGAATTTGCAAAACATGGGTGAATGCCAAACCCTTAAAGAAGGAAAATGCCATGCCCATACTTCTGAAAGAAGGGGAAAAGAGCCACAGAGTTGCAAAGGTCTCAGCTTAGTTCCAATTTCAGGAAAAATTGTAGGGAAAGAAATCATCAAGCCAACTATTTTTAGGCACCCAAAATTAGAGCGGAGGGGAAGGCAAAAGGAAACATGGATTAGTCTGACAAGACTTTCTATTGCCAATCCTAACTGCCTCATGTGACATGGAAACACCACGATAGAAGGGAAGCAAAAGATGTCATGTCTTGGCTCCTGCAGTTTTGAATGACACGTTCATCATCCAACTGGGGACCACAAGAGGCTGAGAGCAAAGATAGCTGGAAGAGTGTACTTAAACCGTAGTTATTCATGAGCCATTGCCAAAATGAAAGGGTATCTTGAGCAGACTCTTTGGAGTCTGGAAATACTTAATATATTCTTTATTGTTCTAGACGTCTCGACGGGTATTTAAATTGAATTTGCAGACAATGCCAGAAGAAGTATTCATGGGACTTAATGGGGACCGGCCACTCTGCTGAATGCAAGATTTAGAGATAAAAATGTTCTTGACACTTTTATATGATGAATTTGTTTGATTCAGGGTCTTACATTTAGAGAAAATAGCTACATAAATACACATAAGGGAATTGCAAAATTGTAGGATTTGGTGGATTTTGACTCAAATTCCTTCTGATCTGCAACCTCATGTTGCTGCAATAGCTGACTGGGATGCAGAGAAAAATTGCAAGTCTGCATGTCAGGTGGAATGAGTCTCCTGGTATTGATACAGCCACAGCTCAGGTATTTCAGGTTTTCAGCTTCGTATTTCTGAGCACTTGTCAAAAGATTAGAAGAGAGTTCAACCAGAGTTGAAGAAGGTTTGCTCTGAGAAAAGAAGAAAACTCACCGGAGGGACAGAAGTCTTTATAGGTGTAAAGAGGGGGAATCACCTCCTCTCCACATTCAGATGGGGAAGGTAAACCAACGAGCTTAAATGGCAAGAGGATGTGTTCCCAAGAAAAAGAGGACGTGTCCCCAAGCAACACTAAGGAAGCTTTCTAAGGGTGACATTTAGAACCAGTTGCTTGAGGAAGTCGTGGAAACTCCTTTAAAGGAATTGGTGGGACAACACCTTGCCAGGAGTAATGGAAGCATTGCTGATTTTCCCTGGGCAGCAGGAAGGGTCTGTGACTTTAGACAGGCCCAGTGGGATTGTTAACAAGCAATGATCCCCACCTTCCCCTTCCTGGGGGGTATAACTGCTCTGTGCTCCCTGCCTGGAGTGCCTGCTCTGCCCAGGGATGGGCAAATCCGTGGTGCAGGGTCTCAGAAGGGCAACTGAGCGGGAGATACCAACATTGCAATTTGGTATTGCATTTATTCTGGATGAATCTCTCCAAACAGGGACAGGGTTTTAGCTGGTAAAACTTTGTGTATGCTCTTCATTTGTCTTCTCCTTTTTCCTTACTCATGTGTATTCAACTGCTTAAATCATGTTCTTTGGGTTCTTCTGTTCCTAAGATAAATAACACTTATTGCTTTCTGACTTCAATAGCCAAGCTAGTAAAAATCCAGTTGGTAGACTTAATTCTTTTTAAGCTTTTATGAACTGAAACAGGAGAGCAGACGGTTTTATGCTAATGCACAGTCATTGGTGGTATGTGAACAAAACCTGTATCACACCCTGCCAGATGATATTTTACTGTTGTTATTGTCATTTATTGTTTAGCCTAACAGGAAGTGCTGCCACTGTTTGTTTAAAACCAAATTTAGTAATTCTGTATTGATCTGGAAGAAAACTGTTTATGAGAAAAATATGACATTTACAGCAACAGTAAGGAACTTTAAAGCTATGCTAAAAACCTACCCTAGACTATGCCACTTTCAATGAATCTGCTGTTATTTAGTTACATTATTTTGTTGTAATACGCATGCAGAAGCTATTCTGGAGCTTAGAAGAAAGCTCTAAAGTATCATTAAAAATACCGCTCTGAGGTATCATTTCATATATCTACTCGTATCTAAAGGAATAAAAAATGTAGATTGTTACCAGAAGCTTAAAATCTAGCAGCTGTATAACTTCTTAGATAAACAAAAGTCAACAGCATATGGCTCAGAGTGATAATTCTCAGAAACCAGCACCTCCCTGTGTCACTAATACCAGTCTAAGCTCAGAAGCAGCATTTCTGGGATGAGAATCCCCCATTCAGCTCTCTTTATTGCATCATGGCAAAAACATAGAGGCCATCCACCCTTTGCTTGCATTCCCTAAATTTTCTTGGTAGCCCTAAAGCTACACTAAAACACTGCTCCAACCACGAGCAGTTTAGTGGAGCTGGGACAGCCTTGTCAGTCCTGCTGCCGTGACAGAACAAAGTCTTAGACCTTCTTATGTGAAATGTGGGTGACTTGACTTTAACCTGAGAGGAACACTTCATCCACTTGAATATGGGATTTAGGGAATGTGAACAAGCATAGAGGGAAAGAGGAAAAAGGTCTATCCAGTCATAATCCCCAATACTCTTTGCAGCAAGAAAAGCATTAGTAGGTCCACAGCCTCAAATGCCAGAGGGTTTCAGAGTCACAGCACAGGACTGGCGAGTGTTTAAAGCTATGTGAAGTTTTCTAGCATTACCATGCATCTTCAATAAATGAATCTTTTAGCCTGTAGCCAATGTACCTGTGTCTTTTTAGGTCTTGTGAGACTGCAAGGTCTTTGACATAGAAATTTTATCTCCTTGGTAAAATGTCCTGCACACTTTAACACATGATTTAAAAAGAATGATATGGCCAAAGGACTTTAGTGCCTTTTCAGCTGCACACATTTAGAACAGCTAAACTGGCATTGGTCAAAGCAGAATTTAATCCGCATTACACATTCTTGTTCTGGGAAAGTCTGTTTAAGGGCTATTGTAGAAAGGCATGGTTAGTTAACTGTGACTCTGTTAGTCAACTGTGACTGTTGTCACACAGGAAGAAGGGGCACTGCAGACCTTCTGGCTGTTGAAGACAAGTACCACTGCAAGGGAGACCAACAAACTTGTAATAAAGGGGAGGGCAGTGGGTGCAAGGTTAGGTCTCTAGCAGCCTCTGGTGGCTGTTCAAATAGAGATTTATTATTTTTTTTAAGTTCATGGTTATGCAAACTTTTTTTATTTGATTTTTTTTTCCCAATTTTGATTTCATGCATTAATATGAACAATTTATGTATTGTGAAAAAAGTGTCACTGCATGTAAACTCTTTGGTTATCTCTGAAAGTCTATTGGTTTTTTGGAAGCTTTTTAATAGAAGAGGTCACCAAAAGACATTGGTTAAGCTAGCAGGATCTAGGTTAGAGGTAGTCTTGGTAAGTGACTAATTACAAAAGTTAATTCAAATAGTTTTGAAAGCAGATTTTTGGGTTGACTGTTATCAGTGTAAGCTATATCAATACCCTACCTTGTAAATTAATAGCCCTGCCTTTTAATTTTATTGAATAATATTGTTTCATAATAGCAGTAAAATACCACAGGCAGTAGATTCCTATAGGATTATTTATCAGTTTTATATCTCATGTCACCGCTGGAAAATGCAGTAATTTTTGCCAGGCTGTATTTTTTAGCCATTACAGCTGTCATCCACTGCAACCGCTGTAGTAAAGACTGCAAATCCCCAAGCATTGCAGCTCCCTGTTTTCTCAGACTCCCGATTTTCTAGCACAGTCTCCTTTCGGTAGTCAAATTTTCCATGTTTGGTTTATCCACACAGGAATGAGTGTCTGGAAAAGAACAACACCCCATTGAGCTATCTTCTCCCTAGGAAAAGACCCTAGAGAAGGTTATAACACTCTTTTGTGCTGTAAACTGATCCAAGTGTTTATACACACAATTGCTTGCACAAAACTGTGCCTGCGAGTCCTGTGTACTGCCCCAAGACATTCACAATGGTGCACTGCTCATTTCAAGGGAAATTAGAAAGTTGGAAATCTGTTCACCACTAAAATCATGCCTTGCAGGATCTTGAAATGTCATCAAAATCCTACCTTGAGCAGGGTACATGCAGGGCTGGGTCAAGACAGCGTGGCAAGGGTCATATCCTTTTCATCTTAGCCCTAGAACCTAAACCTAACACGTGGTCTAATTCCTCTGTCCTCTAAAAGAGGCATCTGTCACTCCTCCATACACGCTGAATTTGTTCTGCTTCTGTTTCCTACCCAGATACAATCAGAGTCTTAGGTTTTGCTGACTAAGTCAACCTGACCACATAGTTTGAATTCTACAGTCAAGGTATTTCAAAGAACATTTCTCCCTAAAACTGTGCATCAGATGATTAATAAGAGAAAGCTTTAAGGACTTTCTAACGTCATCTTCTGATCTGGTTCTATGTTTTCTTTGCCTCCAAAGATAGGGCATTTTTAAAAGTGGTCAAACATTTCAAATTGACCTTTTCTTTACATTCACGGGTCGTTGAACTGTAGCCCTTCAGACAATCCTAAAAATGCTTGTTTGTGAAGCAGTAAAATTGTGTAACTTAATAAACACGCATTGAATATACATAGAAGAAACCCATGTATGATTTTAGATAGGAACTATAAATACAAATATACCTGTTGATACTTGTTCTTAAAATTTCTGCTAGCATAGATCTTATGGGCAAAAATCATCATTAGAAAAAGTAAGGAAAATTAGAGTAACGTGGAGCCAGAGAGATTCAAACCTCCCTTTATGGAACATAGGCCAAGAGGAATTCCACTTAACAGAGCAGTGTGGCACTTCTCAGCTATTTCACAAGATTGTAACAGCAGATGTACAACCACAGTGAGACAGAAACAACCTTTAGCATCCCAGAGTAGAAGAGAATTACCTGCCTGGTTTTAGGTTGGAAGTGTTAAACCTGTGGGTATGCCTACAACATTGCTGCAATGGCATGTGGAAGGGAAAGCTTGGAATATTATCCTGTGGCTGACATATCATTTATTAAAGGAAGTTTCATTCTTAGACACTGGTGGAGGATGAGATTTCCAATTAGAGTCTGTAATGAGTTTTACATACACAAGGTCACCCCCGTGTGCTGCTTGGTGCTGGGAGAATGAAGGGCAGTCGTGTTTGCACAGAGGGGAAGGACAGTGAAATGGCAGCAGAGGGGGGATCTTTGGGCAGGACAAAGGTCAGAGTACCAGCTGTGCTCCTGAAAGAAACCATTATTTTAAGAGCTACTGAAGTATTTTATTCTTGCTTACTAATCTAGGTGATATCTTATAATGGGGATATATGGTGATCTAGCAGTCACAGCCTTACAAGAAAACCACTAATCCTCACCCCCAGTCACACAACTTGTGTGTTGTTGTTCAACATCAAAAAGATATTTTTATTGTTGCCTAGAGCCTATGCAAAATCATGTTCTGTTTTCTTTTTTCTTTCTTAGAGGAAAAAAAAGGTAGAGACTGCTGACTCCTTAGCCTTATTAATGTCTTGTCTGACGGAGGATATGAAGGCATTCTTTAAAATACGTATCTGCATAGGAGCATTTTGTTTTAAAACAGCTCAATTTTAAGTGTGTTCTGAGAAAAGAGCCTTAGCAATTAAATATCATGGAGCGCAACTGCAGGAACAACTAAATTACGTTGTCTCGACAAGAAAAATTTTCATCAAAAGCATGTTTACCCACTCAAAATATAAGCCAGACGTGTGAAAACCATTCGCAGGCAGCTGTGGGTGTTGTAAAGATCCGTGCACAAAGGACCTGCTCTCGCTGCAGCGCTGTCCTGCCAGCCAGTGAAATTGCTGTTCACGGGAGGCAGCCCCTCCAGAAGACTGTCACAAAAGGCCTCGCTGTGCAAGCAAACATGAGCGAGCTTGTCTACTCTGCCATCTGTTACTGAGGCCTCCTGTGACTGCTGAATCATTTGCTTCCCTCAGCTTATTTAAGGTTCTTAGCTGGCGCCTTCAGAAAGGAGGGTTTACTTGTCTCTCTGTCTTTGCTCGGGGTGTGAGTGAGGATTACAAACTGGCATTTTCTGTCACAGTCAGACTGGAAGAGACAGATGCAAGAAGGCAAATGTGTCAAGCCTTGGTTGTTGAAAGTTTGGGATGGAGAAAGGAGAGGATGAATTTAATGGGAGTCTTAGTCTTGAAGAAGAGAGGGAACAGGAGCAGGAGTTGAAAGCCTCCAGCCTGCCGTTTTGCAGGCACAGAGAGAGGAAAATCTAAGCAGCAGCTGACTGAGACAGCTGAGTAAAGAAGCTACAAGGTAAAAATAGCAGCAGGCTGTCAATTAATCTGGCAGTGTTGGGCATGAGTGAGAAAACAGCATGAGGCTTTGGGAGAAGCCGACTCAGGGATGCTGTGTGGGGAAGGGGAGGCAGCTGCCAGAGCTGTTTCTGTGAGCCATGAGCAGGAGCTCACAGAGGAGGAGCGGGCTCGGGGCTGGCTTTCTACACTCGGATACAATCCTGTAGAGACAACCCAAGTCTCATTTTATCACAACTTCAAACCGAATATTTGTGTGAATGGGACCCTTTTATCACTGAGATATCCACAGTTATGTATGCACTTCCTTAGCCGGAATACTTGCAGATTTCTGCAGTGTCCTCTGGAGCACAGTCTGTCTACCCCAGGTACCAGGGATGTCACCTGTCACAGCCCTGCCACAGCCACTGAAACACATCACTTCTGAATGAGACACGCAGCACAGGAGGTGCTAAACCCACTGGAGTACTGTCAGTGCCATAGGGCTGGGTGTCACGGATTTTTCTGTAAATACTTTTGCCCATTGAGTAATGACTGCAGTGCACAGGCATATCTGATGGATGGCCTGCTCAGCATGCTGATGGGCCAAGGACTGAGTTCTGTCTGTGTTTTGTTTGTTCTTTCATGAATGCCGATGCTAGCATGCAGCAACAGTCTCAAGCTGTTTATTTACGCAGTAAGAATAACATAAATATTTTGAAGTGGCTCAAACCAGCCTTCAGCAGAGACAATAGTTAGGCTCAGCAGAAAAAGCATGGTATGAGCAACTAGGGTGTCATCTGTGATTGATGCCAATTGCAGCTGCTGTGAACTGGGGTGTTTGAACCCGTGATCTTAATTGTGCCACACACATTCTTGGATAAAAAATGCTATAAAAACGCCAGGAATACCTGTTCTGTATGTTTAATAGTATTTTATCTATATCTTTTCACTTTCACTGGTCCTGAACTGCCTGAGGAGGAAAAGTCAGCCTGTGCCTGTTCAGAGAAAAAGGTACAGCTGTGGTTGTTGTTGAGCTCAAGTTTGTAATTTAACAGCAGGAGGCGGGGGTGGAGTGGGAGGTCACCTCCTAAACCGGCTGCTCTGCACATGCACTGCCTTCATGGTTCTGCTCACTAATTCACTTTGAGTACTTTGGATCACTCTGGCTCTGCACCAGCTCCTCTAAACCCTCAGCCCACCCCATCCCCCTGGGGCAGGGCCAGCCTGGCTCCAACACTGGATTCTGGCACCAAGGGTTCATAGGGAATGTGGGTACCCACCCACAGCACAACATCTACAAATCAGAGCTGGGCATTGCAATCCCCTGTGTTCGCAGTTTTCATTTCTCCGTGTGATTGTTTTCCACGCCTATTTTAGAGCTGAGCCAAGTCGCTGCCATTTGGATGGGCAGGACTTTGCTATTTAGGGATCCAGCCCAGAAGCGTGGAGAACTTGTCTTAGGTTGGCTGTCAGAGTGAGGTACCAAAATCTCTGCCTTCCTGTCCTGTGCCCATCTGCCTTCACAGGACAGCTGATCTACTGATGGAGAGTCTCCTGGACTTGGTAGAGAGCAGCCTGCAGCAGGCAGCAGCCAGGGGCCAACCTATACCAAAACATCGAGGTCTGATAGTCAAGGTCCTTGCAGATCTGCAGGGTGTGCTCACTACATTTGTGTATTCTGACTATCTCATGGACTGTGTACAAAAACTAGAGAGACTTAAGTGTTAAGCATTTCAGTGAATAAACATAAATTACAATATTTTTATTCACTGACTTGTTGCAATAATCTCAAAAAAGTGTTCTTCCTGTCTCTTACTTGTCCTTATGGAAGACCTATAAGGTGAAAATTGGAGCTATTTCTGTTTCTTATTAATTAGGAGAAGTACCAAATGCAGAGAAAAGATGCCTTGCTCAGAGCTTGGAGATGACTCCCTGTGGCTTCTCTGGGAAGGGAATGGTCCCAGACACCCAATTATCTTGATGACACACACACCCTGTTTGAAAACTCTCGTCGCCAATGCATTAGGACCAGTGGCCCTGGTGAACACTTAACTATATCACAACCTGTTACATCAAAGGTTCAAATGGAGTGGCTACTCTGTGACTAAAGTTGGTGTAGCCACCGTGATTTCAAATTGGTAATCTAGGAGTTTTGGTTGCACTTGAGAGCATACCTTTCTCTTGAGCTTTGAAAACTGCAGTCTCCATGATCCTTGTTCAACCCTGAATAAAGACTCATGCAAAGACATGCCAGGAAGAGGAGGGCTTCAGCTGGTGCTAAAATTACCAGTGCAGAGTGCCCCATCTGCCACTGAAATACAGCTGCAAGGTGCAAAGTGACAAGCACTTGGTGGCTGCTTCCTCTCACAAATGTCCACAGGACTTCAATCACACACACAAAAAATTGTCCTGTCCATATGGCTATAATTCATTGGCCATTAATCTCCCAGTGTTTACATATTGATTCCTCCAGAGCCTAATCTCAGCCTGGTGCTGTCAAGCCACTGCTTGGAGGAAAAACAAGACCAGTCCTGCACTCCCAAGGACCCTCTTAAGTCCGTAGGCAATAAATAAGTGGGAGGCTGTAAGTCAGACATGCTGTCAAGTCATAGGAACTGTGTCATTTTTACCAGCTTCCCACATGCCTGTCTTGACACCCAAAGGGATCCTCACAGCAGTTCTGCCTCTGCTTCACTTGTAGTTGCCACTTAACAGGGACTGAAGTGGAAGAGCTTCCAGGCTACCCCATTTATCTCCTTCACAATCAGGCTGTTAACTGAAACACAGGGACTTGCGGGTTTTTTTCTGATAAGGAGAAATTGATGATGAAAATGGGCATCTGTGACATGAAATCCAGTTTTCCTGAAGACAGCAGGAGAGAGGATATCAGGTCCTCATGCCCTGTTTCAGCAGTATCCCCATTCCCAAGGACTCAATCCATATTGCCCAGCCAAACAAACTCTCGTGTCAGCATTTGCCATGTCATGTTTTTCACTTCTTGAGTTGTGCCAAGGAAGGCTCAGATTAGATATTTAAGAAAATTTATTCATCAAAAGGGTTTTCAAGCATTGGAACAGGCTGCCCCAGCCAGTTGTGTCACTATCCCTGGAGGTATTTCAAAGATGTGTGGATGTGGCACTCAGGGACATGGTTTAGTGGTGTCCTTGGCAGTGTTGGGTTAATGATTCCAGCCAAAATGATTCTGTGTTTCTCCATGGTTTGTATGGGTTGTTCTCAGCCAGCTGTGCCCTTAGTGTGAGCAACCCTTTACACAGAGTAATGGCTGCTCTGCGTAAAATAAAGTCTTTTTACAGTTACTCCTCAGATTAAGGATAATGGTTCTTCCTGTCCCCTGAACTCCAGTTTTAACAGATCCTAAAGGAACCCATTTTCTCATTTGCAGTCAGGCGTTGGTCAGTCATTTGAGCTCAGCAGCTGCAGCCCAGCTTGTACATGTGGCAAATTACTCCACAGCAGCCTGTATCGCCTCACTGCAGTTTTGTAGGAGGGAACTACATATGCACAACCCTCTTCTGCCTCCCTGTTCTCAGAATTCTTCCACCCTGTTCCTCAGCCTCTTCAGAAGCCTGGTTTAGCCTAGTTTGATTTTGCTTTCTTAATTTAGAATTACAGTGCTTTCAAAATGGAAATTGTTTAAGGCTTTTTTTTTTTTTTTTAATGTTGGGTTTAATTTGTTGGTTCATTTGCTAGCTGAACAATTGTACAATTGTATTTCAGATGCCTGGAAACATATCCAGTTTGCCAGTAGAGCTGATCAGCATGGCCCCATGTGATCAACACGTTCCCAGCAGCAAAAATCATTTGCTTTTGTAGCTCGGGACCATTCTTAAAACATAGTAGGCCATGTCACTAAAGGTGTTTTATCAACAAGAAAAATGTAATTATAACTTTTCCAGTAAGCTGAAACACTTCTTTGGCATCTTTTTTAACCTTCTAATGCAAATAAATATGTTAGTAAATGTTGCATTATTTGGAGATAACAGTCAAAATATTAAGCAGTTGGTGAGAGTAAATTCAAGCAGTTGCAATGGGGCTCTCTCTACCCTTAGTGTCAGTAGTTTCCTAACTGATATTCAGGACAATTTATTTTATAATTAAATGATATAAGGATATGGTGGTATTTTTTCTTATGTGACACTGAAAAGTGAATCAATCATCAAATCCTACAGAAATCTGGGATGCTGAATTCTGACAAAGCTCAGGGCAGTTTTCTTTCTTCTAGTGTGAAACCATTCCCGTGATCTGCATCCCCTTCAAGCAGAAACTGCTACAAGATGACTGCATGCTGACCTCTCTGGCACCCACAGCTGATGGTCATCTCCACTAGGTACATTAATTAGCTGCTAGAATAATTAACTGGAAGCGCACATAATCAATGCCAGATGTTTTGTTTTATTTTGGATTGCAACAGCTCCTGGGTTCCCGAACTTACGGTCTTGAATGTTTTTCCCAGGCAAGGCCAAACTCGTCACCATCCAGGCACAGCACTTCACTAGCAGTTGCTTGGATCCTTCCAGCCCAAAGCTGGGACTGTATGACCTCACCACCGCCACACCATCATTTCTGGTTGAATATGCGTGAGTTTGGGTGAGATTGGAAACCATTGGTTAACTTCTATTTCGCTCTGCATCTTCCTCAAAGAGATGTTTCTGCCTGGGGGAAAAAGCAAAGCAGTGTGTCGAAGTTGGTGTGTTTACAGCTAATATTTAGATCCATGTGATATTTATAAAGGTGAACAGAGAGGGATGCAAGGGGGTATTTGTCATTTACCTTGACTGGCATATGGGGAGAAAGCTCTGTGACATCTTCAGGTTTCATTGAACGCTACAGAGTGGAGATTTGTCCTTTTTCATTTATTTAAACAATGATCATTATCTGCTCACAAGTTCAACACCATTTTTTTTTTTTATGTTACCTTCACACTATGTTAAAAATAGTAGTCTTTTCACTGCTCCTGAATTACTTTTCGTGGACATAGCTAGCGTGCCATGGCCTTGCTAAATTTATCATGATATGGGCTTTAATTACCTTGTATACTTACTGGAAATTAACCAAATGCAATGGAATTTTGTTGGGGAACTGATTTCTTCTTAACACCTGACCATCTGTAATCCATCAAAGACATTGACAGGAGTTTATCAGCTACAGGTGTGTTTGATTTAATGGGGAGGGGGAGTATTTGTTCTTTTAATTGCATCTCCGACACAGCAAATGCAGTGTGGTTCCTTTGAGCCAGTAGCTGATTGTGTTACACTGTTAATGGGCTCTCACTCTGGGGAGCTGTGGGTTCTTGCACCCTTATCCTTCCTGGCTCTCCTTACTGGCCTCCTTCCCTTCAAATGCTCTCTCAACCTATTTTTATGGAACTGCCATGGCATAGCACTGCAGTTAAGGGATATTCCCTCTTTTCTGCTTTACAGCCAGAATTACAACTGTCCTCTCAAGGTACTGTTCCTTGGTGATATGGCCTTCGTTTCTTTTGATCAGTTCTATTTGAACTGTTTGCTATTTATTTATTTTTATTGTTGCATGATTTCTTTGACTGGTTTTCCTTGATGGACTGCTGGGATCTGCACCGTTCCTTCCCCTAGTTTTACCATAATTTTCATACTTTTTACATTGTGACAGAGGCACTGTCATAGGGTTGACAGTCCTGGCAGGTGTTTCTGACTGGCTCAAGTGTTCCTCAACACCTGCTGACTTTTTTTCCCTCCTGTTTCTAGTTTAAATAATCCCTCATAACCTTGTCAGTTTTCTGTGCCAGCTGACTTGTCCTACTTTCTCTAAGGTGGAACTATTCCTCACTTACAAACATTCTCTTCCCAAATAATTCCAGTGAGGCTGTTACATTCATATCTTCTCTCTTCATGTTGATTTTTAATTCATTAATTCAGACAATGATAATCTACCTAGCTGATTCGGTTGCTGATCCTCTCTGTTAATAATCAAGTAATTTATTTTTTACATTTTGAAAAGTGATAGGAACTGCAGCCAACCATCATTCTCCATGCACTAGATGATAGGTAAAATCTCCCAAGAGCAACATCACAATTCACTATCAGCTATCACGAGCAAGCTAAGTAAGCTAAATGCAAATTTCCTCTTTGTAATTTATTCCTTTTAACACAAACCCGGCGAAAGGTGCAGAGATAATTTGCAGCCTACTCTGAAAGTTAAGATAAGGATTGTATCAGACCATGTATTGATTATATTTAAAGCCATGGGACCTACAGTGGCAATATCCCCCCAGCTGTTCCCTCTTATTTACAGCAGCACAGCTCAGGCTTAAACATTGCAGCTGATCTTGGCAGGTGAAGCATCACAGCAAAGGGGAGGGCGAGGGGGAGGGAAGCTCCAGGCAGCTTCAGTCCATCCATCCTTTTGTCCTCTGTGGTCCGAGCATGGAGGGGTTTCATGATTCCAGCCACCTCCTGCCACTGAACTCGAGCACTTTGACTTCAGTGACCTGCAAATGACCAAACAACTCTTACAGATGTTGTACCTCTAATCAAAGACATTTTTTTTAATGAGCTAATCCAATGTTTCTGCAGCTGATTTGTGTTTCAGTATGACATGCCATCTAGCAATTAATCTCTGATGTGGCAGCAATCACAGCCACTGTGTGTAGATATTTCTCTCCAAGGGAAAGGAAGCTTCCTTAGAAAATATTTCTACACAAGATTTCTTTACCATGAAGATTTAATTTTGTAGCTGTGAGCTTGTTTATCTCTGTATCGCCTTCACACTATCTCCTCTATGTAATTTAGATTCATGTTCAACTGGAACTGCTTCAAGATGAATAAGTGGTAGCTGAGCACGGAAAGACTCAGACCTAGGCAGGGTAACCTTGTTTTTGGTTTGGGGTTGTTGGCTTTTTCTTCTTTAATTATTGTTTGTTTATTTATTAAATAGCAAATAATAGGACAGAAATAAGACAATAATAAATGGAATGGAAGTACCAATTAACACCAGCCAGGTGGTTGCATGGCTCAGAAAAGCATTTTAAAATCAAAAGGTTTACATTTGAATGCAACAGTTCATGCCAGGAGCAATGCAAGGCTGCTGAGTCAGTGCTGTTCACGTATTTACCATGTATTTAACCCAATACTCACATGTATGCTCTGAATTCAGAAGCACACACCTGACTGCCTGCACATTCAGCTTGACTTTCCAAGTGCGGAGTTATGCAAGTATACGTTTATTTTACACTCTAAGCAATAAAATAATCACTGTTTTATTCTTCCTTTAGATATATATTTGTTAGCTTTGTAATATACCACAGAGAACTATTCATAAACGGAGTTAGAAAGCTGGCAATACAAATTGTTGATACAATATTTTTGGATTTGTTTTCTCCATCCATGTTAAACAGTCAAACATGTTTCAGATTGTTGATAGGAGTCGCCAGTATATTAAATTCTGTATCCCAGGTATCAGTCATGATATTTATGGGCGAAGAGTCTGATTGTCCAGCTCTGGAGTTCTCGGGAAAGACAAAGACCTGTTGGAGTGAGTCTGGAGGAGGGCCACAAAAATGATCAGAGGAATGAAACATTTCTCATGTGCAGAAAGGCCGAGGAGTTTGAGTTGTTCTGCCTGGAAAAGCCTCCAGGGAGTCCTTACTGAAACCTTTCAGTACTTAAAGGGCACTTTCACATGAAAGATGGGGATGGAATTTTTAATAGGGCCTGCTGTGATAGGATGAGGAGTAATGGTTTTAAACGAAAATAAGGTAGAGTTAGACTAGATATATAAAAAAGAATCTTTTACAAAGAAGGCGAAGAAACACCAGAAGAAGGCGTAGATGACTGTATCTGGAAACATTCAAGGTCAGGTTGAATGGGGCTCTGAGCAACCTGATGTAGATGAAGATGTCCCTGTTCATTGCAGTGTGGTTGGAAGAGATGACCTTTAAAGGTCCCTCCCAACCCAAACTATTCTATGATACTTAAACCCAAATAATATTAGAGAAATGCACCCCATACTCATCAAAGAATGGGGAAGCTTCACACCTCAACCTGAAGTCTGTTTGTTTATTAATAGTTGATCAGGAGTCTTCGTTCTCATAGGCTAATTTCCTCAAAATGAAAACCTGTCCTCTGAGATGCTTCTTTTAGAGAAGTTTGTAGGTGGCAGAAATTGTTCCTTATGGGTTTCTTTTTGTTTTTGTTTTTTTGGGGTTTTTGGCTTTTTTTTTTGAGAATGACAGTTGCAGGTTTTCATTGATTTGCAATGTACATTTTGCACTTCAGCATTATATGAAAACACTCAGGACTAAAGGAGATGTGGAGTCAGGACACAGCTACCCTCCCCACCTCACACGGACAATATGAGGCCTGTAGGCTACAGCAAAGGTATCCTGCAAATCTGTTCCCTGAATGGGAAAACTGGGCCTTTGATTTTTGTACAGATTGGAAAATTGGATCTCATGTAATGAACATCAACGCTATCCATTTAATAAGTGGCAGGACTTTACTTTGTTGCCTTACCCTTCTTGACACATCTGATTTTGTCACTTAAAACTTGTGCCTGACTGGTTTGTTGGCATCTGCTGTGTACTCACATGGTGGAATGACCAGTGAGTTGTCAGGTTTTCCATTGACACAGTTTTTCAATTTTATTTTTTTTTTTTTTTTTACCATGAGAAACTGGGTACTTTGCAGAAAAGAGGTTAATCCTGGAATAATGAGGGAAATAAAAGATCAAAGATTGGCCTTGCCCCATGTCTTTATTTCCCTAGCTGCCAAGCAGTGATTTTTAGACAGATTTCTGTGCAGTGACCTTGGCATCAATATCCTGCCATGACTTCACAAATTGTCATCATGCCGTGGTCTCAAAATATAAAATATCCTACTACAGGAAATCTGACATTACCAATATTACAATAACTGCAGTAAACTGCAGAAAAATATGTTTCATGACAGTGGAAGCAGAAAAGCTGGTAGATGAATTGGATTCCTTTTTAGATGAATCTTCTATGGATCAGTAGGTTTATTCAGAGTTACTTAAAAAGCAGTTAACATTCCATTAGCAACAAACTGTGATCTGTGTCAGCAGTAAAGCACTGTTCAGTCATTTATTTTAGAATGAGCAGTCACTGCAGGGAGAAATAAAATTATGAAACGCCTCAAGAGCAAATAAATAGTAAGGCAAAGCCAGGGATTTTCTCTCTTATTCTAAATATTAAGCCTTCCTCCTAGGAATATCTATTAACATACAGCAATTTTCCCCCTGATGTTTTCTGTGTGTAAGGTAAGGCTTTCTATTTCTTCTGGTAGTTTGGGTGATCGAAGAGGAAAACAGTGCATGCTCAGATTTGGCTGCTGCCATGGTGTTTCACCAAAGTAAGAGCATTGTTGATTCAACATTTTGCCCTCTGCTAAGCTGGCTTCAGTCCCAAGGAGCTGTGTTGAAAGAATCCCTTTCCTTGCAGCAGGAATGGATAGGGCACCGTGTCCCAGTGGGCTCTTTACCTGATCATGATTACCTCCTGTGCTTAAAGCAGCCTTTATCTCCCCATTCTCCTGACTCACACAAAACCTGCACTGGCACAGGAGTTAACATTAGGCTCCTGCTATTTTCGATGGGCAGCTTTGGTACTTGCAAACCTTTTTGTATCTTGTGAGAGAGATCAGGTGTAAAACAGTCTTCAAGTGCCATTGACACCATGGTGAGCCAGATATGAGCAGAACAAACAATCTTGAAATCTGTGCAAAACCCTCTCCAAGCTGAGCTGCTAATGGCAGGCGTCCTAATGGCATCTCCACGTTACCCTGGTGTCATTCTCCTGTGCGCATTGTGCCAGATAAAGCTCGGCCAAACATCAAACACTCAGAAGGTTGATTGCTTTGTTCTCAAGGCAGTGCTCTGACTGTACAGTCCTGCAGCCCCCTGGGGCAGATTGTCCCCACTCCTGGATATGACACATAAAACCAGGAGCTCAATAGCTGCAAAAGCTGCACAGTGTTTTAACAACAAATTTAAATGTAGACCTCATTCCCAAAGTAAAAAGTTCTGTGTTACACAACAATGTTGCTTCATAAGGTTTTAATCGTTGTTTTAATTACTCTGATAGCTGAATCATTATAGGGAGGCATAGAGAGAGGAGGGAGGAAGAAAAATAAATAAACACATGGTGATTACACTGGTCAGACAATCAGTATTTTTGCTAAGCCACTAACAAGCAATGCACAACTGACTCATGTGTGGCATGTGAGACTATGATTAAAACATTGCCCATAAGTGCCATATTGACTTTGGAAAACTTCTTATATTTTATGAATTAGATATTTCTATAAATCAAAATATATGTGGGGTCAGTGGAAGTAATTTTAGATCACTAATGGATATTAGCATAGAAAAATTAAGAGCTATTATTTACAGTAATAACCAATACCTCCCCACTTCCCCGAGATTCTGCTGTGCCTACACAGATTAATGTGAAGGGAAAAACTCCTTTTTTCATCCTTTTCCGAACAAAAGAATCCTGATGGGTACTCCAGTGTGGAGAAACAAAAAGTTTGGGGTTTTTTTCTACCAGTTTCTGATAGTGGCTGTTCTGATGTTGCATGAGGGCACAGAAATCATTGTGAGGGCATCTTCAAAAGCCGTAACTCGAGGCTGTGCTCATTCTATCCCATTGCCTTGTAAGAAGATTATGATAATGAATAGTAATTTAGAATTAATTCGAAGCTAAATCATTTGGGCTGTTATTTTCCAAACCTGAGCCCTGACTGCAACGATTGTGTTTAGCTCTATCTCCAAAAGCTGACTTCCTCTGCAGATTACATTTTCAGAGTGCGGGATGATGGTGAGCAGCTTGCCCAGTTGTTCTGAAGCTCAGATTTAATGGTGGGTCCAAAAGGTTTGAAGTGAAATCTTTAAGTTTAAAAAAACCCCAGCATTTTGCAATCTTTTCCCACGTCAGACCTTTCCTTCCAGGAGTTGAAACACTAATATTTTCAAAATGGCTCAGTAATTCTAGTAAAAAAGAAGCAAGTAATGAATAAAAGTTATCATTCTGGATATCTTCCATTGCTGCTGCTTAGAAACTGGTTTTTAGGAGATATACTTGGAATTAGCCATTGCATTACAAACCATACAGTCATTTCAGGGATGGAAGTGCAAATTATCAAACTAGGAAGTAAAAATTAATTTATTCTTAATAGTTTATATAGTCACTGTAATCCATAAATGCACACAGATAGTATGAAAAACACTGTGGATGTTACAACCACACAGCTACAACGGTCTTTCTTTAAATCACCTTTGCAAATGTGTTCTTAATATCAGAGAAAATATGCTTAGTTCTGTTTAAACTATAAGAAATTAGAAAAATGTATTTTTAATATTAGGTCCAGATTCAACTGGCATATCTTGCATAGCTCAGAAGTGACCTTGTACACATTGAAAAAACCACATAATTTGGTCCTGAAAGCATAGATTATGCATTCAAGCATAGATTATGTATTCATCCCTTTTAAAACAGATGATAAAATCAAATTGTTCCTTTGAAAACACCCCTCTGGTATTATTTTATTGCAAATTTTCCTATGGATTTTTTAAAGGTTTAGATGTATGAAAGAATTTGAAATCTACTACATGTAGCAGCAAGTGCAGGCAAGTAAATTGGGCATAAAATTTCTGGAGTGAGAACCATGTAATTTTTAAGTGATTCACCTCTACACCACCCGCTAATCCATTTCTGGGAGAATTACAAAATTTTGTGCATCTTGCAAAAAAGTGCCATTTTAAATAGGAAAGCACAACTTTAAAAGAGTGAAACAAGGATAACAAAGCTTTTACAAAAAAATGTTGTCACTGAAATATTTCCTGAACACCAACCATTAGTTGTGAAACCACTGTGGATCCATAAATTCTGATTTCTTATGATCAGAGAGACACTTGCTTCATTTACACACGTAGATAGAGCTTTCCTATGAAATCCAGATGTATTTGTGGTCTCAGCAGCATTTAAAATAAATATTGCAATAGCTTCTTTTTTAATGTCTTCTAGACATGTCAGTATGGACAATATCTTTCCAGTGTTGTGCACTGAATTTATAAGGCTGATTTTATTCTCACTTTAGATTACCTTGTTTCTGACCAAAGTGGGGCACCCTGCATTTAGAAGGAGATATTAAACAGCACCATTGCTGTTTTATGTGTTCCCAACATTTTCTGTAATAGCCTCTCTAAAAATGTGTGGCATAAACAAAATCCTCAAGCACATTGCGGTAAAAGGGTTTTATTGGTGCTCATTTGCACTGACCTACATAGGTTGTTCTCAGGCTCCCCATTCCTGAGCAGCGATGCTCGTTCTGCATTGGAGCCAAGAAGGCATTTAATCTGTGCCAAACCATTTTTTGGTCAAAGCACATTTTGCCATCAAAATAAAGGCACAAATACAATTTATGTTTCTTTAGTAAAATCAAGAAAAATTATCTCAATGAAGAAAGGAGGCAGGAGTTACCCATCCAATGATCTTACAAAGCATAGATCTAAATTTCCACATTACATCAAGAGCAGAGAAAGCCTGAATTCCCATCTAAAGAATGGAAATAGAAACACTTTAAGAATAGCACCTTTAATTTGTTTATTCTAGGAAAAAAAGGAAAATGTCTCCATTCCTCACAGACTTCTCATAGCCTTCCATATTTCAATGTTCTAAAGCGCTCTGTAAAATATATCTGACACAAAATCACTGCAGCAGGACATTTTTATTTAGCTTCTATGCTATGTATAATTATCTAAGATGTGAAGTGTTATGGGATGAATAAAACAGGATTGTTATTTTATACACAGCAAAGATGTCCTAATTAATGAAATCTGCCAAATCAAGGGAATCTGAAAGGCATTTGAGCTCTGGCCATATGACACACAACCATGTTTCACCTTAGCAAAATGCTGCAACCTTTGGGTAAGGATTTTCTTGTGGAAGAGATCAGGGATTGTTTTTCTTGCTTGGTTTGCATGGGTGTAATGTGCTGAACATCACACAGAATGCTTATTGAAACTTCCTATTACAGTCTTATTAAACCAATATCCCTTAGAAAGCAAAGCATTACTTTGAATTACCCAATCTTCAGATGTATTTTTTTTTCTCAGAACTTGCTGACATCTGTATAATATAAATAAATTGTTAGATAAGCACCCAAAGTCCCTTATAGAAAAATAGGAATATTGCTAGGGCTCAGGTGCTCTGAATCTTCCATATAAAACACATAATCCATGCGTACCATATCTGCTAAAAAAAAAAAATAAACAAACCATATTCTCTTTTTACCTGCAGAATTTATTTGTTCTCTTACCAAAAAATTAACAGATCATAACTTTCTCTGTTTTTTCCTAAGGACCAAAGGTGCCCCCTTGATTGGTGAGGATGCTCCAGTGGTTGTAAGTTGCATATTTTCACGTAAAAAATTGCGCTGTCGGACTGTGGATGATCTTATGTAGCTGCTGGTACAAACTACTTTTGCTGCCACTGTCGGAGGTACAGAAGGTGGAGGAAGTCCATTGATTTCATACGTCCAACGCATTGACTTGGTCTGAAAATATTGAGCAGAGAAAGGGCGGGGGAAAAAAAAAATCAGTGATCAAATACCTTGAAAATTTGTGATTTAAGATCACAACACTGATTTCAAAAGATATTTCTCCTTTTCCATGTAATGTATAGGAATAACATAGAATGAGAATTGCACTCCTGGGACAGAGAACTGAAATCACATTTAACTTTACTCAGGACCAGGCATAACAAGGATGAGAAATTTACCTTCCCTGGCTGATCTAAAATTCCCTTTTTATTTAGTAAATCCAGAGGTCTGTATATTTTTCAAAGAGCTCTATATGTTTTTCAAAGGTAACTATTCCATACTACAACATAAATGCCTCAGGTTTTTACCACAGGATTCACTTGCAGCTCTGCTATCTGTAATAACAGTATTATCAAATGGTGGAATTTTCACTTTAAAATAATGAACAAAACTAAGAGAAAATGTTTCAGAGTATGCACAAGAGAATTGAAGCTTCATGTTGGAATCTCTAGTTTGAGGCATATTTATGTGGATTGAAAATGACACTCTTCATTTGCTCTCTGCTCATAACTGGTTTCTAGGAATGGAACATCTGTTTCCATGTCATGTCTTGTAATGTTTGGGTACCTGATTCTTCCTGAGTACATGGTCCTTATTCTTACTACACACCCCATCTATCCATGCTTACGGATTTTTATTTTAATGGATGTTAAGGGTCTACCTCCCATGCCTCATCTGAGTCCTGAAACAGAATTTTGGTTGTTAAAAACTCATGTTTTTAATAGATCTCTCAATCATTTTCCTTTCAAAATGTAGCACTTTAATTTTTGAAAGCAGGTCTTTATTCCAGGTCTTTAGAACCTTCCTTTCATTACATCTAGAAAAAAGTCTATTCCTGGGTTTTAGTTTTCTATTCTCCTTTTCTTTAAAAAATATTACAAACCCAAAAGATACTACAAACTCAAATGATGTGTGGTTATGTCCAGCTTCCTACTGTGCAAAAGGACAAAGCATTGCCTGCCCACCTTAGGCATGCACTGTCATCCAATCCCTCACACTTATGACTGGAAATCTCAAGTTTTATGTTTGGACTTTTTTTTCTGCTTCTGAGATAAAACTAGCAGGGGACGACTGAGTAAAAAATATGGCATGTATAGGTCTATTAAAATATATTTATACGTGAAATTTGGCTTTTATACAGAACACAGAGCATAAACATAGTACACATAACACACCAGACTCTGACTTTGCAGCCTCAGAGCAGGGGAGTCACATGAAATGAATTGTATTTCCACATTCCCAAGGTCTGCCTTTCCACAGGAGCCAGCAGTGCAATCACACAGCTGTGCTGGCTGCAGTTCCAGAGCAGGTTTTTGGTGCTCTCCTGCTGTGCTGAACTACAGGGACACATCTCGTAGGGTCACCCTTCTCTGCTGCTTGCAGTCACATGGTTTTATCATTACAGCAGGAGTTGTACTTTATGTAATTCATCTCCCATTTAAAACTAACTTAATCCTTAGAACAATCAATTGCAGATAGAAGCATTACACCTAACACCAGTGTCATTTTTCATCTGAGGAAACAAAAGGTCAGAAAGGCTGAGTGTGCTCCCAAATTGATCTGGAAAACAGTGCAACAGTCAACCTCAAAGCTCATGAGTTTTCCCCTCAGCTGGCCATCCAGTTTCTGACCTGGATGGATTTGTGGCACATTTTCTCACTCCAGTGTGAGCCCTCTGCTCCTGCGCATGTCAGCATCCCAACCAGTTTTGGCCTAAAGAGAGGTGCCCCAATACCTACACAGGTTGTGACAGATTTTCACACATCGTAAAAGCTATCAACCATCTCCAAAGCCCGGTGTGTATATTTGTCTTGTTATTTATTGCATTCTGTCATTTAATTATGGTCTAGGTAAAGCACTGCAAAAGCCACAGGGATGAGCCGTCAGCCTTCTCCACCTCCAGCTTTCTGTAGAGTCATCCCATATTTACAGCAACACACAAAGGAGAGGATAAAAGCATGATAAACTGTTTCTTTGACTTAATTAAGTTTTGTAACACCAGTTTTATACTTGCACTGAAAAAGTTTGAATCTATTATGCTTATCTTTGTTATCTTTCATATGCTTCTTCCAACCATTCTAATTGTTACCCTGTTCAGTGCTAAAGTACATTTAAGGGGTATCATTGCAAGCAGTTTTGAATTTATATTGCAGATATTCAACAAAATGAAGTTTCAGAACATTAAACCATAAACTCTTTGGCTCAGGCTTTGTTCTCTGCTGTGTGCTTATAGACCATTTATATTATTTCACAGATACACTGCATACACTTATAGCTCCAAATGCCATCATCGTATGAATCTCTAATAGTAGTTTTAACCAGCATTTTGGCAACTGAATTATACTTTTCTGCACCAATGTTGAAAGAATAGATGAGGTGTTTTTCCTGTGTATTTTAAAAGAAACTTCTGCTTGAAAATTGGCAGTACTGGTTTTACATCGTGTCTGCTGAATGACTCTCTTTATTCCAATAAGATTAGTAAATGAGAACTCAGCAGATATTTTACCATGCGTGCATAGATTTTCAAAAATTTTATTACTACTCTACTAAAATCAAAATCTAATTTAAATCAAATAT
>VZRN01005470.1:10612-79123 GCA_013397935.1 Dasyornis broadbenti
CATACAGGCTACTAATATGTTTAGGACCTTTCATGGATTGCATTCTGTTTCAAATATAAAAGAATAAACAGAGTTCAAGAGCAGTTTGAACTGTAAAAAAAAACCCCAAGCAATATCCCCAAAAAATACATCATGTAGAGCAAAGAGAAGCAAAGAAAATCTATATGTATTCTCTTCATATCTAGGTTTAAACTGCTCAAATTTTTGTAAGTTCCAGACATACTACTTATTGATATTTCCTGAGGTAAAGAAAAGAGAAACAGATTATACTTTGGTAATATATTTTCCCTGTTTGTCTGCTTGAGATTCATATCCATCTCTTGTTATCAGCCTGAGCAATATATTTTCCTTCTGAAGAAAGCTGTAGTGGTTTTAGCATTGCTCTCATGTAGGCTTGCTCAGAAGTGGAGCTTCCAAATAAATAGATTCTCTTCTTTTATAAATCTCGTCATCTATAAGTATTATTACTGCTGTATTCTCTTTGCTTGCCTTCTATTTAATTTAATCACATCCTTTTATTTACATGTGTACAGACAGACTGCATAATAATAATCACGTAACTTGTAGGTGATGCTTGTATCGAAACAGAATGCCTCCTCCCCTCTGTTTTCATGCAATGTCTTTCCTTACACTATGGCTAAATAACAATTTCAATTATTGGAAAAGTGTTCTACACTTAGATAATACGAGTGACACATGAAAAAGTCCTTAAACTGCTTCTGTAAAAGATATAAAGCACATATAAATATGCTAACCTGCACAGGAATAACTGAAACTAGCAAGTAAAGGATGGCCAGGACAACATATTGCAGGCTAAGCAGTGATATATCCCCTTCTGTGGCCCTTAGGAACTGTTTTAGCAAGAGAGTGGCAATATAGGTACAACTAAGATATTTTCTTTTA
Organism: Dasyornis broadbenti; assembly: GCA_013397935.1. NCBI lineage: Eukaryota > Metazoa > Chordata > Aves > Passeriformes > Dasyornithidae > Dasyornis > Dasyornis broadbenti. The sequence continues at coordinate 11,516 of VZRN01005470.1, forward strand.
TTATTGTTCTCTGTTTTCTCTAGCTTCATATACTCTTCGCTTTCCAGAATAGCCACACCAAATGTTCTAGTTCAGTAAGGCATTCCAGCAGTTGCCCACATATAAGTATTTGAGTTATCCCATTGAAGACACCTGCAGAAGAAATGTGGTGAATTAGTACCTGAGTGATTGCACATGCAAATTGTGATTGGTATAAACAGCAATGACAGGAAACTGTCTAGGTAGCCTCTGGTTTGTCTATGCCTGAGAATTCCTTCTGATTATAATACACGTTTTATAAATGCAGACAAGGATATGACAGTAAAATTTTAAGTAAGAAACAATTCCAAAATCATTGTGTCCTACATTTCTATTATGAAAAATACATAAATCAGTACAACTCTTAATATAAAGGTAAGCTACAAATATTCCCTGGGCTTCAACACATGACAGTGCATTAAAATAAGCTATAGCATATATCAAATGAAATATTATTGCCACAAAACAAAGGGTCTAAACTCTAAGGCTTTTGAACAGATTTCAAAGACTTAGTTGAATCAGAAAAGATTCATAGAGGAACACCTGAAGTGGCAGAGAAAATGCTTTCAATTAAGCAATTTTAGAAGAAAGCACCTGAAAAGCTCATCTCAACTCCTATAAATTACATATTTCATGTTGTTACTTTGCTGAGATGAGAAATGTCAGGATGGTACACTGAGGTAGGAGGTATGGAACAATTTACAAACACATGCTGCCTTCAAATTATAGCACTCTCCTTCTAAGTAATTATTTGCACATTGTCTCTGTCAGTATTGATTACACTAAATACATGATTAAAAGATTGTATTTTCTGGGAAGGAGAAGAACAGGCTCAGTGGATAAGATTTTCATCTCTAGAAACAGACGTTCATTGAGTGAACATTTGGAAATGAATATTAATTTTTTGGACTTTGGTTCAAATTTAACTATAGTGTAAAATCCCTACACAGTTAAAATTATTGGCTAGAAGGCTTTTGCAATGATTATGAGGTTATGGTGTAAATTATAAGTACAGAAATACATGGCACACAGATTAACTATCTATTTCGGAGAGATTAAGAAACAAGAAATAGTGTTCACAGAACTAGTGACCCATAAAGTCCATTTTTAAGTCTGCAATTTTATTTTCTGTGCAATTAATTGTCCCTAATTTAACATCTGGCATGAATGCTCAGGCCTTTTCTCTACTAATCTACTAAACTTAACCTGAATTCTTTCATTGAATTCAGTAAAATTAAAATTTAACCTCTAGGAAATTAGAAACTGCTTATTCAAGAAGCCCAGCAGAACAGTAGTAATTAAGTATAATTTAGTTTTCAAAAAGAAGAAGAACATTCTCCAATTGTCTTCATCTAACCATTGACCCTTGTTTTCAACATGAAACAAAGCCAATTTTGAAGACCATTATTTTGATCATAGGGGTCAACAGTCTACTGAGCTTGTAAAGCTCCTGAATCAATGAAAGTTTGGGACCAGTCTTGTGCATTGCATGTAGGAAGCACTTCATATTACATACAGTTAGTACACCACAAAAAAGAGTATGAACACATTATTTGCTATAAATAATATTCTTCCAATTGTAAGAAAAGTAATCCACATCCTTAGAAACATATTATTTTTAAAAAAGAACATTGATATCAACTCAAATCTCATTCCACTACAATCTAAAGTTCTCATTTTTTATTAATTTTAGTGATACTCTAAGTACATATTAATGACAATTGATACTACTAAACAGGCACTTTGTGGTGCATTTGGTTATCTGAATGCTAGGTACATATTCTGTCCCTGTGCATAAACCCAAGTCCACGTGACACCTGAATGGAACCCACTCATGTGAGTGCCTGCTGCCTCTAAAGAAGGCTCTTGGTAATACCAGAAAAGTACAATGGATGAGTCGACAGGATTTAGACGGGAAAGAAGATCTACCTTAAAATGTATACACTGCCATAAAATTCAGAGGTTCTTGAAATTCCTATATGTGCAGCTTAAATAATGTGAAAGATATATTTAGTATTATATGGAACATAGGGGTTTTTTTCCTCAAAAGTCTGTACTTTGGGAGTGGCAGAAATTATAAATACACTTCAACCACTGTTTCTTTTGGGCTTCCCAGTCACTTAAATTATGTTAGATCCAAGCTATTTTTCTAACTACTTCAATAATTCCTTGAAGCTCTCCTGGAAGACTGAACAATTGCAACTCGGGAATACCCAAGGAACAGAGTTGATAACACAAACTCCAAGGAATATCAGAAAGACGTGAAGGTGAAAATATTTGAAGGTGAAATCTTTACACTGTTAGATACTTCTAAAAACAAAATGCTGCATGGTGTGCTAGAGCTCATCTCTTTGCTGATTTTAAAATGTATACTTTTCTACTAAGTAGAAGTTGAAATCCAAATTATTTGTTCAACTTCTTGGGAATTTATGATTTGAACCAGCAGTTATTTTAAGCTACATTTTACACAGAATTTTCACTTTTATTCTGTTCTTGTTCTGTGCTAATTAAAGGATAAAATAGCAGCTGACTATTTATTAAAAATAATCATCTTATTTTATATAGACAGATGAAGACAAAAGGATGTACCATCCTTTCGGAAGACGGAATCATTATATTTTGCTACGGTTGTCTCAATTCACATTATTTCTTGTTAGCCTTCAGTGGTACACAAGTATTGGCAAGTGAAAATTTAATGATAAATACATATTTACAGCTGAACACTTGTTAAATGAAACACCATTTCTTAGTAATTTCTAAACACATATTTAATATTTATTGTTCATCAATATTTGGCAAGTAATTCAATTTTCTTAATTACTATGACTCATATTAAAAAACAGGAACCAACATGCATGTGATAGAATAAAACGAATCTGTTTTAAAGTTGTTGCTTAATGATAATTAACATGCAAATTATTAAATGCCTCTTTCTGTGTGTTTTCTTTTGATGAAGAAAACAGATTGCAGTGAACAGCATGGGAAATTACCTGATTCTGAGCTGATTAACAATTTAATCGCATTTATATGGCTGGTCTCATTTACAAAACAGCTAATGGTCAAAGCAACCTACCTCTAACTCTTATCTCTTCTTGATTATAAATACCAAATCTCTCCCAAGACTTGGGCATCTGATTGTGACAGAAACAAACACTGTATGTGCATGTACTTGACCAAAACTCAAATCTCACCTAAAGACATGTCAACTGCTTCTGAATTGATTGAAGCTGCTATGTGGCACCTCGTCAAGAGATTTTATGCTACCTTATTTTTCTTGACTAAAACTCTGGAAAGTGGAACAAAATTTTTCAGTTTAATTACACATTTGTGTCTATTATCTCAGAATAATATTTTGTAGCATTTTCAAATATTACCAAAATAAAGTAAAATTTCCATTCTGCACACATAAAGCCTGGTCTTCCTAATGTTTTTTTATAAAAGTTTCAAGTTTTCATCAGTTTCTGTGAAGAATGCACATTTTCTTTCCTATTTTTATTACTAATGTTAACACACTAATTCTTCGCTGTTGTTTCTTTATTGTTATTGTCAGGATCTTCAAAAGTCTCTGTATCAATCAACTGCAGATGAAAAAAAAATATTATTAATTTTAAAACCCCTCTGACATGACTACCCTACCTGTGTGACTCACCACCAGGAATAATTATCATAGTATTTATCTCATAAAAACGAAATGCTTAAGTGTCTCACTTTGATAAAATGTAGATCTAATTCTATCTACACTAGATGTAATTCAAAACTGCTTTGATAATTTGTTGCACAGGTGATAACATGGCTAAAAAGCAATAAATATACATTAGTACATCTTAATTAATAAGATATTTATTAATGCCTATATTAGTTGTATTTAGTCTTGATGACTTTTCTGGTGTGATATGACTTTTCTGGTGTGATACAAGTCAAGAGAGTGTGTGATAAAAATATATGATGAAAATATCATGCTTTATAAAAGATCTATTAACTTTAATATACTTGAATCAGATGGTAGACAGTAGAACCAAAGGAAGATTATATGCATATCACAAGTGCATAGTAGTGCTGATTTTTGTTTTTTGTTATTTGGTGATTTTTTTTACTGGTGTTGTTTGCTTTGTTTGTTTTGGGGGGTTTTGGGGTTGTGGTTTTTTGTTGTTGTTTTGTGGTTGCTTTTTGGTTTTTTTTATTTTCTCTTTCAGTTTGTAGCAATTTGGTGTTTAGAGATTTTTCTTTCACTCACAAATTGTAATTTTAATGTTGAACACCTCTCAGTAAACTTGTATTTCCTAAAATTGTCTAGTAACTTTTTGAATTCAAGATTGCTTCTGGCAACCATAACATCCTGCAACAGTGTTTTATATTATTGAGTTATACACAGTATTCAATTTGATTTGTTTAAATTTGTTATAATTTTTTAAAGTAGTTCTCTCTTTTCATTTTAATTTGTTTGACTTTTTGCCTGCTCTTTTAATCACTGAGCTCATATTTTCAATTAAATTTAATCAGAAATTCTAAGATGTCTTTCTGGAAAAGTAATAGATTATTTCAAGGGCATAATTTCATACAGATTTTTTAGGGTTGCTTGTTTACATGTGAATCATTTTACAGCTATTCATACTGAATTTTATCTGCCAACTTACTGCCCATCACAAGATGCTCCTGTATGTTTTCAGAACTTTTTTCTTCCACTATCCTTTAATACCTTGTATACATGTCAAAATCTGTCACCTCATTAATTTTGCCTTTTTGTAAACAACTTATGAATATTTTGAATGTCAGTTCTGTTAGCAGATCCTATATTTTCATCAGTATTTGAAATTTCTTATAATGCACTTGCAGGTCTTATGGCAGGCAAGAATGGTGTTTGTTAAGCATTTCATTTAGAACATCAATTTATCTGCAGCAAGAGCAAAAAAAAATAATTCCCCATTCCAGGAAATGCATGTATCATGATTTTAGTTTAAATGGTGGCAGCAAATATCTTGCTTACATAATTAAAGTGTAGTTCAGTGTCTAAATTATCTATTTTTAAATTTCCAAAAATAATCCCATAAAGGTATCAAATACCTTAACTTAAAAAGTATCCCAAGGTATATATGTCTCAATAAATTACAAAAAGGATTGCTTAATGTCAAACAGTAGAATGCTTTTAGAGTCAGTGGAATACGATAAGTTACTATTTTTATTTGCCACCTATCCTCTCTTAGACATCTATCTTGAAATAAAGTGAAACTCCTGCTTGATTGGCTAGTTCTCATTAGTTAAATTGAGAATACATGTTCTTCAGCTTGGAAAAGTATGGGGCTTGCAGATGGCTGAAGGTAGAATTCTGTCATTTTTAGTTCAGTTAAAATTAATGCCAAAGTCTTCTTACTCAACAAATTGCCTACCGATGTTACAAAGAACATATACCCATACGCCAGAGAATAAGAATTCTTGTGGTCTACAATGCATAAAAAACTTAAGGGCATGATACAAGCAGAGTAAGGTTTTGTACAAACCCAAACGGATGGAACTAGAGAGAGAATTGTAAGACTGAGAATAGAGAAAACAATAATTCTTTTTTTTCTTCTTTTCTTTTCTTTTTTTTTTTTTTATGTACAGCACCCTGCACATAGATGGAGTTGAAGAACTTTCACATAAGTTGGTTTTAATATTGAAGTGTACAAATTTCTCATGGTGACTTTGTATCATTAACTTCCACTAATAGGCAATTTAGAGAATCCATTGCAACTCCCTTGGATGTGAAACATAAGGGAAATATAGAAAAGGAAAATTGCCTTCAAAATATAAAGTACAAGGAATACGAAATAGAAAAGTTAAATTAACTATAGAAAAGATGATTGTACCTAGACATTATTTGCACAGTCTTGGTTTTTGCATGTCTGTAAAATAATGATGTTACATTTGCATGGAATAGGAAGTAAAAAAATTTACTATTTACAAGTTTATCTTGCTTTTCATATTTATGTTAAAATGTAATATTCATGTACAAAATCAAATGTTTGACATCCTGATCATATCTCTCTTTAACAGTCATGACTACAGATGGAATTTTTTTTTGGTGCTGTTAATTATTAATTATTTAACAAATTCTGGTTATGATCTGTGGATGTTGTGAAAAATTGGAACTTGTGATGTCTTTTCTGCAAACAAGAAGAGTTAATGTGCCTCCTTTCTCAGAAAGGATCCAGAATGGAATAATTAATTTAGCAACCCTCTTGCCATATAATTTTGAGGAAAATTAGTGGAAACATTAATCTGAAGTGCATGACTTTCGGATGTATGTTTTCCTCTGTTTGTCTTCTATAAGGAGATGGGGGTTATTTTGACTGAATGTATGTCCATACAGTAATAGGTGTAGCATTAGGTTATGTGATTAAAGACCTGTCTCCACATATCCTAAAAAGAGCCCACTGGCAAGCAGAAGAACCCCAATACTCCAGTCAGAGACATGAGACCCATCTCTGATTGCCAGAGCTGTCCCAGGGGCCCTTCAGGTCCAGGGGCCAAGGGACACCCTGCACCAGAAACGAGCAAGGGATGTTCCCTGTGGCATCTCACAAAGTAAGGGAAGACACTGTCCACTGGTATGTAGCTTATCATGGGAAGAGTATTCCGGAAATGGAGAAAGGGATGGATACTGTCTGTTTTGTACACACATTTATGTGTGGAGCTCTAGAAACTAGACTGCTAGTTGGCACTATGGGGCACAGGGTCCTTCGTGTCTAGGCAGCAACAACTGGAGAGAAACTGGAAGGTATGCATACTGTGTGGGTAGATGCCAGTGGCTATTAAGGGTGGCCTACCTGGCAAGTAAAATAAGAGTCCTGGGAGCCAGGTATCAAAGTCAACCAGAAATTCTTGGCTACTGGAGAGACTAGCACTAGCTAGTCAGTTAACTAGCAGTCAACTGGAAGACTCATTTGCATGTGTCCCTCTGGGCATTAGGCAACCGGAGTTCAGAGAATGCAGAGTTTAGTTACTGGACAGACTTAAGTGTATAAGACCAACTGCAGGAGAGACACGTATTACATATACACATATACATATTTCCCATTAATGAACATTCATCCCTAGCAGCCAAAAAAAAATGAACAAGGTCAGGCCATTAGTACTGTTTGCATTTGTCTAAATGCTGTGTGCTCCATCTGTGTTGATCTGTGTGGCCAGACTTGCGTAGATGTACTGTGAGCACATGTGTATGTGAGTCTGCTGGGGCTGCATGCTCAGCCTCGTTACCCACTAATAACCGCATCTCAGGACATGGGGCTGCTGCAGGCTTCTATGGATTGAGCTACTGCATTCTTCAACTCCTGGTAGTAGACATGACAGAAAGAAAACTGATAAATTTGATTAACTACATGCACCATTTAAATGTTAAATAAATGCATATAAAATAGTAATAGATTTTGACTACAAATTCTGTTTCAATACTCTTTACAGTCTGTTGCTTTGGCTGTGCACCAGTGAGTGCTACATATTGTCCTTCTCCATATCTGGCTGTGGCCTTCTGCAGGGTAATTTGTGCTATTGCAGAAGTAAATTATGCAACTTGAAGCACACCATTAACACTGTACAAGGTTTTCCAGATGTCCAGATATCAAATGATTAGTATATAGTCTGTGGATGTTACAAGCCAAATGTTATTAATTGGCTGTAAAAAAGACGGAGATGAAGAGACTGTGACCAGGTTCTCTGGAAATATTTGTTCTTCCTTGTGAGAATATAAGTCCATCCTGTCTATCACAAATGTAAATGCACTTAGAACTGACTAAATTTATAGTTTCCTGAAGCAAAGGTCTGATTAATCCATGTTTCTAACACAGATGGAAGATTTAGATTATTAGATGGAACCGAGATGCTTGCCTGGTAACAGCAAGAGTCTGTATTTGGCATATAGCAATGTTTTTTTCTGTTTCAGCTACTTATATTCATATATTACAGAAGGTAAAAATAATGCTTGTGAGCATAAGATGAAGCAGGAACTTGCAGAGAACAAGAAAGAGAAACCAAATACCAGTTTCCCCCCAAATGCAAAATGGAAAACATCATATTAACAACACAGAAACAGTAGCCAAAGAGCAGATATGTGAATAAATGTGGTAACAAAAGTCAGTAGGAGATGGCAGGTGTGTTGTTATTTCTCTTTTAGACCATAAAACCATGCAAATATTGCTCAGATGGTATGATTAGGAATGATGAGAATGAAAAATCCTCATTTTAAATGCTAGCATTAGGCACTAAAAAAAGAAGTTTGACTTCTAAAATAGTTATGGATAAAACACAGTACTGTCTAACAAGGTGATTCAACCCACCTGAGATCTGAACCAATCTTCAGAGGTGTCTATCAATATGCATTAATAATGCAAACATTCTAACATGATTATGTTCTGACCTGGAAGCCTCATTTTGATGCCACATTTAGATGAGATGCATCCTGAACTCTTCACTCAATTATTCTCTAGAGGGAGCTGATGACAAAGCCCTTACTGTCTTTTCTGATAACAGAGCTATCATTGTTTACATCCTAGGATCTTCAGATATATCCTACTCATTTTCTGCAGTCTGCACTTGTAGTGCTGTAACTAAGATGTCATCTTTGAAATGTATGAAATCTCACCTGTTCAGTGGAACAGAGTGTACACACCCTGTCTACTGTATGCTTTTTGTTGAAAATGCGAAATGGAATAAGGTGTTGTGGATTATTCAGTTATTTTGTACATGCTAATTGCAAAGAACACAGTAAAATTAAGTGTTATATAAAGGCCCATCACCTTTAGACAATAAATCATTAAACATGACATATCACAGTAAAGTAGAAAAAATCATGGTTAAAAAAAATGAAATAAATTCAAGTAACTTATTTTTTAAATAAATCAGTGGGGAAGAAAAAAATTACATTGTTGCATTCTTTTAAGTATCAGGCCCACTGAATACATTGCTCATATGAAACAGAACTATTTATGAATATTGCCTGGGAACAGATTTTCAAAGTGTCACATGCCAATTAACACAGTACATGTGAACAGAAGTATAATGAATTTGAGAGGATAATATTCCCACACGCAGGAAATGTCAACAAGAACATAATTGGCAGCTATAGCATATGGTATATTGAGCTCAAAAACTTGTTTATACTATCTTGAATCTCCCACTAATAAGATTTCTCTTTATTAACATAATATAAAGGAATATATCTGAAGTGCCATTCAGAAGTGTCACTTCCTTTTTGAGATTCAGGCATGAAAATTGATTGATGTGCTTTCTAATGTCAAGTTTGATATTATATAATCCAATGGGGTTTGTACAGCATTAATAGTATGCAGTTTAATACATATTCACCAAACTTGCACAAAACTGCTTGCTAGCTAAAAGAGATGTTGACCAAGGCATTTTTGTGTGTCTGTGCATATGGGTGCATAATTCTAAACTTTTAGTATCTGGAATATCAATAGTATTTTCAAAAACAAATATGCAGGTCCGATTTCATAACTCTTGTGGACTCTGTTCGAGTCATAATTTGTTCACGCTAAATGTAAATGACAAAAAGAACATTTCTTCAGTGTTCCAGGCAGGATGTTTCAGCGAGAAAAGCAGGTTCTTGAGCCAAATTTATTTTCTTCATTTACATCTGACTGGCAAGCAGATATAGATCTTGTGGAAATGAAATATCAGTGTTACAGTGGATGATCACTCTTTGGCCTTCCTGATGCTTTCAAAATGTTTCATGTCAAGAAACTAGTGAGCATACTAAGAGTATCTTAAATCCCCCAAACATATGCACCAAGGTAATAAGAAGGCATTAGATGGGCATGAGATCTGAAACTAAAATCAGACTGACGATAATTTCTTCTGTATTTCTGACTCTTTCATAAATTCTGAGGCTACATGAGCTTAAATTCAAGTAGCTTCATTAAATATAATAATTTTCAGATTGTACATAGCTGAAGCATTAAAAAAAAAAAAAAACTTTAAACAAATTGAGTATCTCAATTTTTAAACACCAAAATGTTTTCACCTACCAGTTTTACAGGTCATCTGATACTTCTCATTACTTCCTAACCGTGTTTCATTGGCTATTTAAGAGCTGTTTAAGACACGAATAAAATTAATTACTGTCATTGTTCCGATAGCTTTTCCCATTGTTTTTAGCAGTCTTGCATGCATATAGTAGCTTTAACACGGTTTTTGTTTTAAAGACTACCTAGAAAATATTTTAAAATATGCTAAACCTGAAATTACTTTTTTTAATAATGGCTTTAGTCTTACATAAGCCAAGTATATGGCAGCTTTCATCTGATGCTTAGCTCCACCAGGATGCATAAATGCCTAATTTTCTTCTCATCCCTCACAAGAATGGGGACAATGTAGCATATGGTTGTAAACTTTTCATTACAGGTAAGGTGTTCTTTAGGTAAAGGAAGGACAAGGATATCCTTTGAACCGATAAATGGATACTTTAGGAATTCAGCCTACAGATAATTAAAATGCGTATTTTCCCTTCACAAAATAGGTGACAGCCTTACTGAGTTGTGGTGAGAGTGTTCTCTGGTGAGACCTTGCATTTAAAAAAATCAAAGTTAACTGGGCCACGAAAAAGATCACACAAAGAATGAAGCTCCACAAAGAATATGGCAGGCACTACTGAGGTATTTAATAGTTTCATCATTCAATTGTTTTCACATTGAAAACTGTCTTTTCAATGGCACATGAAATAAAATCCCTAAATCCCTATCCAAGAGGGATATCTCAGGTAAGGTTTTTGTTTTCTTTCCTTCTGTGGTCAGTTATATCACAGCAGATCATCTTCATACGTATCACACATGAAAAGAATAAAAAACTCACTGTGTAATTAAGTATTTATTACTCAACTTTGAATGCATTGGTAGCAATAAAATAATTAACTTTACACATAAACAATGAGTTTTGGATTAAAAAGACGTGTGATAAAACAAATCGTTAACATCTGTTAGAGTTGCTCTCCAAGGGTTTTCATATTTTTGGTTTCCTGTGGTTCTTTCAAAGTGTTATCATTGCTCTTTTTTCTTTTTTTCATACCAAATAAATATTTCTTACAGATTTTAAAAATAGAATTTTCTCTTAACTGTCTTCATATCTTCTTTGGGTTTTTTTGGTTTTTGTTTTTTTTTTTTTTTTTGGTTTTTTTTTGGTTTGGTTTCTGTTGTTTTGAGGTTTTTTTCAAGCTTTCAAGCATTGTCAGGACAAACAATACAGAACTACTCAACATGTTCTCGTTATTTTTAAAGCTTATGCGTCTTGTTCATCATTGGCAAAGATATCCTCAAAAATACTTATTGGAAATTTAAAAAATCACCTCATTTGACTTCAAGAAGGATCTCAAGGATGATTTACTTCTGATTCTACTTTAAGTTCTGATTGTTAAATAGATTAACAGTATATTCTCATTGTACTTTTTGTCAAATTGATTTTTCATGAAAATACTTCACAGTCTAATTTATCATTTACTATTTGATAGGAATTTTTTTTCCATAGTGAGTCTTCTGTTACCCGTGAGATTTTTCTTTTTAGGGAAGTAGTTTTCTTATACAAATGCCATGTAATTCTCTAGAGAATTGTACATGTTGGCGAGACAGTTGTTTGCACTGTAAATATTTTTCTTCTAGCTAAATTATTGCTTCATTTTGTTTGTAAAATTTAAACAAAACACAAAAGCAAAATACATGATGTCAAAACAAACACAAAGGAAAAAGATGGTTTTGGGGATGGTAATAGGTTTTGTTCTGTCTTAGACGTTTATCTGTGTTTCAGAATACGGCTGAACTTCATACTAAAATAAAAGATAAAATATCACTGGAACTGGAGAGTAACTCTCATGGCTGACATCTTTTGTCTTGATCTCATCATGTTACACTGGCAAGATCCAGTCTCCATTGCTCTAGGGGCTCATCCCTAGCCTTCAGTGGAGACTGAAAGCATATATACTGAGCCTCAAAGTTTGAAACGGACTTTGTTTATCATTCTGAGCTTCTAAGATGTGGTAGAATTAGCAAACACTTATTAACAAAATACCAAGTTCTGATAATCTAAGTCCAACATTAAATATACTTGAGTACTCTACTTTACACTTGAGTCGTTGTTTAGATCTGATTTAAAAGAAAGAGAAAGAATTATGCAACAAAAATTGCTCCTTCAGAAAAATGTGTCATTTGCAGACAAAAAAAAAAAAAGAAAGGAAGAAGAAAAAAATGACATTAATACTTAATTTTAACTCTAGCTATATGAACACATTCTAATGAAATGGTCAATGAATTTCAAATTTAAATGTGTTTTTGAGAGGATGATCTTTTACTTTTGAGAAGTGAAAGTAATTGCAATGCATTTTCATCAATATGTTCTGAACACGGTTTAATTGGCAAACAGAATTATCTAACTGATCAGTTGCACTAGATATCTGAATGCTTTTAGTGAATGTATGGACATGTGTCCCTTTTTTGTCAGTAAATTTCCTTCCTACTTAAGGGTTAAAGTAAGATGTAAAATTCCCCTAATTTTTAAATTATATTTGCTAATGTTCCTTTTTAATGTAGTCACCAGTAATATTCAACTACTTTTTTTAGCCTCTCTACTCTTTTGTTCTTGTGCTTAGATGTTTAACAAATGCATAAAGTGACATCTTTGGGTCCATTAAAGATAATTGAAACTTCTCATTTTGCAAAATATTGTTACAATTCACTATTAAAAAGGCAGAGAAAAAGTTGCATATCCATTACACTATCACAGCAATTACTTTCTGCTGTTACAGATAGTATCTAGACCCGTGTTCAAGAAGAGAGAAAACAGTGTAATGCACGTTACAAAGGACCATCCACCACTTGGTGGGCATAGTCGTGATGACATGGTGCAATTTAGTCAGTAGCAATGGAGCAGTTCTTTATATCCCCTGAGGAATGATCATCGTACGTATCCCTTTCAATTATTTATGTCTTCCTATTGTCCATTTCTCTGACGAAAAATTAATTTGGTCTAGCCATGTAAAGCATTGCTGTCTGCAATCTCATGAAGAAAAATAATCTAGACAATATGCAAAAATATGAAGCCACTAAATCTGAGCAATAACACAAAAACCCTGTCAAAAGCTATTTGTGTGCAGTACGGGCTAGATAAATTCATCATTAGGAGTATAAGTAAGGTAAAGGATGATCTTGTTTTAATATCAGACCAAGACATTGAATATTTTTTTTTCTCAAGGAGAAAACCCAAACAAAAATCAAGCAACTTGGACAGAGTTTGTTGATAAGCCTTATAGACATGTAATCTAAGTCATTGTAGTGACACTTAAAGGTTCATTTGTACTGATAGGGACTGGCTTAAGCGATATTACCTGGCTACAGAAGTTGCAAACATAAGGACAGGGGCATTGTGTTTGAAAAAATATCTCCATGGGTAACATTGAAATCCACAAGAAAACTACATTAGAGTAAAGAAAACCAGGTTGCAACCTCTGAGCAATTAGTAGATTAATATCATTTTTGTCACAGTGCTGTTCTTTTAGAACAGGCTTAAAAAGAACGAAGACTAAAAGGTGTCCAAAAGGGAAATAGGAACCCCAGACACAGAATGAAGACCACAAGAAAAGTCAAAACACTAAGCAAATGCAAATAAACTGGCCAACTCCCCATTCCCAAACTAAAGGTATCGATGAAGGTTTATTTTAACTGACAAAAAAAGCAGCCCACTGTGAATAACTTCCCCACTAGCACTTAATAGCTATATAAGCAGGATCTTCACACAACCTGGATAAGACACAGTTACTTAAAAACTAGTGGAAAATATAGTTGTGAGACATTAGCAGTTAAAATGGGGTTCAGGGGGAAAAGTAAAATCAAGAAAATATTTTTCATCATTGCACTGAGAACACTGCAGACAATACATTTTCCCAAAGACCAGAAGTACTGAGTTTACAGAAAAATAGAGAATTATACATACTTTGATATGTCACCATGACTCTAATAAACGTTAGCTTTATAAAATGAAGTCCAAGTATCTTTCTGATTCAGGTGGCCCCAGAAATATGCTCTTTTAAAAGTCAGTGCTATGGATATCGATCACATATGACTGGTCACCCAGATGTAGCTTTTCTTTTCATATTTTAATTTGCATTTTCAAAAACTGCTTTTTATGCATTTCATTGAAATGTTACTTAAAAATATATATATAGTCAATGTTGGTATATTATACTTCTATCAAATTAAACTAAGACAAGAGTGTATTCTTGATAAATAACCAAATACAGATATTTGAAAGAAAAATAAACCTTATAATGTTATTTTGCAGACTCTATATATTAGTAACTAAAACATATACGAGAAGAATTTTATAGGAAAAAATTTGATCACTTGATCATTATCATTAACAGAATAATATTTGATAACAATAAAAATCAGCACAGAATAACCACAGAATATCTTTACACAGATTTTTAAGTATAAATTTTCTGTTGTGTAAAATAGAGAGGACATTTAGATCTGTGATCTCTTAAACTGGATACAAAATTTTACTGTATTTTAATAATGCGAATAAGTGGAAGTTGGAAAGATATGATGAGGGAAATATTATATTGTATCTCTGTCTCATTCTTATATATTTCACATATATTTATTTATCAACACTGTTTTTATATGGCTATATTAAATCCATAATATGTATTACTGCAAAATAAAAACATGGAAGAAATAATTTAGGCTTGAATTTGTCACCTTTGAATTCCTGTCACATCTATTTCTATGAATGTCCAAATAAAGTAAATTTTTTTATCATCTTAAAGAAAAGGAGTATGCAGTGTTTCCCTACTGTTTTTGGATAGATTCATGCTATGGACGTTGTTTTTTGTGTTATTTTCATGGGTGCATGTGTATGTACATCTATTTGTACATATGTCTACCTTAAAAAAACCAAACTAACCCACTCCTATTTCTTAATTTAAAGCATTGAAAATTTTCTGACATCTTTGTAAGATGGTAATTTAGTTTTTATATATGAACTTCATGAATATATGTATTGCTCTAAAAATTATCAAAACTTATGTAACAAAAATAATCTGTCTTCTTTCATAACTAAGACTTTGTTCCCCTAGTATAAGTTAAAAGTTGTACTACTGTGAAATATTTTCATTTAAAAATCATCTTCACCAGCTGAATAAAAGTAAACAAAATTGTGAATAAAGTATAAACATAAGCATAAACATACTAAAAATTATGAAAAATATTCTTTAATATTTGTAGCAACTTGTCAGTATCAATTAAAAAAAGTGTATATCATAAGGGTATTGGGGGAAAAAATTACAATGGGATCTTCTAAAGTGTGCAATAACATGGAGTAGGGTAATTTACAATATTTGTAGTTACGTGCACTTTTCGCTTTTTTATCTAAATTATTTTTTTTAATTTTTTTTTGTTAAAATAAATTAACCCAAAATATTTCATTCACTGCTGAAAAACTCTGAGCACTGTCGTAATAAAATTAAGACAGTTTTGATGACAACCTGGATGAGAAATCATTCCATACAAAAACCACTATTGATTAACATCCACATTTTGTATTTCACCAAATCAAATGATATTTTAAACCTTTTGTCTTTTTTACAGTTTTCATACACTTGCTCTGATATTAAATTTTGAACAGTTGCCACCCGTATTGTAGAAGATTAACATGGCTGGAATGTTTGACATATAAAAATGTCAGCAGTTATTAGTAATAAACACCATCTTCTCTCCTCTCTTGATGAATTATATGTTCTTTCATTAAGTGTAAAGTAAAGATGACAGGGACAGCAATATTCTGTTAAAATGTTGCTGGCATTTGAGGTGACTTTTTATACTTTTCTAAAAGGAAAGGTGTCATTGATAATTGATTCTGTTGGGAAACTTACGATAAAAAGAACATATTCTGCCACAGCTTAGGGGACTGTCAAATTGTAACTCCATCAGTTTTCTTACAGACATGCCAGACAGAAGCGTTAACAAGAAAATGCTAAATAACTTAAAACTTTTAAACTTGTATTTAGGGAAAGGAAGATTGTAAACGTAAGCACTGATTATACCAATAAGCCTGAAATGGACATTTTGTATTTTCAAGATTTTAAGAACTCACAACAATCAAATAACTTAATATCATGAACCTAAAGTGGAATTACAGAATCACAGAATCACACAGAATCACAGACTGAACTAGGTTGGAAAAGACATTTGAGATCATGAAGTCCAACCTTTGACCTATCACCTCCTCATCAACTAAACCGTGGCACTGAGTGCCACATCCAGTCTGTATTGGATGAAACAGTTATATTTGTGACTATATAAAACTTGCAGCCTTATTATTATCTTATTTCTTGCTCCTTCTGTCCCATATTATCCTTGTTTGTGGTGGGAAGAAGTTAAAAGTGTAATTTTGGAGAAAGAGTCCTGGCTTAACTATATTCCTTTCTAGATGAAGCATCTCAGCCAGCTTCATTAAGTTAAAGCCTACACAATCTGAATTGCAAAATTGGCCATAAGTAAAAATATCTAATTCTTTATGCAGTTTTGGCAGCTATTCCACATTCTGATACAAAGTAGGTCATCTACATTTTTTTTAGTGTAATGGATATTCTGTTGTACAATAGCATCATTTACCTCTCCATTTACTCTAATTGAGGGCGGTTTAATTTGAATTAAATTCAGTTTTATGGTTGGAGCACCATGATAACAGAAAACTCAAGGTGAACACGGTCTTCTTTTTGTTTACTTGATTAAAGTGCATTCCTGTGCAGTTCTATAAGAGTAAAGAAGTACTATATACAGCACCTACCAAAGGCGACACTAATAAAGTAGAAGCCATTGGAACGAATTCCCACTGAAGAACAGAGATCTAAAGGAATATTTTATCACAATGAGGTATTTCTCTGACAGAGTGTTACTGCTGCTCACATGGTTAAAGGAGAGGATTATAAAGAATAATTATTAAAAATAATCACAGGTCCATATATTAGCAGATAGAAATAAAGAACGGAGATGGTTACTTATGCAAATCAATCTACACTTTAGCATACCATCAATAACTGTATCATTAATGCCTGTATTAATCAGAATCAGACAAATGTTATTCTGATTGACAATCTTCTACCTCTGTAGTCACTTTTTTCTTTTTTCCCTCTCTTTTTGCTATCAGATCATATACCATATCTACATTTCCCCCCCTCACTGCTTTTAAGAAAAATTAAGACTAAATTAGCCACTGCAGACTCCCTGTGAGGAAGCTTTAAGTTCCCCCTGATTCAGGATGAGAAGATGACAAATTAGAGTACCAAGCCAAGGTCTGGAAGCAAAGTTTTGTGACTATGCCATGGAAAGCAGTAGGATGGCTGAGAATTCGATCTCGTTTTAAAGGTCTTACATTGATTTGTTCAAGAAGCTTTATGTCTCTATCACTTCTGACTGATTTCTCTTGTTTTAAAATTATCCTCTAAGTTTCTCCAGGCCTGATTTTTCAGTTTAAGTTCATCTATATGCTTTGCAGTTCCACTTTTTTCTGTCTTCATTGTCAATATTTCTCAGCATTTATTGCTGCTTGATCCTTCACCGATGTTGCTACAAGCTCTGTTTTGTCCTTGCACTGTATTTCCAGTTTCATTTTTAATTTGTGATATCACTTTTCACAATCTTTTCTGATGTTTCCATTTATAAGCTCTTTGTTTCATCTCTCTCTACTTTTGCAAAGTGTCATTAGAGAAGGTACCATGAAGCAGTTACCTTAGTGTTTCCAATGCAACCTGGTGAAAACTAAACACTACATACAGTGAGTATTTGTTCAGGGATCTTTTTTTTTTTATGTCCTTATTACCAGCAGAGTCCAGTTTGTATTTGTCTTCTCTTTCATCATTTAAAATAAAGTTCTGAAATGCCAGCTTTTAAAACTTGCTTTCAAAAAGTGTCTTCGCTAGGAAGAAGTACCCTAGCATCTTGAAGAAGTGATTCGTCAGATAGCCTTTAGCAAAATTATTTTACTGTGGATATATGCTTACAGGAGGTCTCCTTATGGTACAGTGGAGGGACTGATGAGCTGTGAGATCCTCAATATAAGAGACCACAGCTGAAGGTCACACTGCCAGGAAGATTACTGCTTGTGTAAGGAAACTGAAATATTTTGTGAACTAAAACCTAGTTCACAATGGATTTTTTATTCACATTCACTTTATAAGTGCGTTTACCTCACTAATTCACACACTAGAGGGACAGATTTGGGTATACACACCAATAAAATTGTACATGGAAGCCAAATCTGTGTAAGTTTTTCTTTTAGCTTTAGGGGGATTTAATGCAATTTTCATGACAGATTGATATGAGGATTAGGCTTCTAAGATAAGATAATTTGATGTCTGTAACAAGATAGGGAGTACAAAGCACAATAAATTATATTAATTGGGAAGGAAAAATCCTGAACTTTTAAATTCCCCTTAGCCATGCCTGGCTTCAGTCCTCTAAGTTTTCCACAGAAAGAAAAATCTGTTGTGCTGAAACATCAAAAGTTATAATTACAAATGCTTCTTCTCTTTTCTATAAAATCAGGAATTGTGACAAATAAGCACTTTGTCAGATCACTGTGGGGTGACTATAATGTGTAAAATATTTTATTTATTTATTTTTAACATGTTGATTTTTTCTATGACTGCACGCATGCAGATTCTTTGCTAAGTGATCATGGTCAGTATAATATAAGAATCAGGTTCAGCAAGGCCTATTCCAGATTTCTTAAAGAGCTTTAAAATCTATCAGAATTAGATACTTCTTTTTTTTTAACGAAAGCACTGATTTGCAGGTGCTCAGCAGTAGGCATTGTCAGCCTAGGAATGCCAGAACTAAATAGTCTTTCATTGTTGAATACAGATTTTCACAAAAAAGGAAGATGATGGAGGAGCATATCAGCTCTTTGTCAGGAGGATCTATGTAAATTACCTCTTTCAGAACTCCTTTACCTTTGTCTCTTTGGTATTGGATTCCAGGACACCAACAGAGCTTCAGTTTACTCTTTTCAATTTGCTAATTGGGACAAATACTACAACCAGCAGTCTGAACATTTGAAAGTTTTATCCAGAGGAAAGGCTAATATCAAGGTGCAACACATAAGCAACATTTTAAACTGAAATGTTAAAAGATTAAAAAAAAAAAAGAAACACATAAAAAAAAAACCTCAGTAAACTGTCCTATCTTATTTGTGCTCATTAAAGCATGCTCCATCATAATATGTATCTCTGTCTCTACTGAGAACACAAGTTATAGACCAAGGAGCTAATAAGATCATTTACACCGGGACTATAAAATTGCAGCATAAGGAAAATACAGATCTAATGCAAGGATTGTTATAACTTGGAAATAGTAACTATACAGAGACCTTCAGATTTCTGCTGTAAAGAGATGGTAAATATGCTAAAAACTAATGTTACCTTAAAACATGTATTTTTAAATCTTTGTAAAATCCTTTACTATTAATATTAATCCTTGTTGAATGTTGAACCTTTTCTTTGTCTTTGCATCTTTCTACTCTCTCCTGCTTGTCAGGCTCTGCTGTCATTTCCCCTCTCTCACTGTTATTCTTCTGGCCTGTTTTTGTCTCTTTTTTCTCTTGGCTTTATTTTCTCTCCCTGGAGAGACTCCCAAATCACATGAGAAATGTAGGTTGGACTTTTGATGTCATTCTTAGAGAAAGAAAAAGAAACTACAACCTTAGCGTTCAAGGCTATATAGGAAATCCTCTTACATGTCTCTGTAGCGATCCTTCTTCATGATCTTGAGATGCTTCAATATGTATTTGTGTATAGGGAAAAAATGAAAACTTTAGGAAGGTATTCCTTTACAGTGTCTGAAATTTACACAGAGTTGCTTGTCTCACTGTAGAGTTGGTGTGTTAGCAATACAGTGAGAAAAAATTTCAGAGATGTCACTTTAAAATAAATTAATACACTGAGTTTGGGATTTGAGATACATTTGTTTCATCAGCTCTTCCTTGTTTAGGCAATGCTGTGTGCTAGGAATCCCGTAATGAGATGATTCAATCCCTGCAGTTACTATAGGGAACATAGGTGCCTGACTCAGTTTCATGGATTCTGCTGCACAGCCTGAAGCAATGACATTTAGAGCAGCCAGGTTCCTTCTATTTTAGATGTCTTTCTGAATAGACATAGATATTCTTCAGTGTCTGAGATGTATAGGTTGTGTTGTCAGGTCAGGATCAAATCTTATTGTTAAATGATACAATATATTTTTTATTACAGTATTTCTGTAGCGTATGCTCCATACGTAGAAACAGCAGTCCTGTGTATGTTAAGACAATTCCTTCCAAAACCAAAGATCTCAGAGGCA
Source organism: Dasyornis broadbenti (assembly GCA_013397935.1). Taxonomy (NCBI): domain Eukaryota; kingdom Metazoa; phylum Chordata; class Aves; order Passeriformes; family Dasyornithidae; genus Dasyornis; species Dasyornis broadbenti. The sequence continues at coordinate 31,906 of VZRN01005470.1, forward strand.
GGCTGTTATTCTTTTCTAATAGTCGTAATTATGCATCCCTCATATGGTTGTTGCATGGTTTTAAAGTTTCAAAACCTATTGAGAATCATTCTCTGAACTACATAATGCAAAACATTTTTTCCCATTCCCTTTTTTAATTGACAAACCCACTTGTATAAGAACAGGATCATTGTTTCTAACTATTTACCTTCTAGACAGAAGATTCTATTTTGTTGTAGAAAGCAATCAGGTTAGTCTAGCATAATTTGCCTTTGGTAAATTCACATTGAATCTTTTCAAGCACCTTCTACATTTGATTTTTATGGTGCCTCAAGAGTTTACAATGGGAAAACTTTACATCTCAGAAATGTATGTGACTAGGAACAGGTTTGGGGTTTTTAAATTATGTTTGATTTAAACACTTATAATTTTGCCTAAAATTTATTGTGTTCACTTCCATGCTATTTCAAATTGTGTCTTGTGTATCTAATTCTCTTGCCTGTATAGTCTGTCCAGTCCAGTCTAGGCAGCTGGGTAGCTCTCTTAGTAAACAAGTGCTGTCCCTATAAATCTATAAGCTGCATTTCCCGTTTTCCTTTCAGTAGTAAATTTTGATGCACAGGCACAGCTGTAGTTTGTTCCAGTATACTGTCTGCTCTGAACTATCAAGCTACAGAACATTTTACCCATCCCTATCAACCTCAATAATATGCACCACAAAACAAAAATACCAATGACAGTCAAAAGGATTTTATAAAAATTTCCTGTTTACCATAGGCATTTTTATTATTTATTTCTGTTATTGGAGATCCTTGTAATCATAAGTGTAAGTGCAAAATCCCATGTGACAGGGCAATGCTTTTTAAAATTTGTTCTCTCAAAGATACAGTTGTAGGATGAGTATGGTCACACAAAAATTACCTGGAGTAGCTATGAAGTTGTCTTCTTCTCAGGAGACCTTCACACGAGTCACTTGTAAATCACTCCTGAGCAAGCTAAATTAAAATAAGAATGGAGAGGAATACACAACAATCTGTTTGGTTTTTTTCCCCACTTTACTTTTTCTAATAAATAATAATGTTTCTGAAGTGAATGTTATAGAAAGTTACACACAATGTATTTTAAAATGCTCTGTAATAGACAATATTTTTATGTAATGAAACTGGATAAAATTACTTATGTCTGGAAAAAAAAGACAAAGTGTCATTAATCTTCTCTCAGTGATGTTTTTATCTAATAAAAATAATGTTGTTTGTGGTGCAACAACTTGCTTCATCCTAATTTGAGTAAATGACTAAACTGGCACATTAATTGATAAATTGGTCACCAAGGCTCACTTATTTTCTTGTTCCATTCTGGTACTAGCGGAACAGTTCCAAATGCCAATCAAAACTTTCTCTTAAACACTAGAGAAGATGTAGGTAGTTATTATAAACAAGATTTTTGTATGAAGTACTACGCAATTCCTCATTGTATTCACAAACTGCTGAAATGTATTGTGATAAGTGGACTGATAAAAAGTAGGGTCTCATTTCTGGTGCCTTGATTTCTTTTATTATATTTCCTCCATATGAAACAAAATTTGATTAAACCAGCAAGAAACAGCATGAGTATTGCATGGGTATTGTTTCATGCACTTATGTAAGTAGTTTCCAAGAGAAAGAAGAGCAGAAAATGAGTTATGGCTGTACATGCAGTATCCGGATTTCTTCAGCAGTCTTAATTCATGGTTTAAACAATATAGGTGGAGTGGAGGAAATTTGAGGTAGCAAATCCAAAAACTTACCTAGAGTGGGGAGGAAGAATTAACTATATTTCTTGCCGTATATAAGGAAATTAGAGATATTTTAACTTTTCCCTTAATATAATTTTAAAACAACCTTTATGTAACTGGGGAACTGGAAGTGGAAAACAGGAAAGAAAAATGTGGGCTTATTAAAAGTGAACACAAACAAGTTTGAAAACGAGTGCACTAAAAATTATTCAATTTTTTCACTGGAAAGAAAATAATACCTATCTACATTTAGCTGGGCAGATATTATTTTAAAGTGTTGATTTATTCAGCTTGTCAACCAATTTTAAAATTCATGTTTTAATACTAACAAGCTGAACAGTTGTTTTAGTACATATCAGAAGCCATTTAAATAAACTAGTAATCAAGTGAACTTTTTTTTTTTTTTTAATTGCTAGACTGTCTTTAGGAAAGGGATGCTCAAAGTTTGACTTTGTTTTCTTGATAGTATTGTAGCTGAAGGACCAATTTCCATTGTACCAGTCAATGTACATTGAAAACCTGAGGAAAGTTTCACTGATTTTGTGGATTCTGTACACGTCTTTAGTTCCATATAATTCCATATAATACTTTGATGCAAGCTCAGACTCTCAAATTCAAAGATTTAAGATTTTTGTAGAGAAAGAAGGTAATTAATGAACTTTTAAAATCAGTCTTTCACCTTAATGTTGTTGAAAGTTTTATGTGTAGACTTTCACAACTCTTTGAATATCAGACGATTATAAAGATGAAGGGCTAAACGTATTTGTATTCAAAGTTCCAGATTTGAAAAAAAATTAACTCAGCTGACATTAGTTATTGTTAAGTCAGAGAAAGAAAATATTTTTTTTTAGGGACAGTTATAGGTTTCAGAGACCTACATTAGCACTTAACCTCTTGTGGTAAATTGATCACTAATTATCATATAGGCTTCAGTGAGGCCTAATGAAACTATGATCCTTTCTGCTACCTCTCTCAGCTACATACATACATTAAAAAAACCAAACAAAAAAAAAACCTAAACCAACAAAAAATCCTGAAATTAATTTTTCTAAGAAAATCAACTTTAGCAGGTTTTCTAAAAAATAAAACACTGTCTTTTTCATCCTCATTTGAAGTATTTTCAAATGTATGCTTATATATGTAATATTCCTACAATTAAGCAATCAGCTATGCTACTGCTGTTACACCTCTTGTGCAAAGCAAATGGGAGTAATTTTTTTTTTTTCACTGATATGAAATGTTTCTTGAACTAACAAACCTCTTCAAATGTCTCTTTTCCAAAGAAACCTTGACTTGTCTTCACAAAAGAGTAGCTAGGTATTTCGGATTTTTACTTGCCTGTAAATCCCAACAATGTTGACAAATACAAGACATTACCTGCTGCCCAATTCTTTTGATGGAAAAAAGAATAGATGTTAGCGTTTCCATAAAAACAATTATTTTACAGCAGTTTCAGCTTTAGGGTAACCAATCAATGCAATTTAAAGAAACTTCACTGATAACACAGTTATAAACCAATCACAGAAGTACTATAAAATATAGTGAAAAACTGTCTTAATTGAATGCTTCAAGTTCTGACTTCACAGGGCCTCTGAGACCACCTGTTCCTGGTGGCTACCTGGCTGGAAAATCCCATTTAATGTAGGGATTGTTTTGACAGCAGTCAAGCATGAAGATGAAAAAGTAGCAGCTGCTGATTTAGTTTCCCTTGGCATCTTCCAGGAGAGGCTCTAAGGCTCCCTGAGCATGTTCAGTAAGTTATGACACCTCAATAACTATAAGTTGTGAAGTCCAGAAGGAGGTTATGATCAGACTGCAGGGCTTATTATTTTAATGACTCTAATAAAATGTTTTAGAGGAACATGTAAACTCCAGTCAGCTTTGTAGTGAAGAGACCAGCCTGTGCAGCACTTGAACTTAAGAGGAGAAAGGGATTTAGTTCAATTTAGTTTGTTGAAATTCAGTGTATAATGCTCCACAGTAAAAAGTGAAAAATACACTCTTTTCTCTTCAAATATGGAAACATTTGACATTTGGGTTATTTGAAAATGTTGTACTTTGTTTTCTGTGACTCACTCAAAAGTGCTTTGGAATGAAGGTGTGAAGCAATGTTTCAATGCAGAATAAAAATAATTTTGAATTATTGCATAGAACACAGGTCTGAACATTGCAAAGGAGACCAGCTCTGCTTCTTCTTCTTCTTCAAATGGCTTCTATATGGTCTGCTAATTTTTATTATCATATCTTTTTAATAAAGAGCTATAAAATGATGATATAGAACTTTTATTATTTCATGGTTTACTTTTGTTATGTTACATATTATATGAAAGTTATGCATTGATAATATTTTTACATCTTAGGTTTCTAAACACTTAAAAATTTCAAAATGCTATCATCTTGGAAGAGTCTGTAAAAGTGGGTGGCACCAAGGTGCGGAGTCAAGCTAACACCGGAAATGTCATTCGGCTAGGAACACAAAAAGGTCTAGAACAACTTAAAAAACATTTCTTCACTTTATCAGCAATTTCCTGTTGTGGCAGTCTACGTGGTGCTTGTGTCCAAGTGCTGGCAGCAGAGTGGACTGTTGAGAGGCCCCAGTGAGGAAAGGCCCCAGTGAGGAACGGCCAGGGCAGCCACATGCCAGACACAGTCAGTTCCAGGAGAAGGAAGAAGAGGAGAATGAGAAGGAGAAGGACCTCCATGGCTGGAGCAGATACTCCCCTGCAACCCTCAGAGGACATTGTGGTGGAGCAGGAAAAGGGTTTGGAGGAAGAAGCAAGGAGAAAGGAGCAGCAGACACCAGCTGTTATGGACTGCATGCAACCCTGTTTGAAGGGGTGATAAAGCAGTGTGGAGTGAAGGGGTGAACTTAAGCTCGGTGCAAAGGGGAAGAAGGATTCTGTTTCAATTGGATTTTTTTTTTTTGTTTGTTTCTCAATACCTGAACTAGTAATTGTGTTTTGGTTTTAATTGGCAGTACTTTTTCCCCCCAAGTCAAGCTGTGCTGCCCACAAGAATTGTTTGCAATTGATCTCCACCTCTTTATCTCAGCCAATAAGCTCTTTTCTTCTTAGCCTATGTCATCCCATCCTGCTGAAGGAGCAGATAGAACCAGTGACTGGGTGGGAATTTGGCTGTTAGTCAAGGTGTGCTCACCACAGAAGGCCAAAGGTCGTGTTCCTAAATCTGCAACATAACAAACAGCATTAATCGCTTGACAGTAGGTCTCAATTAGTTAAATGATAGCTCAATAGTGAGACAAAAGGGCAGAATGTCTTGTGTGGGAGGGGGTGAGGGATGTGTGTGGGTGTGCACAGGTGCCCACAGAGACAATGAAAATTCAGATTCATCCACACCAAGTCATCCATACTTGGAAATGTAATTTTTGTTGTCAATGTAAATGTATCAGCACAGTATTGGGATATTTGTTGCAATTGTGCCATACTACCTACATACTGCACGTTTCTAATAGTATTATTATTATTAAAGATATCAATTAATTGTTTAAATATGCAAAAGTGAATACTGAAAATGGCTAACCATGGTTAAGAACCTAGGAAAAAATCTATAAAAAGAATAGCCTCAATTGTCCCGTATAGTGATATGGCTCTCAAAATGCTCTTCCACCAAAACTAAAAAACCAAAATTGGTTTTGCAGATAAAAGCATCTAAATTCTATCTCTCTGTAATGAAATTGTCACTAGAATAATACCAGATCTGCACTTTTTAAACAAGCCAGCAATTCACGGACCTTAAAGTTCAAATGGAAATTCTAATATGCTTTGTAAAAGACATTATTTGTAGCATCGCATCTTCTTTGTAGTGGTCCATTGCAACATTCCTTCAGTTCTGTGCCATATAGATAAAAAGCCAAAAACTAGATATGGTCTAACTTATTTCAATAGAATTGAATCTGAATGTAGAGCAGATTTTTTTTTTTCCCGAACATGATATGTTACTTAAAAGGAAAGTGCCTGTTTCTGCCATCTGTGGACTTGCCTATTGCATGGTGTGTGTTACCTGGATAGCATGTGTAAAAAATTATATGGAAAACGAAATTGCAAACATACTAGAAGCTAAAGGATTTTCTACAAGGAATAGAGCTGTGCTTCTAAAGCATAGGCAAAAAAAAAAAAAAAANAAAAAAAAAAAAAAAAAAAGAAAAAAAAAAAAACCATATGCAAAAAAAGAGCACACAGAAGTAAACCAATGTTGCAGTTCAATTTGTCACCAGCAGGCTTTATTAAGCAGAGGAATGGTGGATGAATTTCAGATGACACTGACTAGATTGTGCTCTGACCTGGAATATACAGTACTTGAAATTTCATGGCTCTGTCCCAGACTATTAGTAATGGCAGCTTGTATGCAGCAAACTCAGCATGTAGCAAATGATAGATAAACTAAAATCTGGGCACTTGTCCATAACTGAATTGTAAATACAACCCTCATTCTGCCTTTGGGAAAGTAGCGTCTGTCTTACACTTTAGCATACAATTAAGAGATTACTTTTAATTAGTATTCCCCACGGTCTACTGCATTCCATCTCTTTGTTGATAAATTGATAATAAAATTTCAGAATTTATACTATTCTAAATATTTAATATGTTCAGTGTGAATATAATTTATTTTGAAATGTTGAAAAATGCCATTCAAAACTCACATTGATTTGAAAATTATGTTCTTTTACTTCAGAAGTATGTTATGAAGTTTTCCTTTTAATGAGATTTCTCATAATATTTATTTTAATAGCTGAATTAGTAAGTGGTAAATTGAAGGTCATATTCTTGAATTCAGTGGAGTCTAGTCCATTTTGAGGTTTGCTTTGTTGGGTACTTCCTTGTTGTTTGTGGGCTTATTCTTTCCTGAGAGAAAAGAATCTCTCTTCGAATTCGCAAATAGAAATGTTTGTCTTTAATTTGAATGTAAATTTTTTTTTCACGTTATATCAAATTTGACTTTTATATTCTTTTTTCATCTTTGGCTTCTTCTATTGATTGTATAATGTTGTCATTATAGGCATGAGGAGAAAATAGATCTGATTAGATGTAGCTTAGATCAAAATTTTTCTTTCATGATTTCAACATACTCAAGTTATGTAGAATTTAATCAATTCCACATTAGTTTTATACCTTTTTCCAATTTCATAATTTTGTGCAAAAGACGTCTCTAAAGTAGTATTAACATTTTATTCATTGATTAGAATTTGTCATGATCAGAATTTTCATCTGCATACAGTATATGCCAACAATCTGATAAGTTTTAAATTCAGACAATTGTTTCATCTATTTCCAGAGTCTAAATTTAATTCTGTTACAGTACAGCTGAAACACCCTCTTCTTTTCCTGAAAAAAAATGCAGCTTAAGATCAAATTCAGCCAACATTCACTAAATCTGTACTTCGAGTGAGACTTTCTATTTCAATACTAGTTATTGTACAAAAATTAATTCCAGAGTAATAATGATTTTCAACAACAACCCCTGCTGAATGTAAAATCACCTTCACTTCTAATTAAATTCTGCAGTATTTTGCTCCAATGATAAGTGTAACATTTAAATAAGATGATATGTACAAGTGACATGCTGTTCAAAGTGCAAATACCATAATGTAACTCTTGAGAATAACGGAGGAATGATAGGGATCAGTAGCAACAGTGCTAAACCAAAGCTTATACTCCTGACAATCCCAGCTGAAATAATTCTATGAATATTCCAAGTTAAAGTTTCAACTGATATGCAGTTAGAATGTATTAAATTTTAAGATTTCTAGAATACCACTGACAGGAAAAAAACCCCTTGTATTCAGTGAGGTGAGAAATCTTGATGAGTTCCTGCAGGGCTGTGGAAAAACCAAGGACCCTTACATCAGCCAAGAAGGCTTTTTCAGCTAGAAAGAACTCCATTTTAAAGCAGTGAAGATGAGAAAAGCTTCATGTGCTGAAGAAAAGGAACTAATTATTCTACTTGACTGCAAAAGAAATTACACATTAAAGACAAAGCTACAGTACATAGTCATGGTATAACAGCAAGGCAGATGAATACATTTGGCTCATGGGGAGGAATAAAAATAGTTGAAGGGAATAACATGGAGTCTGAGTAATTGATGCAGAAACAAGAGAAAAACCCCCAACTTAGAGAAGGTGATGCAATGCAAACTGGAGTTATTTAGATATACTTCTTTTCAAGGTGTTTAACGAGTTCAGATAGTGAAATGTGCAAAATATTTTAATTTTTATATACTTTATTTTATGGTAAAACCCTTTGAGTTTATTTTAAAGCAGACAGCACCTTCACTGTGATTGTCAGCAACCTGCTTTCAAGATAGCATATAATTTCAGGGAGGAGTTAAACAAAAGATTGAATGATCAGACAAAGACAATCGAAGCAAGAATTCTGAAGAAAAAGACTACAGTATTAGAAGCCCAAGTGAGAACTGCAAACAAAACAAAATGGCTGATCAGTTGTGCAGAATGATCCCATATCTGTTTTCTGTGTGTTTATCAAACAGTTCTTCAGAACTTTGTGTGAAATATTGTGTCCAAATCTACTTTAAACAGTCTGTGTTTAATAGAATATCAGCTGTGATGATCTCAACAGTTCTTTTGACATTATTATTAATGAAAATACATTGAAGGAAGTTTTGGATGCTAAATGATTATTACAACAATGACCGAATATTTATCCACCGAGAAAAGAAAGAAAAAAAAAAAAAAAAAAAAAAAGCCAACCAAATAAAACAAGTATGTATCTAATCTAAAATAAACCTAATACAAAATCTTTTTACTTCAAACTAATATAGATATTGAGATAGCTATCACTGAACCATCTTTGTCCTTAGTGTGATAAAAGTCTCTTACCATTTCTTCCTTAATGACCTTATCCTGTCAATGGCTTCATTACTATCCAGTTAAATATATATTATGTATTTTAATGCAGTATCATTAATATAATCCTAATACAGTAATCAATAATACAGTAACACAACATTATACAGGCTCTGCCATACCTAGGAAATAGAAAAAAAAAGCTTTAAGAAAAATTTAAGAATAAATCATATGGGGAACTCTCTCACTCCCTCATAGCCAGCATATTTCATATCCTAAGTGCCTGTTTGTTTCTGTTCCTGTGTGGAGCCCGGAATCAGGGTACGCCTTAGAGGCAACCAAGCGGCCTAGCCCAGGACCAGGACTACTCCAACATCAGATCAGAGCAGACACACTGCTCCAGTGCACAGGAGCAACCCAGAATCTGTCAATGCTTTATTTGCTAGTACAGAGATAGTCTGAACACCCTGCTCTGACTGTGGTTCTTCCTGAAACATCAGCATTATGGTAACTGACGTTACTCTTTGGCCTAGGATCCAATGATGAAAATGTAATTTTGTTTTGTTAAAAACATTCTGTAGTTTAATCGCATCAAATAAAGGAATTGTGACGCTACAAGTGATTTCCATACTTTAATTACTATATTGATTTTATGTTTAACCAGATTTTTTTCTTAAAGATGATAAAATTTATTAATGATTGAAATTCAAACCAAATAAATACTGTCCAATGATTGTACATCAAATACATAAATCTTCTTCCCTGTTCAAGAAAGACTGATTTAAAAATCAAGAAAGGTACCAGTTTGTATTTTAACTCTTTCATGGTTTTGAAAATAGACAAGAGACAAGAGGTACTATATAAATTAATTTTTCTTTTATTTTTTTCCCAGTTACTATATGTTAAAAAAAATGTATATTTTTCTTCAAAGGACCATTGGTTTGCACTGACCCCTCACAAACTATCTTTTTAATGTTATTGATCTGTTAATGACATCAATATATTCTATTTCATATATTTTCCCCAGCAACTGTAATCTTACCCTCTTTAAAAATTACTTCTTTAATGAGGCTATTTCAGTCACAACTCTGTGGTAAAATCTTAATTGCTTTCTCCCAAATTTCACATTCGGCACTAGATATGGCAATCACAGTTCAGATCAAGCCCAGTCCCAAGAGATTCCTCCTATTATACTGATATGTTCAATGTTTAGATCAGTACTTCACTCCACTGTGCTTTCTCAATACACTCTTTTGTGGGTAAATCATGAATAATGCTGAAAAAAGTACACTCTTCTTGTTTGCTTGTTTGCTAATCCTCTTCTTATAACACTAGTCTCTTTGAGTCAGATTCAAATAATATATATTTTACACCCCTCCAAAAATAGATTTTAAATGTAAGAATTAAAACAAAAAAATCCTTATTTATTTTAGTTTTTGCAAATACATATTAAAAATGTAAGCCCTTCCCGTTTAACAGCTCTGTAGAACAGTTTTCCTAGTTTGAAGATTCAGTCTGTTTCTCCATACAGAAGAAACTTCTTTCTGTTTTCCAGAAAGCAGGCACGTAATAATCTCAGTCTTGACTACCTTCCTCTCATCAGTGTGTTAATTCCTCCCCACAGCCAGTTTTAGTCCTTCTATGGCATTTCACACTGTTGTTTAATGCAGATGGCTCGGGTTTTTTTTCTCAAACTGCTTTGAAAAAAAACTCCTCACTTTCTCTTTTGTTTTTGCCACAAAACCAAAACAGTTTTGCTGTCAAAAAAACTGCATAAATCTGAGTGCCATTTACATAATCCACAAGGTAGGGCTTTTTATAATTATTCTGTGTGCAGGCATATTTCTTAGAATAACTTCTTTTGAGTCTGTATGCAATTGAATGTCTCAGTATTTCCCTCTTCAAATGAACATTCTCTTCTTGTTCTGTGCTACCTAGAGTAGGAAATTGATTTCATCCAACATTTAATGTTTGTCTAAAGGCAGAAGAAATTTAATAAATATAAAAGACTCAAGAGGTTGTTTCCCTGTAGCCTTGCACTGTGTTGAAAACTTTCATATCTTCCTCATTTTGCCAGATCCCTTGATTCTCTAAACCATTTTTTTTCTAATGAAGGATTTACATACCCATTAATTCATACGGTCTTCTAGTGAAATCTTTATCTTCTACGTGTCCCATTAATCGCTCCTATCGTTCTGGTACCATTGTTTCTATCACATTAATTTATGCATCTGTGCCCATACAAATACTCTATTTTATTTCAGGGTGCTAGTCTGTTCATCTTATGCAAAAATGCTGGATATGGTGGCTGTGAATTATTCCTGTGAACTAATGATCTTTGACCTTTATTCTGTTTGCTACACTCTCATGACATTTGGTAGTGCATAACCCCACCATGTTGGAGGTTGGGAATTTTTCCATCCTGTGGCTAGAGAGACTTTAACGAGCCTTAACGACGGTACTTAAGAGACAACGATTGGGTACCTAAGAGATAACGACTGAGTACCTAAGGGACAAAGACGCACTTAAGAGACTAAAAACATAGCCAGGTGTGGCGAGAGAAGAAAAAGGTGGCTGGCCGTGGGTAGAGACACACTCGTCCCTGGGACTTGGAGGAGACAGCTGCTGTTTCTTCTTTCCCTTCGCTGCTGCCGCGGGAGCTCAGCGCTGCTGGGTTTTTCCTTCCTTGCTGAAGTCTCTGCTGCCCTTTTGTTCGCCGGCTCGAGTGGACGGGCTCTGCCGCCCGGTTTGCTGCCCTGGGATTCCCTGCTACAGCTCTGCTCGCCGTGCGGCCGCCTCGCCCTCTGCTCCGTCTGCCATCACCGAGGAGCTGAGCTCACATCACAGCACCCCTGCCAGCCGTGACCGTAACTGTACCAAAGGGGAGGGGCGGTGTCTGGCTGCTTAGAGAAAGCTGCCACCGGGTATCTGGTTGGTTTATTTGTTGTTGCTACTGTTATTGTTACTTGTTCCCTCGTTATAGATACGAGTAAAAACTGTTATTCCTTTTCCCATATCTCTGCCTGAGAGCCTTTGATTTCGACCTTACAACAATTCGGAGGGAGGGTCATATCCTGTAAGGCAGTTTTCCACCTGCCTTAGCAAACGCCTGTCTTCCAAACCAAGACACACCACTATCCCCACACCTGGGCCATCACACTATGATCTCAGGGATGCTCTTTACCCCTCAGCCTCGATTACTGGCAGTTCAGCTGCCCTTGAGTTTATCAGAAACACTGCCTACTCCCAAAAACTTCTGCTTTTGCTGATACCTTCGCGGTGATTCTTTAAGTGACCTAAAGCACTTGTGACATGACACTTGCAAATTCTCGAAAAAAATTCCACAAATTACTGCAGTTCTCGCTACCTTTCCTTCTGGGCATGACATTGTCTTGGGTTGCACCATTTCCATCACCATACAGTTACATGTGTTTTTGTTGGTTGAATAATTGTAACTTTAAGCTCTGCATACTGCCCTGCTTCCACATTCTTTACTGTTTCTGTTTAGAATTTCAAGTAATATTCCCAGTGTCAGAACACAGTCCATACTTTACAAGTTGTGAAAGCAAATGAGTAGTCTCTTATGTTTAAAACAAATGAGTTGACTTTTGCAAGCTTGAACAGGCTTACTAACCCTGTGTTAGCAGAAAAGTAGTTTAGTCATAAACACTTTGTTTTTATCTTACTTTTCACTATGTACTTAAAAACATCCTGTACATGTCTGACTTCAGAATATGTAAAGTTCTCTTCATCTGTATTTCAGTTTCCTTTTCCTGAAGCTTTTGCTGAAAGCTGCTGAAAGCTATTGAAAACATCAAATACTTTGGAATAAGTTTGTAAGTTCTGTAATTTTTAACGTTTTGTAAAAAGTTGCTTAAATAATGATCAAGCTGCTTACATTTTTTTTTAAGCAGCTCCCTAAGAGATGGATGTCCTTTCTGTCTCTCTCATGCAAACTATGTATTTTTAGTGTCTGTATTTTACTGATGATCTATCTTGTGGTCAGAAGTCACTCAAAAATTGTCTGTTCTGGAATGCTGTATTGGCAGACTAGCATAGTTTAAGACAAGTTTCCATATAATACAGCAGTTAGTTCTAAGAGGCTCTCACTGTAGTCTCTCAAACATTGAAATGATTGCCCACCATTTCCACAACAATTTGCTAATGAAAATTTATCATTTAGACTTCTATACCTGTCAACTGTCTTTAAGAGTGATCTTTCAGCATGCACAGTGTATTCACCTAATTGCATTTCTGCATACTCAAAAGGGAAAGCTTTTGCCATCTACCTATTTTTAGATCTAATTTATTTTTAAACTTTGCAAATGTCTTTTTAATATCATTTATAAATGAATAATAAAAATATAATTTTTTTATATTTTGCATGTGATTGATTTAGTAAGCATAGAACTTTTTGTCAAAATCAGAGGGGTGAAGTGGGAGCCTTTTACACAGTACTCCATAGGACAAAGACAGGATACTCCATTCCCTACACTGAATCCAGCTAATAACTTCAATTACTGCAATGAATTTTCAGTAATAATACAACTCTCATGCCTAAATTGCAGTGTATGAGATCTGTGGATCTCATAACTTGATCTCCTCAAAATACTGTGTAAATATATTCTATGGTTTCTTTAAGATTTATAGCTTAGTGAGACTGTATTAGGTTTGATTTACCTGTTCTTACATTCCTCAAACTTCTAGGAAAGCACAAATCCTGCCTGAGAAATCACACCGTTCCTGCTACTGAAAGTCTCTGTAAAAGTATAATTGCAACAATTCTATCAGTTTATCTTTGTCGGGCAAGTAATCAAGGATGGCAGATTGCAGCACTCCAAAATCAGCCCATTATAGCCATTCAGCAACACCTCACTGCATGGCCAAAATAATAGAAAATTGAATAGTACAGCTGATAAGTAATTATATGGCAAAGCAGAAATAGTGAGGAAAACAGATTTGGGAAGTGCTTTCAAACTGTATTAGGGAAATAGAAATTATTCCTGGATTAATATTAAAGATTTTATATAGTTTTGAACTGGCAAAATGAATAATACCACTCAAGAAGAAGCAAGTTTCCTTTGACATAGTTTTGCATCACAGGTCACCACTTACATATTAATTAATTTCAAACCTGAAAATTTGAGTAGAAATATTAGGAAAAAAGGCTTAAGTTTTTCCTTTGTGGCTATGAAAATGAAAGAATAATATTTCAATTCCCTTTAAAAAAAAGAGATTATGACTTGTTTTCCAAAGTCTTTGTGTACATGTATGTGTTACAAGACAGTGCAGAACAGTGACCATGTTAAGGGACTCCTCATAGAATCCCAAAATGGTTGAGGTTAGAAGAGATCTCTGGAGGTCATTTGGTCCAACTCTCCTGCTCAAGGAGGGATACCAAGAGCTGGTTGGCAAGGTCTGTGTACAGATGGCTTTTGAATATCTCCAAAGATGGAAACTCCACACCATCCCTTTGCAACCTGTGCCAGTGCTCAGTCACCCATAGGGTAAAGAGTTGTGACATCCAGACAGGGTGACCTCTGTTTCAGTTTGCGCCCATTAGCTCTGGTGCTGCCACTGAAAAATCCAGGCTCTGTGCATGCTCTATGCACTCTCAGGTATTTATAAACGTTGATAAGATCCCCTCCGAGTCTTCTCTTTTCTGTGAAAAACCATCCCAGATTTTTTCTCTTCACCTTTGTGGCCCTTTCATTGAACTCTCTCCAGTATGTCCATGTCTCTCTTGTACAAGGGAGGCCCAGAACTCAACACGCCACTCCAGCTGTGGATGAGTAGAGAAGGATTACCTGTCAACCTGCTAGCAATACTCCATCTAATGAAGGCCAGGTGTACACCAGTACCCCCAGGTCTCTTTTTGCCAAGTTCTTTCCTAGCTGGCTAGCCCCATCATGTATTGGCACCTGAGATTCTTCCTCCCCAGGTTCAGAACTCTGCAATTCCGCTTGTTGACCTTCACGATATTCTTGTCAGCCCATTTCTCCAGCAATCCAGGCCCCTCTGGATGGCAGCATGACCCTCTGGCATATCAGTCAATCCAGAAACAGACATGAATAAGATGACAAAACAGAGTACAGAATATTATCTGACGCTTTATTCTGCCCTTTTGGAAAATCCATATGGTCTTGCATTAAATGGACTAATAGGAGGAAAGAAAAAAGGAAAGGAAAGAGAAAAGAGGCAGAGTGGTTCTATATGAAGCAAACATATTGGATAAATAAGGTTTTATATTAGATATGAAAAAAACAGTGCAAGAAAATAGGTATTCTCAAAATGTTGAAAGAAAAATTCCTTTGAGACAAGTCTGAAGGAAAAAAGAAGACTGAGAGCAGAAGCTAGGTTTCTTAGTGCTAACAATGATGAAGACTAAAATAATAAATGGATTAAAATGTTACAATTACAACATTGGCTGGAAGGTAGACGAGGAGTCAGATGAACTATTGAAGGACAAGAGTGAGATGTTGATGACAAATGAGGTTCATATTGCCAAGAGGCTGAATGAATCCTTCTCTAGTGTATGCATGAAAGAATTTGAAGGTCATATTCCACAGCCTGGGATAAATTTTCCTGGTGAAGCAAGTGAAATGCTAAAAGGCTTTATGGTCACAATGAAGCAGGGAGTTAGGAAATTAGACCTATTAAAACTGACATAGTACCAGGCCAGGATAAATTACATCCTGAACGTCTTCATGAAACTCTGTAACAAGCAGCAGGAACATTTCTGAATTAGGTATTTGTCTGTATAGGAGAAAGGAAAAGACCAAGCAGTTCACCATAAGAAGCTAAGATAATTTATCATTTAAGTAAAGGATCTAAATGTTACAGAAGCACTACCAATCAAAGCTAAACATTAATTGATCTAATCTTCTGGAAACATTGATAGGAGAAATACTTCATCATAAGAAATTGCAACTTACAGAAATTGCAAAGTACAACAATAAATATGTGGAATCAAAAAGGCATGAACTGTTATCTCCAGTTGTTGTTTTAATCAGTGCTATTTTGAGGGACTGGGGGATGAATGGCTAAATTATTTGCCAAATATCCCAAAGCAGGGATTTATGCTTAGGCCTGTTCAGTGGAAAAGGCTACTTTAATCAGTCTAGTTGTAAGTGGTTACCGGATAGTCAGTTGCAGCAATCAAAGGCAGCCAGATACAATGACCAATTCCTTTGTTATGTACAACCAAATTCAGAGGTGAGTTCTGGGCTGAAATAATCTTCTTAAGGTTTTGAACCACACAGCTTATAAAGACATTTGATTTAATAGAGTATGTGTAGTCTTTCATGTGTGCATGCATGTATGTATATGCACCATGTGTATAATATGTGTAACTTAATTTCCATTTATTCTTTTAAATTTAATACTTTTATTCTTGATAAACTGCTATATTTTATCTTTCCCTAACGACATGCATATTTATTTAATGATTAATGTAAATGCTAAGCAAACATTCAGCAGTAGAGCCCCTTGAAACTCTACTTTCCCACCATGACATCATGAAGTTGACAGTATTAGGATCAGAGGTGCGATATACGCTGTGGAAAATATTAGGTAGGTAAAAGAAGGCCCCTTGTGATAAACTATTCAGTTTTACTAGTCAATAGGCACACATTATGGCAAAACAGAGTATACATCTAGAAGTCAGCACTTCATGACTATTATGAAGTATCATTCAGGGTGGTAAAGCATAGCAGGTTCCAAACATTATTGAAGGAATAGCAAGACATGAGAAGCAAGACAGGAAGGCAGGCAGGCAGGCAGGCAGGCAGGCAGGAAGGAAGCAAGCAAGTAAGCAAGCAAGCAAGCAAGCAAGCAAGCAAGCAAGCAGAAGGTGATCCAAATGCAGATGTAATGTCAAGATGTTGGTCAAATACAAAAGCCAGAAACTTGGATACAGTTTAGGATTTGGACTGTCTTTTGTCACTGAGGTGACATGGATTGATTGTGGGGGAAGATTTATGTCTGTGTAAAATAGCATTTGTGACAAAACATTAGCATATTTATTTAAAGATATTTTAGGTAGAGAAGATTGATATTACAATTTTCTTATTTCTGGTTGTGCCAAAAGTCACATTAAAAAAGACCCTGTAGGATGTAGCACTAGGAATACTAATGGAGATGAACAGACAAGATGTCCAACAAGATCTCCAGCCACTTCTCAGGGAAATAGGAAGCAATGCAATCAGAAAAAAAATCTAGAGAAAAATTGGTGAAGGCTCCTTTGTAGGCTTCTGAACTTTAATTCCATTGCTGGAGATAATCTGCAGCCCAAATAATTAAGGTGAAATATAAAATCTCAGTTTATGAGTCAGTTCCATCTATCAAACAACCATAAACAGCCATGGTCTCAAACCATTTCTGGAGATTTCAGGCAAGTAAAATGTGGTCATATTAATAATAAATTCATCATAATAAATATCTAATTAGTAAACATCTTCATATTCAGTTGATGAAGGATTCTTCAGCTGTAAAATGTGAAGACTAGTTTAAAGGTGAAGCAAAGATCGGGCTCAACTTAGAAACTGAAAGGCAGATGGAGTCTTAGCCTTTGGCTAGTGTAGACAGAGTAGAGTAGAAATGAGAAATAGATGGATGCTTAAAATCTAACCTGCCTGAGAGAAAGAGACTAACCTTTAAAAAGAGCTCATTCCCATTTTCTTCACGTAAAACAGCCTGGAGATGCATGTCATATGCCCCTGCTAAGTTTTTCGTTTTATACTCAATTAGCCAGAAGAGATTGCTTTCTTTCAAATTAAAAAAAAAAAAAAAAACAAAAAAAAAAAAAAAAAAAAAAGAACCCAGGAAAAAAAAAAACACCCAACCAAAAAGCCAAATTATTACTTTTACACAAAAAAACCCCCAAATCAACAAAAAACCCTCAAGCAAACAAACAAACAAAAAGCTTACTATCAAAACAAAAGCACAAAACCACCATATGGTGCATATATTCCAATTTGTGTTTCCCTATGTTGTGTAAAAATGAGTAATTGAATATCTGTTTGTCAGTTGTATTGTGTACTGAGAATATTCTTGGCATATGCTTGTAGAGTTGTGTTTCTTAGTTCATTTATTAGTACAGCTATATTTTTGATGTTATTTGAGCACAAGTTCAAGCCAACAACATATTCATAGTAAAACTCACAATAAAATTGAGATTTTTAAATGCTATCACCTCCTCTTTTTTAAATGCTTCATTATCAAACAAATTTATATTATTCAATTAACTATTAAAATATATTTTCTCACATTACAATATATTTAGATTGAGTTCTGAAAAAACATTAATAACTAAGCCCATATTTTTCACAATATTTAAGTAAGTTTTTTTGCATAAGCATTCCTTTTATTGACTAAAGTTTGAAGATTCTTATTTTGAAATTACTGCTATTAACAGAAAAATATTACTAAAAGAAAATTTATGTGCATTGTGATGGTGCACAAAAAATAAGTACAGTGAAAGAAGATACTGCCTCAACCTGAAATAGTAGAGTTTCATTTTAAATGATAGAACCATTCTTTGAAAGCCTCAGTTAAAGCTATTTAGACAGAAACTGAAGCACACAATCTTCTCCTGCTTATGCCATTATATTGTTTTCTCCTTAGTGTAAAACTTGAAATACCCTGGAAACTACCTTTTTTAATCACAGAAGACTTGAATTGTAACTCAAGTGAATTTACATTAATGTTAAAGTTTTGGATTAGTGACCAGTTGAGTATCACCAGATATCTGACAGGAATTTAATTTCCAAACATGTGCATAATGTGTTAGGTTGAAAATTAAAGACTTCTAGTAAAATTAAATGTTGATTTACTTAAAGAGATTCGGAATGAACTCATTTGTGCTTAAAGGTATATCTGTTTGTATTTAAAGACCTGTTCAGCTTTACAGAGCATCCTATAGCTACAATATTGAGAGCTCTAAATTACCTATAAAAGTAGTTCATAAAAGAAAGGAAGTGCACACATGAGTATGTAGAATTTTAATGACAATATTTAAACAAAACCATGGCATATATCTTTAAAATTTATTTCCCTGTGGCTTTTTCTTACAGTAGCAGAAGTCAGAAAAATCTGAACTTCGCAAAGCTTAAAGATAAAAATAAATTACTGTATTCTTTCTGGAAGTTCAGAGGGCTTTTTTCCTGGCTTTTTTTTCCCCTGGTGTGGCCAGTGAAAAATTGGGTCAGTTTTCATATATTCAAATAAGTTAATGTTCCCATTATAAAAATACCGGTCTCAAATAGTTAAAAATATTTGCTTCAGGAAGCAGCAATGCAAGAACTCTTCAAACCAAACGTATTAGTCAGTGAGATAAAAGTGTAGAATTACTTTCATTGCACTAAAATATATTTCTGTTCTGCTCAATTTTCAGGTTTTATTCCTGTCCCCTTTGACTCCCTGTATTGTCTACTGCATTTTCTGAGAATTTCCTCATTTGAAGCTCATTTTTCATCCAGCCCCTCTTTGTAGCAGTGTTCTTGTTATAAACTGATTCACAATTACAATACAACTTTCATCATAATTCTGTCCTGTTTTAGTGTGATGAATTTATTTTTGTTGTGGTTACCTTGTCATTCTTCTGAAGGTTGATTCCTTTAATTCTAATTGGAAAAATGTTCATAGTGATATATCAGAATGATACTTTGCTTTTTGTGTATCACTCTAAAACATACTCTTTGACCCCTCAAGTTCTGGGGGGGAAACAATCCTTCATAACCCTAATGGATTTAGAAGGAATGGAGGGCTAAATCTTATGGTAGAGTCAGTTCTTAAAATTGCATGTGAAGTCTCTTTTATATTTATATATATATTCATTCTTCTTTGTCATCCTTAACAGAGAGAATATCCTACAGATGTTTCAGAAACAAAAAAGAAAAACTTCAACCTTTATGAAAGTCTCTTTCAGAAGAATCTGAAAAATATCCACCAACAATTTTACAGAAGAAGGAGACACTTCCAACACACTTTTAAAATTTGTGATTTGAAATAGTGGCTCATGCTGAGGGGCAGGAATTCAATGAATCAGATTCTTTTCCCAAAATAGAGTTTGTCTCAGGTTTCTGCTTTCTCAGCACAGGTCTTAAGCTTCTCTAAAATTGTACAGTCCTCTCCACAATGGCAGCAATCTTCTCCTCTTCTGTCTAGGGTCAACTTTGCAAGGTTGTTCAGTCTGTAGCTTTGTGGCAATTCAGAATATGAAAGACTTAAGGTTTTGGCACAGTTCTGTTTAATTTTCTAATTTGTGCTACTTCAGAAGAGGACTCTCCTGCTTTATGATTAATGATGGAGGAAGCAAAAAAAGATATCTGCTCTCAAGAAACAGTGGATGTTTTGAAGCACTGGAACAGAAGCAGTAGAAAGATACTACCTGATACAGAGTCCAGGATGTGCAACAGTCCTTAGTGTGCATAAATCCATCAGGTTATGGAGTCCTTTCTGTCAAGCATTTTGGTCTTGGATATTCACATCAGCTCTGATATTAATTTCACTTTCAGCAGACAAGGCAATGCAAAAGTACAGTTCAGGTGATATTGACATATTTTGCTTTGTCTTGTATTAAAATTGGGAGATTTAGGTTGTTTTAGAAAAAGGTCAAAAAGCTGCAGTATTTGAAGAAACAACACATGGGCAATCTTTGTATGAATCATTGAAGAAATTTAGACTCCACTAGGTAGTGTTTTAAAAGTGAAGCAGGTGTGAACAAAAATCTATAAAGATTTAAATATATGTAATTAAAGAGTTAGTGAAAAAACAGAGCAGAAGCCCAGAATCATTCATTTGAAACATCCCACTGTGTGAAATGTAAACGGAGTTGTTCAAAATCTGTAAACTGAGTTTATGTGAAATGTTAACTGAGTTGTGTATCATTGAGGTTTACAAAGGTTTAAAACAATAGAGAAGGAAAGATAAACTTTATGTAAGTTTGATCCTGGCTGGATGCAGGCACCCACCAAAGCCTCTCCATCCCTCCCCTCTGCAGCTGGACACAGAGAGAAAATATAGCAAAGGTTCATGAGTTAAGAATCATGTGAGAGAGCACTCACTGAATACCGTTATGGGCAAAACCAACTTGAATTGGGGAAATTAATTGAATCAAAATCAGAGCAGGATAATGAGATGTGAAACAAATCTTAAAAACACATTACCTCCAGCCCTCCCTCCTTCCTGGGTTCTACCTCCCCCTCAGCAGCACAGGGAAATGGGGAATAGGGTTGTGGTCAGTACATCACAGGTTTTCTCTGCTGCTACTTCCTCCTTCCTTCATTCCAGGTCTTAATAATTGTGGCAAATGCATAATTTTTAACATAAGGACTATGATTGAGTTAATTTCAGATTGCATAATTTGTTTATTAACAAGACCAAAATAACTGGATACATTCATAATATTTTATATCTTTTTTCCTCCAATACACATCTGAAAAATAGTTTTTAAGTTAAATGAACATCCAAATATTAATACAGACAAATATGCTATATCTTGTCACAAAGATAATTCCAAAAAAGTGAAACACTGCAACATAAAAGAAAGTACTAAACTTCCATCACTGCATAAGAAAATGCTTTTCTACTTAATGGCACCAACCAAGTTCTCTTTTTGAAGGAAGTTTGTAGTAATGCATAGACACATTTCAACAAATCTCTGTATTCCAGAAAAAAAACAGCCGAAAAAAGTAAGCTTAAGAGGACTGTGCTGATGTTATTTTTTTCTGTTATATGTTCAAGAAGATGTTATCTGTCCTTCTTTAACACCGTTCTGCATTTATGGATTCTGTTCTTCTTATCTATATATACTGACTGAAAGTCCAGATTATTTTTATTTTTTAGTCTTTATAATGATGTGGGAAAGAAATATACTGAAAGAATGGGGGAGAAAAGGAATGTCTGTTAAAATATTTGAATTTCTTATGAAATGTTTTCAATTTCTTCAATTTCTTTTGAAGAGCTCTGAATGTTCACTAGTTCAAACACAATATTCATGCCTTGTATCATCAGAGTTATATGGAATTCAGCATTCAGAGGGAAAGAAAGATTTTTTATTTTTTTTTTTTTAGTAAGGTTGTTTGGGGTTTTTAAATTTTGTTTCCTGAGTGTCAGTGTACTGAAATCACTCATTTTGATTTATACATGAGGTAGAGCATCTTTACAGAAGTTGTGATTCAAGCGGTCTGTGTGACCAGCAGCCTCCCATTCTGTGTGTAGGACATTTATCTATCTCCTTGTATCTCTTAAGCAATCCCTCTTGTCTCCATCTTTCAAACAGCATTAAAAGATAACCTTTTTATTGATTGACATTACTGCTAGTGATGAAGTTATAGGTTTGTTGAGAGTTCCACTGACTGGTTAAGTATTTGTTTGAAAAGGGTGCGAAATTCTCATTAGTATGTCAACTATTTGTGTTCTTATGTAAGACCATGCTCATTGATTGAAAGAAGATCAATAAAGGTCTGTGGAATTGCAGAGTTTGCAAGGAAGTAAACAAATTGTATAGAACTGCTCTTATATAAAAACTATCCCTGAGTGATAGCATAAGTCTCTTTCTAGGCACAGCTCATTAAGATAAAGGAACTCCTATGATATAGATAGCAAATTATTACAGCTAACTAATCTGTTATTGTACAGTGCAATCAACAGATATATGTATTTTAAATTTGCTCTTTTTCTGTACTTTTTATGTTTACTAATGCCGTGCCGAAATCTTAAAATAAAGGAGTTAGATATCTTTGTTAGAACTCTTCCATCTTACACCACAGAAGAGCATTTCCTATTACTTATTCATTTGAAGTACTTGTCCTGGAAGCACTATAAAAGATTTCACTGAAAACAGTTTTGTAGAGCTGTAAATGAATTTAATGCGATTTTTACCCTAAAATCTTAGAAAGAACAGGCAAAGGCATGGAGAGACAAAATCATGAGAAGGGAATCCGATCCTCCTCATTTAATGAAATTGAAGCAAAAAGATACAATAGTCTAGTAGTCTTTTTGCTTCGAGTCTCATTAGGGAAAAAAAAAAAAAAAGCCAAACAAAACAAATAGGCCTATCTGAATCCAGAATCCTACCTGGATCCATCAGTCTGTAAGAGGAAGGAGAATCTTAGCTGGCAGATTGGCTGCCAGTCTTAGTGATTCACACTTTAGGCTAACAAACTTGAGGGATGGGGTCCAAAGCTGTAACAGCTATGTATTGACAATCAACGGGTTGGATGTTACTCACCAAAGTATTGAGGAATGTCTCCTAACCCTCCAAAAGGCTGCACCAAAAGGGTAAGGCAGTCAACATGCAGCTGATGTGTCTCTATACCCACAGAGCAAACAGGAGTAGCTGGAAGCCATGGTACAGCTGGAAAGCTATGATAATTCAGTTCACTGTCACTGAAACTTGGTGCATGCTCCAATCCTGCTGGGGAACAGCAACTGCTTGTCTCAGGTTAGAGACAAATCCAGGAGGAAAACACTCCAAATGAATGCCTTCCCCACAAAACCAGGCTTCTGGCACCCCGTCCCCCCCTCCACAACAGAACTTCTTGGATGAAAGTGAAAAAAAAATAGACCCAGGAGGAGTCTTCCCACCCTGTGCGTCAAGGCCAGACACCTGGGTGGAGAATTTCAAAACAACCCGGGCCAGCAGAGCTTCTCCCAGCTTCTTAATGTTACAGAACATGCTTTCTGAGCATAAAACAGATGATCGGGAATACAGGATTAGCATAACATCACCCCAAGACACCTCCTGATATCTGAAAAAGCAGTACAGCGAGCTGTAAGCAGTCCAGAAGGCCCTTGGAGTGTATTGAAGATGATTTCTTAATTCATGTGATACAGCCTGATCACAAAATAAATATTGTTAGACCTATGCTTGCAGACTCAGAAGAACTAATTACAGAGGTTAAGATTGGTGGCAGCCTGCAATGATCATGCCCTGACCATGAAAATGGTCAGAGGGCTGGAACAGCTCTCCTAAGAAAACTCATAGAAGTTGAGGTTTTTCAGCCTGGAGAGAAGGGTCTGGGGATACCTTATTGCAGCCTTTCAGTATATAAAGGGAGCTTAAAAAGAAGATGGAGAGAGACTTTTTACCACGCCCTGTAGTGACAGGAAAAGGGACAATAGTATTAAACTGAAAGAGGCTGGATATAGGGAAGAAATGTTTTATAATGAGGGTGGTGAGACATTGGAACAACATTTCTCAGAAATGTTCTGGATGTTCTATCATGTTCATCCCACGGAGTTTCACTGACAGAGTCATAGCTTTCCAGTTACACAGTGGCTTCCTTCTTCTTGTGTTGGCAGCAATCATGTGAGTTTGAAAAACTGACTACACATAAATGTAACCATCCATACACAGCTATGGGACAAGAGATCAACATTTTCCCTGATCCAATCTACTCTATCAAAGTTCAGCTTCAATGGAGACAGTCTGATATCTCCAAATTTCATATGACTGTCTAGCTACAGACCATCCTGCACTGAGATATTTCATTTTTCCTTTACTAAATATTACCTTTCTTTCTGGTGAAGAAAATAATTCAGATTATTTTGGGGTGGAAAGAGAAGAATAAACAATATGATTTAACCTAATAAGTTATATCCTGGTTTTGTATCCAAGTCACTTTCATAAACTCATAAAATCATAGAATACTTTGTGTTGGAAGGGACCTTCAAGGCCACTTAGTTCCAACTCCCCTGCCGTGGACAGGGACACCGTCAACTAGAACAGGTTGCTCAAAGCCCCATCTAACCTGGCCTCGAACACTTCCAGGGATGGGGTGTCCACAGCTTCTGTGGACAATAATTTGTATGTGTTACATAAAAGCAGCACCCATAACAAGGAAAATTATGCTGGACTTCCCTCTCCAACTGTTTGGGCTATACATTTTCTAGAATTCTTGTTTCCTTTTTCTGGTCTAATTCATTCAATTTTCTCTTTGTCATGTTCCACTTAAGAGTTGAGTGACGATTGTGTGATTGATACCTGTGATATCATCATATCGAATAACTTAGTGGTTAGGACATTTTCTAGGAAAGAAACGCTTTATAAAAAGAGTATGTGCACAATTATGTCTAAATATTAAAAAGATTTTTGTTTTCTGGGAACATTGTGAGGAAACAAAAATAACCCCTGAAAATACTCCAAGGAAATTAATAAAAGTAATTGCAAACATGGTAAATTTCTATAGTTTTTCACTAAAAAAAAAAAAAGTATTTTACAGTGTCTCCAAACTCTCCTCATCACTCTGAAAACATTACTTTTTCTGAAAATCCCTTCTGTATTTCATCTTTCTGTCATAACATCTCATATTGTGTAAAATGCTGAAGAATTATTGTCTGTGATACTGTATGGTGCATTTTCCAAAATGCAAAGTAGATCATTGTACCATATAGCTGAATTGAAGGATTCAGATTAGAATCAGATAAAATGCACTTACTTGAACAAGCTAGTAATTACACTGAATCGTGTAATGTGTCTCTAGAGCTGCTGTATTCTAGTTTGCTTAAAGAGCAGCTGACTCTGAAAGCATACTGTTTACAAGCCATTCTGTTCCCATTTTATATATTTTTCAATATTTGTCTTCCATTGTTCTTTAGTACGAGGAGCATTTGCATGAAAACGGGATCTTTGTTTTTCAGGAGTCCATCTGCTACCGCTGCTTTTTCTCAGCCTGAAGTCATAATCCAGTGTTTGAGATATCATCCTTACATTTAGAGGAACGAGATGAATTGTCATTATAAGCAATGTGTAAAAATACTCTCAGATTCTGTCTTCGGATGTGGTTTAAAAGGAGAAACTCTGGAACTCTCAACCACAAAACTTTTCTTCTCACAAGTGCATATAATGATGCACAGATAGGAAACCAGTAAGAAGAATCAGCAACTCCTTTAAAAGGTATGAAAGGTACTCCAGGGATTTAAGGAACTAGGCTGCAGAAAGTGGGTTTTGGTATGGTAACACCACCTACACATCTTAAGTTCTCTAATGTCTTCAAAACCTATTCTGATTTTACTTAATTACATGAATTTCTTACTCAGATAAATTCTCACTTATGAAGTAGGATACCAGCAGAGGTATTTTCACGGCTTTGAGGGGACCAGAGAATTTGCAATCCAGACAAGGTCCTCTCAAAAGAAATCATATTTTTACCATTGACTTTGACAGAACATAGATTTCTATTTGGATTCAGAATGTTTCTGATTATGACTAATGAATTGGAAATGTCATTCCAGATGCTGATAGAAACGTTTGAATAAAAATACTAATTAACTGTAAGTAGTTACTTAAACTCTTTCTCCACAAGACACCAAGGGTTGATACCTGCTGAGGACAATTTGCCACTACCACAGCTTATCTGTCTTTTATCAACTCCCACAGAAACATAGATGGTTAGTGTAGGGAACTTAACTTTTTGTTGACTGGTGTCTGGTGAGGGAAGTCACATCCCAAGTAATAAATACAAAATGCAAGCTGGGAAATAGAACTATTTTTCACTATTTTAATGATGCCAGTAAAACAGCTGTGTGTCCATATATTGCGGGCCAAGAGATTACACCTGTACATGAGTCTAGAGAGCACGCAAGGTTGTGAGTAAATACATAAATTATGTAGGCAGAAGGTTAACACATTGGTAATTTCTTTGTCATGGCTGCTTTCCATGTATTTATGCTGAGGAGGAACTGAACATTAAGAACCCTAAAATATTTAGTCTGAAATTATTTAAATTTTATTAATATGGCAGGGTATATCAAACAATAGCAATTTGATTGCCTCCTGCCCAGGTCCTTTGGTTTTCATTCTCCAGTTAGATTAAATTTTCAGATGGATTAAGAGAATGAAACATGGCCCATAATTATTGCAGTTTCCTACTTGTCCTCATTCATCACAGCAAATGTAGTCCAGCTAGTGAATGTGGAACCTGGGAAAAGCAACCTGGGAAATTGTATAAGGTTTTACATTTACAAACCATACTAGGTATTCAGAAAGCATTTCTAAAACTGCATTCTGTGTCTCAGAACAAATTATAATTCTACTGAGATTTTCTGTCAATCACGGTTCACTCTATCAAAACAAAATTTAAGTCTCTTTCAGGTAGTGTGTGTTTGTTTCCTAACCATGTACAGTTTCACCGCTGTTGAGCAGTCTGAATAAAGATTGTAAAGAGCAACCTAAAATTGCTTTCATATGTTTTCATTTCATCCTTTGTCTTTTGTGTTTTAGCTGTGTTCATTTTCTCCTTCTCTCATCCTCCTTTCTTCATGTCTTGTAACTTGGTCTGCCTTATTTCTAAGCAATGTGATGTTGCTTGCAATCTGGGGATCTGATTCCAAGGGATTTTGCTGTTAGCATTTAAGAGGACAACATGGAAGGAACCACTGAAATGTAAGAAAATCTGAGAGATTACTTGGTGTATTGTAGACAAGTTATGAGGACCTTCTTTTACTGAGTAATTACATGAAATGTTTGACACGTACTTATTTGCAACAAAGCCTAACTAATAGTCTTTGTCACGTATTAAAAACCTTTCTTTATCAAACTTAAATTATACCATCTACATTATATGGTCTGGCAGTGCCCTGTAATTTCATTTAAAAAGAAACATTTCTAGGTTTAAAGATAAGAATTTCTGCATCAGTCCTTCATGTAAATATTAGAGATGGATTTCTATCAGTGTTCCAACTACTTAAATATGTATTAGTGTATACTGTTGAAAACAAAGATAGAGCAGCTCCCTCAATTCTCAGTTTGTTATTGTTTATATGTATGTTTTTGTTCCCCTCCAAAAACTTGCTTAGGACATTAAATTTTGTTCGGATTTTATTTTTCTTCAGGCACATGACCTAATAGACTTTCTCTTTAATTTCACGTTTAGAACTGACAGCTCCATCAAATAGATTTTCTAAGAGAAATTAATGACTTTCCTGAATACACAGTGGACACCAGACCTGCTTTATTAGTTCTCTTTATCTAATAACCAATGGATATTTTCTCTCACCTGCTAATTAAAAAGTATTTTTTTATCCGCCGTGTTACCAGTTTTTGAGCATTCTGAGTTTTGATCTTATATTAAGATAACTATTTTGGGTTTTATGTAAGGTCCTAGTCAATTAATACTTTGCCTTCTGGATCACGTTCCTTATGGTCCAGTATTAGGCACATACTTACCACAGAGACTGTAGTTTCCTTCTTACATGTAAGCTGCAATCAGGTTCAATTACTGTCTCTGGGTTTGAGCTTATAAAGTTTAGACTTTCAGTTCATCTATAGTATTTTTGCAGCAGTACCTTGGCACAAAACGTTTATAAGCAGCCTCAAATGTTTGAATTGGTTTGATGAGGATATTTTTGATTCTGAAGAAATTTCTCTGCTTCCTGGATTTCAGACAAAGCAATTCTAAATATCTACTAAAATAATACATGAGTATAATTTACTTTCTGATTTATTTTTATATACTACAACAGTATGAATTTAATAGAATTCTATACTTACACATGTTGACATAATCAGAATTTATATTTTCCAAAATAAATACTATGGAATGATGGATGATTTAATAGATTTTATCAAATGTTATATTTTAATTGAATTTTTAAAAAATAATTAAATAAATTTTGTAATGAGAAACATGTTCCATGAACTTTTTATAAACAATTCTTTATAAATACTTTCCTCCAAACTCTTCCATGATATATTTTCCCTCATCCTGTTTCTGTGCTTCTGCTTCTCTATTCTCCTAATACAAAGTGAGAGCCCTTTTGGTTCTACCAGTATTTGCCAACCATATGATCCATTTAAGCTTCTGTAGTACTGTGTCAGAGTTATCTCACCCCAAGCATCAGAGTTCACATTTCTTTCCTAAAACCCTTAATTTCTCATGCTCTTCAAATATATTGGAGACAGAACAAAAAGATGTTTGTGTGTCAAAGTGAAACTTGATTTTATTTTAAGCATGGTTTAACTGATCTACGGCATGCTTCAGGTATGTTTACTGGATCACAATAGTTGCTGGCACTGTGGACAGGAAGGTGCTAATTTAGCACACATCTGGCATTGCCCTTTTATTTAAAATGTTAGAAATTTTATTATCTATTAAGTCATCACATGACTTTCCATCTTTGCTATATTTTACCAAAATGCATGTGAATGTAGACTTCTAGTAAAGAGAGTGTGATTGCCCTCAGTTGTGCAAAACATTGAGTCCTTTGAATATAAGAAAGTGTAATAATATTTCTCTAAAAGGATTGAATATTGACATATTCTATGACATCTAATTTACAAAATTTAATTGAAGAATAGACAATATGGAGAAAACTACATCCTCCTTCTTTGCTCATTCAGATTCAGGATTTAAAAGCAATGTATTTGAAACAGAACTTGAATATGAATTGCACACAGACTTGTTAATGAAGTGCTGTAGGAGTAGGAAGCCTTGTTTGCTTGAATTTTTGTAGCTTTTCTGAGTTCTAACCTGTTGTATACCTTTTCTATAGCTATTTGTCAACAGGTGTCTGGCTTTTTAAATAAGGCTTAAACCAAAGGTTGTGAGACGCAATTGCACTGAATAACACCTTATGGCATACTTGGCCTCAGTGAAAGTTATCTAAATAAATTAACTGTGTAGGAAGGCAACAGAACCTAGTCTTATATGAGCTGTCAGTTTTCATAACTATCTCTTCCCTTCAATCATTAATCCTAACAGTTTCTTTTAAAAACCAAACAAACAAAGGAATGTGGATAATCATCAACTTTCTTAGATAGCTGTATACTGTATTTTATTATTTAATATGTGCATTTTTTCCTTTGCATATTTTCTACATCTGTGTACATATGAAGGAGGTGGACTTCTTGAAATAAATGTTTATACAATGAACAACATCAGATGCATATAGTAAATATCTATTCTCTTAGGTTCTTAATTTTGCATATTAGCTGAGTAATAACTATCCAATAGCTATTTCAAGTTCTCGTTCACATAATTATAGGTGTAACTATCTGGAAGAAAATCTCTATAGATGTTGACAGTGAATGTAAGTTATTTTTCACATACCTCACTCAGAGTTACAAAATCAGACTCTACAAGAAATGAATAAATGAATTACTTCCTTATCTTCATAAGCAGTTCCCTAAGCAGTTCCCTAAATAGTTCCTTTTCTTCCATAATTTCCTTATTTTCTGTAATTTTTGATGATTGGGGGGGATGCCACCCATAATTATTACATCCCTTGTTTTTTCATCTGTTGTCATTTCATCTGTATATCTGTCCTCATCTGTTGTTTTGAGGACCTTGGAGATGGAGAAAAGCTTTATTCTGTCTTCATATGATGGATACAGACCCCAGTTATATTTCACGCTTGTCCATCTAACTGACCTGCCACCCCTAATATTTGCTCAACATGCCATTGTAGCTCTGGCTGTAGCTGGAATAGAGTACTGCAGCATGATTAACATTTTAACTCATAGACAGACACTTGGCCATATTGTCCAGATGGAATATGCACCATCTGTCTCTCTAAGCACGTCTGTCTCTATACATACAGAGTGCATTTAGAGGCCAGGCTCTTGCTGAGCTAATAGCTAGGAAGATGGTCATTAAGTGCATGGGTCCTAAAGTAAAGCACTTTAAGCCCACTCCTAAGTCAACTCATCCTCCTGTAGCCTGATCGAGCCTTTGTGAACAGTTTTCTGTCTGCTGAGTAGTCTCCTAATGCGTGTTTGGCATTCACAATGCTGTTGAATATGTTTTACTACCATTTATCTTACACTGCCTTGAATGGACAAGAAAAGTTGTCAGGCTCGCTATTTTGAAGAAAATTACTGCTTGAGGATACATCTCAAATTAGATCTCATCTCACAACCCAGCTATTGCAACTGGAAAGCCTCTTCCTTTTGAGTATTTGCTGGCACAAGAACTTAGTCCTTGCAAACAGTCAATCCATGGTCACCAGTCTGAAAGTTAATTATTCACTTATTTGTGTTTGTGCAAATGTGGAAAGAGATGCTAACATGTACAACTTGCTTGAATTCTGATGTAACGCAATATAGTAAAACAAGGGCAAAACTTTTTTTTTTTTTTTATGAACACATGAGTTACTAAAATATCGCAGTTTAAAAAAATCCAAGAAGTGCATGTTTTAACATGCTCATGACGTTTTAAATTTTGAAGGAAATTTCAACCCCAGTTTGTGTTCCATTGTGTCAGATGCCTTATTACACCTAATTCTAATCCTTATGTCTTTAAGTTTAAAAAAGCCCTCAGAATTTTCTAATGTGACTGACCAGGCAAACCATATATTTATGCATATATACATATCTATATATCATATAGTATTAAAGGATACAATTGATCATACAAACTTTTTTTATTTTTCTTCTTTAGATGTCAAAAATTATTTGTCTGAATTTCATGAAGATCAAACTGGTAAAAGCTAATAAAGACTCAGCAGCTCTACTAAGGTAATATTTTCTAAAGAATCAGCTCCCCTTTATGACTCAAATAATTGGCCAGATTGTCAAAAGAGATTGCTTTAGAAAAGTGGATCGTGTTACAATTGGAACTATGAAATATTGATCTTCTTTTTTTTTTTCTTTGCCTATAGAAGAAAAAATATTATTTTAAAATAGTTATTCCCGATTTTAGAGGAAGAGTACTCAAAACTCTGGCTTTGAGGTCTTCTCAAAATCTGGCTGTAATTGTGAAGCAGAAACAATCCTCTCCAATCATAGCTACTCAAATGTCAGGAATATTCTGAATCTGACTGAGTTTTATAACTTTGTCAATCAAGCCTATCACTAAATAAAATGTCAGATGTTGAGCTTGTCTATTTATTGCCAATAAAGTTTGAATTTTAACTTTGACAATGTGCTTGAGAAATTGTAATCTTCCATGTTCCTGCTAATTCTTCCAAACAGCCTTGCAAAGTATGGTCAGGGTTTTCACTTGGAATAAAATAATTTTCTCCTTTTAAAATGAGGTCATATTTCTGAATATTACAGAAAAAAAAACACCAATGAACAACTTTCCTTGAATCCACAGGACTATGTATCATGGCAGGGAAAAAAGGATGACGCTAAAAGCAATTTTTAAAAAGGACTCAGGCAAGCAAAAATAACTATAATTGCAATCTTTACCATTTGAAATATTATTTGTTTAAATTCTCAGGAGATTCATGTAAATATTTGAATATACATTTCTTTTTTCAGAGGTCTTCAGTATTCCAAATTAAATGTGAGCACATACTGGAGTGCAATGGTGTTGTGGCCCAGGATCTCATGTAACTTATAGGAAAGGTACATCTGTCTGTTTCTTTGCTTCCCTGGACCATACATGCCTGAAAATCCCATTCTTCAGAAAAGATGATCAAGGCAATGGACATGATTACTAATTATATCTCATTAGTTGTATGCATAAGAGTGTGATTAGATTTTCCATATATACAGATGATACACCTTCTTACAGGATACTAACTAATAGAGACATCACTACAGAAAGCATAAAGCTCATGACATTACATTCCAGATAACTATTTTGTCACATCTCTGCTGTCTCAATATTACACATGGTTAATTCTTCCTTTAAGGTATTGACCCCCTTTTTTTGGTTGTGCTCTCTCTAAAGTCTTTAATCTTTTTGATATTATGGTGATTATTATCATTTTTTGTTACAAAACTTGGAGCTTTTGTTTAGTGCATGAAATTACACTTCAATGGCAGTTTCATAACCTATTGTGGATACATAGCAGCTTTTAATTCACACTCTTTTTTGAAAATTTACCAAAATATGACATTTTTAAGTGTACATTGTATGATGCCTAAGGTAGCAAATTTCTTAATTAGCTCAGTTCAAGGTGTAGAAATTGAGCCTGTCATCTGAGTAGGTTAAGTAGTAGAGAATCTGCTGCCTAAATGACTTGTTGAATATTTTTTGTTCTTTGTTTTACACAGGATTATACTTATCTTTAACTGAGAAAATAAAGGGAAGCTGTATTCTTTCAGGCATTGTTAGTTCTCTCATTTTTCTCCAGTTAGTAGAAAAAACTGAAAAATTTACATATTTGCCCGCTAAAGGAGAGATATTATACAAACTAGCAAGTGTCTTTGTCTCTATTCCTTGTTCTATATTCACACTGATCTATTAAATTGGGTTCACAAATAAGAGTGATATGCAAAAGTATTCCCATATGTTGCCTTGCAGCTCCAAATAGGTAGCTGAGTTATCTCTGGCCATATTGGTGAGTCCACAAGACAAAGTGGGAAGCAGTGGGAAGGGAAAAACTCAGATCACCAGAATAATAAAACTATGGGATATATAGTGGTTTGTCCATGCATCCAAACTTTATGCTTCTGTCTTTCATGCATATGATATGTAACTACTTTAAAATACTACCTAGATAATAGCACTGAAATTATTTAATATAATGTGAACCTTACTGTAAAATTTCCTGTTTTTTTTCCACACCTCCCCTGCCAATAATGTCTCCCCATAATGCCCATGAGTTTTAATCTTCCTTAAAATATTCCTACCTTTGACTCCACTCTGTTTTTACTTCTGAGTAGGTGTAATTATCAAAGAGTGCCAGACTTAATTTTCATTCCTGGTGCTTTTCAAAAAGTGTAGGCTATGTGAAGTACTAAATATATATACATATATATAATCTGAGTGTGTTGCAGGCAATATTTCCCAGATTTGGCTGTACTGTTTCCTGAGAAGAACTATCATATGCTATACCTGTAAAAAGATTAAATTTCTTTTATGTAAACCCTGAGTCTTCTATGCCATCCTTCAAACTTTGAGACTCACATCCTCTGTGGCCAGCTATGAACAACAGCATGGTAGCTCACATAACTCTAGCCCTACATGCTGATGCTGTGGGCAGCGGAAATATCAGGTAGAAGCGAGGAACAAATAAGGATGAAGAAAATTAAACATTTCCACCAAACTCTGACATTTTCCCGGTAAAGAATTGTGCTTTTCTACATACAAACTGCAAGTGTCTGTCTTGATGCTGGGAAAGCGGGAAAAGAACCACCATCTGTGGGGTGAGAAGTAATTATGGAATGGGAGAGAACGAACACAAAGAAGTGTAATCATGCAAAGAAGAACACTCCATACAGCACGTACAAGAGGTTCCTCTGAAACCTCTACTGGGACAGGTGGGTTCTGCCCTATTCACATATTTAGCTGGTGGCTGACACCTTTCAGGAGAGGCATTTAATTTCAGAACACAGCCTTCTCATTGTGGCTGTGATTTTAAACTCACTGTGTAATGGAGCGTATTACCATTTACCATATGATGAGATGGCCTTTTCTGTCAGCCAGGGAGCTGCTTAATGTTATATATGGGTCAAATGAGCCAAAAAAAGAGAGAAAGAAAAAAAATTCAAGAACCTTGAGCCCTCTAACAAAACGGCAAGCTTCCCCCATGGCAAGCAGCCACATAATTTTTTTAAAAGATCCATTTTCTCATGGAAATTGATTAAGCAGCACTAAATCACATAGGATAAAGGAATTCCAAGGTCAAGGGGGATTTCTGCAGAATCAGCCATTGCAGTGATCACTGTAGCAGGTGGTGTCCTTTTGGCAGAAATAATTCTTTAATGTTTGCAAATATATTTAGTTCCATATAAAGTTAGCAATTCTCCAGCATATCAGAACACTAAAGCCTTTCCTTGTGAATATTTGCACACAATAAATGAGGAAGCAGTATAAAAGCCAAATCAATCAGATGTTGAGAATTTGACTAGTTCTTCCCAAAGACAGTTTTACTGAATTTATCCCTTGGAAAGTGTAGCACTATTTGCAAAGCTTACATGACATCTGGCTATGCAATACCTAAGCAAAAGATAAAGAGATTTGTTGAACTTATATTATGCCTCAACTTGACTCAGTGAAGGTGTTTATTTTTCAGCAACTCTGACCAGAAAAGCAAAATAATAAGTTCAGTTTCAATCCTTGAAGAAAGCTCTACAATAACCATGAAATTTACTATATAGATAAAATAGCGTTTGTTCTCACTGTTCATAACATTGATCTTATAAATGATAATTGTTAAAAACCTAGAAACCTTTTATTGAAACAATGTAGAACAGAATGCATGTTTGAAGGTCTTGGTTATCTGAAAAATTCCAGAGTATGATCAGTCATGTATCGCACTCCTTAGATTTAAAAGGATTCTGAGTGATGAATTTAAATGTAGACCATCTTTCTTTCACTTAAATAAGTTGACATTGATTTTACCCTAACCATATAAACCATTATTGTGATAAACATATGGAAACGGTGAAGTTTGATTAAAAATAAGAATAAAAAAAGGTGAAGACCTTTTCAATCAGTCACGAGATCAGCCTACTCTTAGTCAGTGGTCACACCCTTGCATAGATAAAGACAGCTTTCTGCCACAGAAGTTATATACTCCTAGATAAGTGCAGTATATGTGTAAATGATCCCTTAGAATCTGGTTAGTACCTTCCTTTAAGTAAAAAACCATAGGGCTGCAATTCATGTCTGCTATTTCTGCAGCTAAACTGGCAGACCTAAATTTAAGATAAATTTATCCCTTATCTATAACATATACTTTTGTATATATTGCTTTTAAAAGAAGATGCAAGGTCTGCAACAAGAAGTTGACTGCAGATCTGTGTCTGTTAAAAGATGCCTTCTTATATTATCACATCTTATTTTTGTTATAGGACCTGCATAAGCTTATGATTTTGTGTCATGCACCATTTTGTTGCACTAAAAAGTAGCCTCTAAACGCATCTTATAGTAGATCTAAAAATAACTGTAGACTGGAAGGAGATCCTGGAGAAATATGAAACAAAGATATAATACAAAAAAGAAGTGAATGGGCCTGACTATTTCCCTGTGGATATTTACGAGGAAAAAAAAAAAAAAAAACGACAGCAGCTGCCATTTTCATCATCCAGATGCTATTTAGTCAGATCAATACAGAACTGTTCTGGAGTTCACAGTAACCATAATTCTATAAATCCCCTTCATCTTAATTCTTAGTTTTAAGATTTTCTTACTAAAGCCAAATTATGCCTCGAGCGAAATTTCTGTAATGTGCCTATGGTTTATGGTTAATTTTCAATATCAAAGATAAACTAGAAGTTTAGGCCTTCCAATCCACCCCACTGCTCCAAAATCCATATTTGTTAAGTGCCCTGTGGTGTTACATTTTCTCTTGTCAGTCTCCTATTTTCTTGACAGCTGCTGTGATTTGCTTTCAGTGGGAGTATGTTAGCATTTAACAAGTAATTTGGTGTCATCTGAGGATTCTCTGATAGGAAAAAGATCTTTCCTTTTATACTGCACTAACATAATAGGAAAAAGTGCCCAGGAAAATGCACAAGTTCTAATTCACAAGTGATGGCATTCTGAATTGCTTCCATAGTGTAAGGTGGTTTTCTGTACTGTCAAGTGTAGAGGCTGACTTTGGATTTGTTTGTTTGTTTGTTTTTTGTTTTGTTTTCTGTTTTGGGTTTGTTATGGTTTGGTTTTTTTTGTTTGGTTAGTTTTTTGGGGGTTTTTTGTTGTTTTTTTTTTGTTGTTGTTGTTTGGTTTGCTGCATTTTTCCCCTCCCTTTCTTACATTCTGTCTTTGAAACATCAGGAATCCCACGCCTTCATATGCTCTTTTTGTTAGAGAAATGTGTTCAGATCAGATGAATAAAAACAGTTCTGGCACACAGACCTGTAACTTGTGCTGCCATACTTTCCCCTGTTCAGCAAAGTCAGGAGGTAATTGGTGTTTAGTAATCTCTCTCTCTCTCTGTGTGTCTCTCTAACTGTAATAGAGGTGGTAAGGACAGAGTTACAGTTCATGTTACCGCCCTCTGTAACATCATGCTTGCTTTCTCTGAAGAGTGGAGGTAACCATAAAGAGACTGGCCTGATGGCTTCATATACTGGTGGCTCAGCGGGTGTTCAGTTGGACACGCTAATCTGACCTGGCTTCACAGAAGAACCCATAACTTGGTGATCATAATATGAAAAATAAACAATAATAGTGATAAATAAAACAAAACAAAACAGCCTCACGAAGACAACTTGATATGTTCACAAAGAACTAGCAAAACTGTAAAACTTTTCTGGTTTTTGTGAAATGTAAATTTGTGAATCTGTGAAAGGACTTATTGAAGATTCTACACAATCATATTAAATATATAATTGTGTGAATGGCTCGGTTATTTGGAATCCTGGATTAATCGTAAAGAAATAATTAATTCTGGTCATAAATTAAGAAGGAAAGCATAAACCTGAAACCTATTCTTTTTAATTTAATAAATGTTGTCAAATTAAGAAAGTTGCCCAATATGACAAAATACAAGTTCAAGGGATGTTATCATACACCTGAGATATACTACTCCTGTTTATTATTTTACAAGCCATCTTTATTATACTCTCATATAACATCAGAACAAATGTGCATCTGTTAAGGTGAATTTTATTTGTCATTCTTGAGTCTAACTATACCTTTGTTCTTTTCTTATATTGAAAAAAAAAAGATTCATTACAGACCATATGGCAAATACTTACTAAGATTTATTTTATTTTTTATTGCCCTTGCAATATTTGCTTTTTTTGCTCTGGTTATAAAACATCAAATCTTCTTTAGTTTGGAACTTGACATCTACCAATAAAAGGACAAAATGAAATACAAGCTACCAAGGAATAAGGATATGTTAGCTTGTGTTTTCTGAAAAATCACACAACAGCAAATATTCAAGGCACCACTGAATATCCAGGCTGTATAATTCACCATTCACTTACGAGCTGGACTTGATGATCCTTGTGGGTCCCTTCCAACTCAG
Organism: Dasyornis broadbenti; assembly: GCA_013397935.1. Classification (NCBI taxonomy): domain Eukaryota; kingdom Metazoa; phylum Chordata; class Aves; order Passeriformes; family Dasyornithidae; genus Dasyornis; species Dasyornis broadbenti. The sequence goes on from VZRN01005470.1 coordinate 69,298, forward strand.
AATATTCTGTAAAATCTGTGAATAATTGAATTGTAATCATTCTGAAGTGATAGACAGAGAAAGTGACTGATCTATATGTATGCTGGAAGATAGAGTCACTTTTGAAGGAAGGAATGTATACAGAAATTAACAGTCTGATTGTAGGCAGACAAATGTATGTTAATGTTGACTTGTGAATGCTTCAAAATTAAATACTACTCCTTTTTGGAACAATTGCTTAAACTGTAGTCTACAGTAGACATGGAAAAATTTTAATGTGCCCCAGACAAGTATTGATATGATATGGATGCAGATATACTATGGTGTAGACTAGTTTAAAGTGTAGGTTTTAGAAAAGAAAAAAAAAGAAAAAAGAAAAAAAAGAAGTTCAGGTGAATAAATTCCTTTTATAGTCAATACAGAGATACTGGCATTTGCAAATAGCTAAATGAAATCATTTGCTTCTAAAGAGATTTATCTGGATTGAATCTGACAAAATTAGAAACAACTATAAAAGCTCTATTCTTCTCATTTTATAACAGGATTAATAGTGTGGTTTTTATCACAAGGTTCACTGAGGTGTTTGGTGGGTTTTTTTCCTGTGTTTAGCATTTACCTTCATGCCTAGGACTGCTCGAAGTAATCGTGTGTTGACTGTAATGTTGACTTCATTAGTGTTGCAAGGAGCAACCCAGATAACGATGTACCTGACTAATTATGCCTGCAAATTATCATGAGCAGAAAATGGAAAGTGCTTCCCAAAATCAAGCTCAAAGGAAAACATGGGGTACAGTATTTTCAAAACTGCATGTCACTATTTGTATGTGTTTGCTCTTTTGCTAGTCCACAATGGTCAGAAAGATATCTATGAGAATCAGAACATGCACAACAGAACTTAAACACCATCACAGTGTTTCAAACACTGAAGTTACTGAAAACAAAGTACCAAATGAAGGAAGAAAAACTATCATTCCACTAGAAACTGCAGAACATGTTAAGTGCTAGAAAGAGGAGGAATTAAAATTCTGATGCCTCATTCTCTTTTAGGCAGAGCATAATGAGATCAGAAAATAGCACATTAATCCATTCTTGTGACAAAACTTGCAATGTAAAGGGCAGTGGGTCCAAACTGATCTGTCCTTGTTATAGGCTTCTTGTAATGACATGGTCCTCTGTAGTTACCCAAGTACAAAGTCATACAAAGTATTAGTTTTCAAATCAAGTATCATGGCTGGCAAGGGGTCTAGTTAACTGAAACAGAAGCTTCTATTTCACTAAAAATAGGTAAATAATGAGATACAATGTGCTGAACCATTTGAATTCAGCCAACAGTAATGGATAGTTCATAGTTAAGTAAAGGACTGACTTTAACTCTTGGGTATCTTTTGATTTTGGCGTTGATTTTTCCACAGAGGTTATGTGTGTGTCACATATATCTGAAAGCTTTGGCTTAATTAGATGCTTTTGTATTTGAGTACAAAGAAACCCTGAATGACACTATTTATGCTAATTCAGAAGTGTGGGATGTAGTGAACATTTAAAAATAGATTACGTGACTATGTATCATAGGATCGGAGTTTCAAGGTTATTTCAATACACAAAAAGATTTTTTCTTCTTAAACACCACTGCAAAAGAGGCCACACTAAGCAGGTGAAGGCATGTCTCTGAAGTATCCCAGATGATAAGATCTACCCAGGGCTACTTCCTTCCTACAACAGTTTCTAATGTCTTTGTGATATTATTTAAAAATGTTAAATATTCATCTTTAACTCTTTGACTCTTCTGAAACAAATTAAATCCCATTTTTCAAATTTATCTTAATTTTGAAAAGTCAAGATTACTAAGAAATATTAGTCAAGATTTTATTTTCATCTTCTCAATGAATAAAGATGAAAAAACTATGCTTTTTAAAAAATTATTTTCAGAGAGGTTTAGCACAGCATTTATACAGTGTTGTGTGTATTGCCTACAAAAGAGAAATATAATTGTAAAAATGAAATCCCTGATATACCTCAAGAATTTCTTGATTCATTCTTGTGTCAAAAGTGGCAAACATGGTTTTTAATTTGGAATATGTTAAAAGCATTTCTTTTTTTAAAAAAAGATAACAGTCATCTTATTTTTACCCCCCTTTTAAAGATTTCCCATACTGAGATACACCACACTAATGTGCAGATTTTAAAAAGAAAACTGATTTCACAAAATGATTCAAATGTAGATGAGATTAAATACGAGAAACTAGGTAAAATGTGTGAAGGAGAAGAATTAAGAGGAAAACCAGAAAATAGTATGAGGTATTTCAGTTATAGAGCATACTGTAATACAAATTACAAATAGATCAAGTAGAGATTGATTCTCAGAAACTGATGAGATAGTTGACATAGGTTTCAATCAATAAAGCATGGAAAGAGGTGTAAAAGAATTTAAACCACTCTCCATTGTGTAAGGATAACAACTATTTAGCTTTATTTAGTGCTTAAGTACCTGGGTAGTATTATTTGGAAAGATTATGAATTTGGTTGATGAAGGTAATTATGCTCATCTGAGTTCTTTAACTCCATGAGACATTTTGCTTGAAAAGAAAATATAAAACTTTACTATCTTAAAATTTAAATGCTTGTTTAAAAATGGGAAGGCGAGTTCTTACTGACTACATTTGTGTTACTGGATCTAAAATCACTTTCCTGCTTTCACTTCAGGTATATGACTTGGTTTTAACAAGGTGTACCTCCCACCCCACTGCACACTACAGTCTCCTGCCCCATGCCCCCAGCAAAGGAAATGACAACGTACAGGTGTTATTTTTGAAAATCAGACTAATTTCCCTCGACTGATGATGGTTATATGTCTAATAAGTAATGCATTTTAAAATTCTGTTATTAAAGTTTAGAGACAGATCTTCTATCAAGCATACTAGAACTTTCATCATTCTTGGGTAAGGTACCTCTTTGCCTGCACCAAATATTCTTTTTAAGAAGACTCCCCTTGCCACATCCATGACTTTCCTATAATCCACAGAACTGGAGTATTTGATATAAACCTACATATTTTAAGATCCACGTCTTTCAAATCCACCTATTTTCAGTTCTTGCATGCCTTGCCTTCTTTCATAAAGCGGTGGTAAATTAATTGGAAATTATGCATAGCTGGAGATTTTTAGACTCCCTGAAAAATCACTTCACTTGTTTTTGCAAATTTTGCTATCCTATTTCAAAAAAGAGTGCATTTGACTAGGCCATTTTTTTTTTTTCAGGGCTGGGTTTTATCCCTGAAATTGTAATTCCCTTGCAGCTAAGCTTCAAATGCGCCCTTGACCTGAAATATAAATAAAATTTTCTGCACTTTTCCAGACACATTAATCCTACTACTGTAATTATGCGTATGTGAATTGTTAGAGAGGCACTCACAAACTCATGGACAAAGTGTTTGTTAAAAGGCAAAACTAATATATCGGGATCTTGGCAAACGATAACACTCATATGGGAAATCAAGCCTCTTGAACAACATGATCAATTGTTGTCTGATGGCAATGGGGGTCTCCACTGCAATAATCACTGCAGTGGCATCTTCAGCAGGATTGGATAAAATTCCAGCTGCTCCATGATCCTATGTGACCACTCCAGCATATGAATTACCCACTGCTATAAATTACCTTAACTACATACAAAACATCTCTCAAATATCTCTACTATGCACAAAATGCTGTTCTGCATGACCTTTTTCTATGTCTATGAGGAATTCTCTATTGGCCCTTTACAAATATTTGTTCTATGTACAGTTTGATCAGTTCTGCAGCAAGAACTGCCTGGAGGTCCTTGGGATAATTCACATGGGATATTAATCAGCAAATTTAAGGACAACATGATTTTTGAGGAGTCTTGGGGATACAGAAAGGTCCCAGCTGACTGGAAGCTGATAAACCTTGTCCCAGTTTTCAAGAAAAGAAAGAAGGAGCCCAGAAACTACAGGCCTGTCAGTGTCACTTCAGTGCCTGGTAAAATCATGGAAAAGGTTATTCTGTGAAGTACTGAAAAACACCTGGAAAGCAACATAGTCATTGGTCACAGCCAGCACAGCTTCATGGGGGGAAGTCCTGCTTGTTGAAGCTGATTGCCTTCTATGACAGGGTAACCCACTCAATCTAGGAAAGCCAGTAGACATCAGACTTCAGCAAAGCTTTTGATACTGTCTTTCACAGTATCCTTCTGGACAAAATGTCCAGCACACAGCTGGATAACCGTGTTACACAATATGTGAGCAGCTGGCTCAGTGGTCAGGCACAAGGGGTCATTGTCAACGGGCCTAGAGCAGGCTGGTGTCCAGTCACTGGTGTGGTTCCACAGGGCTCCATTCTCAGCCCAGTTATCTTTAACATCTTCATTAATGACTTGGCTGCAGGATCCGAAGGAATATTAGGGAAGTTTTCCAACGGCACTAAAGTGGAAAGAGCTGTCAGCTCCCTTAAGGGGAGAGAGAAACTGCAACAAATTAGAGAGATGGACAGTCACCAACCACATGAAGTTCAACAAGGGAAAGTGTTGGTTTTGACACCTGGGACAGTGCAACCCTGGTTCTGTGCATAGACTAGGGAAAAAGCTTGAGACCAGCGTCGCAGAAAGGGACCTGGAAGTCCTGGTCTGTGGCAACTTGAACCTGAGTCAGCAGTGCCCCAGTAGCCAGGAGGGCCAACCTTGTCCTGGGGGGCATCAGGCACAGCATCGCCAGCTGGGCAAGGGAGGGAATTGTCCTGCTCTGCTCTGCACTGGGATGGCCTCACCTCGAGTCCTGGGGGCAGTTTTGGGCAACACAATAAAAAATGGCATCAAGCTATTAGTGAGCATCCAAAGGAGGGGATAGTGAAGAGAGCTTTGTGCAGTCAGTCAACTGGTTAAAAGTAAATTCTTTGTCTCCAATCAATTATCTCACATATGCAGATGGGTAGCTGGGGAATTCCTGAACCACCTGGGAATTAACATCACCACCCTGATGTCCATCCACATCACAGTTAAAACTAAGGGGCAGGCTGGAATTTCAGCTTGTAACTCACTAATAATTAAGATTCTTAATATTTGCTGCATAATAGATCAGTGAAATGCTTTGGCATATAAAAGGTTAAAAAAATAAACATACAAATCCAAGGAAAATATGATTGAAGTAAGAATAGACCATGAATATGTTGAGGGTTTTTATTCTGTAGAAGAGTAGGATTTCCTTATCACTTGCAAGCAGGGTCGGTATGTATATGTAAGTGCAGAAAATCTCAAAACATGCATGCAGATTTGAACAGTACTTCCAGTTCTCTCTATCTTGTATTATAAAACCACACTCCCAGAAAATCTGTTGTGTAGGCTAACATTTTTCTTCACCCTTGTCATGATGGAATTTTTTTTTGTTGTTTTTCATGCTTTTTGGCATCTGGGTACGAAATACAGCATACATGATGTGTTGCTAAAGACAGTATTTGGGAGGATGGAAATGGACAACTAAACATTTCTTAGCACTAAAAGTAAGAAAATTTTTCCTTACTTTTTGACTGTCTGTTCTACTGAGATTTACTTTTGCTGGCATACTTTTACATTAATTTCCCCTGTAGCAGATAAAAGAACAAGGCTACAGGAGGATTGTATTATTGCATTTATTTATAACATTCTTATGCATATAATATAGTGAGCACTTAACAATAACTTGTTTGAGATCTAATAAAACAGAGGCCTGTTATATTAGTTCAGTCAAATGTGTTGATTTTTTCCCCCCTTTCCTTTATTTGCTTTATTTCTGGCTTCTATTTATTTCCTTGCCATAATCCTTGTCTGCTTAGAGATTTGTGTGGATAAAATAAAAACCTTCTTTGCTCTCATTGGTTTATTCTCATTCCATCTTGACAAGAACTGTAGAAAAACCAGATAGAAGGTAGGGGTTTTTAAGCATACAGTGCCTCCTTTCTTTACCTACCACTTGCTAAGTAAATTTTAAAAAACCAAAAAAAAACCAAACACCAAAAACCAGCAAAACACCTTAAATAATTTTCTACCTTCTCAGAGTATTGTTTCCTAAGGCAATGGCACTTTCATTCCCTGTGGACTGCCCTTTTATACAACCTTCATGCTTAGTTGTGTGCAGTCTTTTTATTCTCCCTCCAACACCTCTCCTTTCCTGTTTTCTTGGCTATAACTTCCATCACACAGAAAATCTTTATGTTGCTGTCCTTAGACCATTTCAAATTCATGTCTGTTTTCCAAATTTCCAAAATTTTATCAAGTATTTTTTTTTTCCTTTACACAATAATTTTATAAATAATTTAGCGATGTATTTGGAGCTGATAGCTCTCTGCAGCTGAGTGTTTCCCCTGGGCCTGTTCACCTCATGGCATCTCTGTAATTTTGTTCTCTTCATTATATTTTAGCATGCAAAAACAATGGGAGATAAAATCTCCTCAGATGTTAGACAAAACCTACCACAGATCTTACTAAAATTTCCTGCCAATAATAATTTTGCTGATAAGGCTCATAATTACTAAGACAATAGTCTGTTTCATAACATGTGTAGAAAATTATAGTAGTCTGATTAAGATACAGCATTACAATGCTGCTTGCATTCATTATGGAGGCTGGACAAGCCACCTAAGTGACTGATGAGTAAGTCTGTTTTCAGGACACTTCATGCTTTTTTTAAGGAGAAAATTATATGTCACTCGAAGATGATTCCTTTCAGGGTGAAATTCAATGCACTTTCATACCTATGAATCCCACACACCAGAGCAGCTCAGTTACAATTTCCTTATTTGGGAAACTACTTAATCTCATCACCAGAGAACTTCCTTCTGTTCTAGAGAAGCACAAGGATCAGAGCTTAACTGATGCTTTTATGTCCACATCAGAGCACCCAAACAGTTGGGTTCAGCCTACTCGTTTCTACATTAGGTACCAAATTTCTTGGAGAGTAATTGCATTGCAGGAGACAGAGGACTGCCAGAGTGGTTGTTTTTGTAATTAATCCCTATGGAAACAAAATATGATTTGAAATTTTTACCAGTCTAAGAAATAAATGGACTTTAAAAAGGAAAAGTTTTGTTATTAATAAAATTTAGACATGCCACATGATATGTAATGCAATTGGTATGAGTTAATTTCTAGTGAATATGGAAAGATACATCTTTAAAAAGTGTAGTTGCATCGTTAGATATATAAGACAAAGAAGATTGTACTTGCCTTGCTTAATCAAGACACTGCATAACCATAGAATCATAGAATCAAAGAATGACTTGGGTAGGAAGGGACCTTAATGATCATCTATTCCAATCTCCCTACCCCCTGCCATGGGCAGGGACACCTTCCACTCGATCAAGTTGCTCAGGTACCCATCCAGCTTGGCCTTGAACACTGTCACAGATGGGGCATCCACAACTTCTCTGGGCAAACCAAACTGTTCTAGTGTCTCACTGCTCTCTGAATAAAGAATTTCTGCCTTAAATCTAATTTAAAACTCCACTCTTTCCGTTTAAAATGGCTACCTTTTTTCCTATCACTGTCTACCCATGTAACAAGTCAGTCATCCCTCCCCCACCTTTTATTGTTTTTTTAGTCTTGTTTTAGTACTGGAAGGCTGCAATAAAGTTTCCCCAGTGCCTTCTCTAGGCTGAACAACCCCATCTCTCTCAGCCTGTCTTTGTTGGGAGTGGTGCTCCAGACCTCAAATAGTCTTTGTGGTCCTCCTTGGGACCCATTCTAACAGATCCATCTCTTTCCTGTGCTGAGGACTCCAGACCTGCACACAGTGCTTTAGATGGAGTCTCGCACTGGCTGTGATTAGGACAGCTGAGTTCAAATTTGATCTGTTAAAAACCTCCATTTACATGATTTCCATGTGGAGAAGCAAAAGGAGTGATCCTCGTCATTTTGACTACAAAAAAATAAAGGAATATTTTCTGTTTGACAGTTTGTAATATGAAGAGAATTTCCCAGCTGAGGAAGGATGTTCACTTGTATGACTCTTGTCAGCACACCTGGGGATATGCCATGTTTTAACCACACCCAACAAGCAAGCCCCACACAGCAGCCCTCTCACTCCTCCACCAGCAGCATTGGGGAGACAATTGGAAGAGTAAAAGCTGGAAAACTTGTGGGCTGAGATGAAGACAGTTTAATAGGGAAAGCAGAAACCACACACACAAGCAAAGCAAAGCAAGGTATTAATTCACTGTTTCCCATGGGCAGGCAGGTGTTCAGCCATCCCAAGGAGAGCTGACCCCCATCACGCATAAATATTTCTATGTGAAGACAGATGTTATCACTCCAAAGGTTCCCCACTTTCTCCTTCTTTCCCTCAATTCAATGCTGAGCATGATGACACATGGTCTGGTATATTCCTTTGCTCAGATGGGGTCACCTGTCCTGGCTGTGTGTCCTCCCAACTTCCCATGCAGCCCCAACTTCCTCACCAGCATGGCAGTATGGAAAGCAGAAAAGGCCTTAGCTCTGTATAAGCTCTGCTCACCACTAACAAAAAACATCTCTGTTATCATCCTTGTGTTCAGCACAAATCCAAGAAACAGCCACTGTGAGGAAAATTAACCCTGTTTCAGCCAAAACCAGCACAAGGATATCTGAATCTGCAGTAGAGGCATTCCACAGACCAAAATATCTTGAACTAAAGGACTTTCATGGTGAACAAAGAGTAGAATTAATTGCTTTCAAAGAGATTGAGGCAAATCAACAGTTTCAGAGCAGCCAAGCGAGCAGGCTTTTCATTACTTCCCATCAAAGTTAGGAAGGGTAGTGAACCCATGTAAGAAGACATTTTCCAGACAAGAGAACAGCAACTTCTTGGAACAAATCTAGGGGGGACTGATACTCTTCTTTAATGATAACTACATCCTCAGTTACCCTTAATAGTGGATAAAGGCCTAAATTTAGGTTTCTGAATCAAACCCTTAGGTGACCAATGGCCAGAGCTTGAGCCACTTGTAATTCAAAGCTCAGCTCTTTGCAGAATGTCTGTATGACATTCACCCTGTTTGATCACAAACATTGCTGCTGAGCTGTGACAGACTACAGAAGGCAAACCCAAGCAAGATAAGTAGAGTGAAAACAGAGAAATAGAAGTGTTGAGATGGTAACAGCAACATAAGGATCTAGAAGAGAAACACTAATGCAGTAGAATACATTAAAAACTAAGCAAAAAAAAAAGAGCAGGGAGATGGGAGATCTCAACTTGGCAATATCAGGGATTATGCTATTCCAAGAAGCAATGAAAGCCAACTCTTTCCCAGATGACTGATAAGACCCAAGTTAGCACTTAGTTAGGTTAGATTAGGGAGACTATTAATGCTTAGTCCTGTTTTTTGCCAGTCCTAGTTCTCAGCTGTATCTATCAGACAGCAAATACTTTCTGGGTGCTCAGGGAAATGTGCATCTTGTTCTCAGAGTCTCTTTGTGCACAGAAAAATATGCCTGGAGAAACTGTTGTTCAGTAAGGGAAAGCTGGACCAGGAGACTACTTCAGAATGAGCTGAATCACTCTCCAGAGGTAAACTTTGAGGCAGGTAATATAGGAGGTAGGTACCTCTGATCTTTAGAGCAGCCTTAGCACTGCTATGAACAGATAAAACAATCAATGCAGCCAGCCAGTCAATGTGGGATCTTTTGTACTTTCATATCCACATCTTCCAGTCTGGTAGAAGTGCTTTGCTACCCAGTTCATATTCTTGTGAGAGATTTTTACTCTGCTTGCGTGCTCAGGGAAACATTGCTTTATTACTTCTTAGACTACATTGTCCATTTATTTTCTTTTCAAATGTTGTGAGTAGATTTATACTTTTTAGTTTTTTTTTTTTTTTTTGCAAAGGAA
>VZRN01005470.1:79202-141953 GCA_013397935.1 Dasyornis broadbenti
TTTTTGCAAAGGAAACATGAAATTCTTATTTTTATGTGTAGCACCAGAAAGACAGACCTAAACAGGCAATACAGTGCTTATACTTTTATACAATCCTGTAAGTACCTCTCCAATTAATTTGACACATGTCTGAAGGGTTTTAAGCTTCCAATTGCTTAGAACAGCCCAAAATCTGGATTTATTCAATCTCAATTTAGTCTTCAAACAGATATTTGTGTTAGGAGTACAGCTACCCTCTGTGCTTGTTGGAGAGAAGTAGGCTCTCCACAGGATGATTCAGAACGTATCTCATTTAAATTTCTCTCTTGAGGTGTCATTCTGTTAAGTACAGAAATAGCTTATGCCATTTTTGTGCCTAGGTTAGACTCCTTAGGAAGGTGCCAGAAGCTAAGTGGAATGAATCTATATTAAATTTTCTGACAAAGAGTTTAGGCTCAAAGATTTTTAAAAAGTCCTTCCAATGACATATATTATATCTGAAATCTCCTAACTTACTGAGAAGGAGAATAAACATTATACTTCCTTTCAAGTTTATTCCCTAATTTCCAGGAGCATATGGCCTGTTAACTCACCTAGCTGCAATTGCATTCAGCACAAACTTCTGTGCCTGTGTTGCCCTGTCAACCAACAGATCGGTGCTTCGTTGCTTGAGACTTACACACTGATGGGCTATCAGTGTTCAGATGACATTGTGTATAATTTTGCTCACTTCTGCTATCAGAATTAGTTTTGATTCTCCTCCCTTAAGGTCTGAACAGCTGACACTGTCAGACATCTAATTCCATGAGTGCAATCAGAACCCAAACTGCCTGAAATAATGGTATATTTCATTTGACTTGTGAGATGTGTGTTTTTACACGTATTATTGCAACACTTCCTCACAGTTCTACAGTTAAAGCCAAAGTGTCAGAATGCAACACACCTCCAGACAACAATGATTTGTAAAACAAAGCAAAACAGAATCAAATTTAAAAATTGAATGGAAGTCCTTCCAACTACAGTTTCTTTATGCGCCTAAAGATCTTTTGGTCTAGAAATTATATAATTCTTTCTCAAAATTGGGGCAGAAATTCTACTTTGTTCAGATCTAGGACACAGAGCTCACACTGTGTAGTAGCCACAAGAACTAGATAAATTATTGATGAGCAAAACCAGGATATTAATTCACAGAGGGGTAAGATATTTTTGTTTTTAACTTCTTCTCAGCTGGTGATAAAATATCCTATATCATTTGGTATGAGCCTCATTAAATATATGCATCCTATGCTTTCATAACTCTTTAATGTTTTTTAGCCTCTATTTCAGCTTTAAATACTGGCAGTGAAATCAAGACACATGAATTATTAAGAGCAAAGTTTTTGCTAAAATGACAGAGCATTCAGTCCATCTGTCTCACATTTTTAAGTCCTTCTCTTCACACGTTTTCCAAAATTACAAAACTAATTAACATAGAGATTTCAAATACATTTTAATTTTTTTCTTCCTTTATGTTTTTGTTTTGTTATTTTAATTGTAGGCTCTCGCCTGGGCAACAAAAAAGTGGCACCAGAAACTACAAGGAATAAGCTTTTTGCAGGTTGTTTCTCTAACCCACAGGAGATCAAGGTGCTGTATCTATGAGAGTTGATACTCATATTGCCCAGTTAGCTGGATAATTCCTTAGTTGCCAGACTGTAAAGAAAAAAAAAGATTTTTTTCTCTCTAGCCTTCCTCCTAGATTTGCATTAGAAAATAAAGAAAAAAAATTAAAGCAAAAAAACAAACAAAAGAAAAAAAACCAAACAAAAGTCTGATTTTGCAGCCTATTAAGATATCATTTTTCCTAAGATGATAAAGTTCTGGATTTTGCTTCAACGCTGTTTACTCACTACATTTTGTTAACCTTAAATAAAAATTCAGAAAACACACTATTAAGTATGTGTGTTCTAACCCATACTTTATGGAACTGAATTTTTGTCTAAAATGAGACTTATTTATATCTGAAGATAATCTGCTGTCACTCTCTAGAGCTGTTAAAATAAATCAAGTCCAGGTAGGCAAGTTAGGGAAATAGACTTGGATTTCCTTGCCATTGAGAATATTTCAGTCAAAATAATGAAACAACTAACATTTTCAACAAGCAATAAAGTAATATCATGGAATCACAAAACCAAAAGTACTCAGACCAGAAGGGATATCTTGTAGTTTAGCCCAACATCCTGCTCAAAGAAGCACGAATTCAGTCAGGCTGTGCAAGACTACGTCCACAAGACTTGAATACATCCAGGGTTTGACACGGCACTTGTCTTTGGTTAACTTGCTCCAAGTTTTGGCCATCTGCACTGTTAAAAAAATCCCAATATTCAATCAGAATTTCCAATGTTCTAACTACTGTCCTTTGCTCTCATCCGATCACTGAACACTTCTATGAGGTTGCTCCATGTCCTCTGTATCCTCAGATCAGGTAGCTGCAGACAGCAATATGATCTCCCTGAACCTTCTTTTTTCCAGCTGAGTCAACCCAGTTCTCTCAGCTTTCCCTTGTCTGTCATATGCTCCAGCCCCATGACAGACATGATGGCCTGTGCTGGACAACCTCCAGGATGCCCATACCTTTTTGTAAGGGTTAGCACAGGTTCTGTGAAAAAACAAAATGCTGCAGTTGTGGTCTCGCTGATGTTGAATTGAGGACAAGGATCATTTCCCTCAGTCTGCTGGCTGCAGTCCTGCTTGTGTAGCCCAGAAGGCAATTGGCCTCTGCTGCAAGGATGCACTGCTGTCTCATCACCTGCTTAGAGTGTACTGGCTTCTGCAAATATGCTTTCCAGCTGGTCAACCCCCAGTATGTACTAGTATTTGAGTTTACTCCTCTCCAGGAGCAGATTTTTGCATTTGCTTTTATTGAACTTCCTGAGGCTCCTGTTAGCCCATTTCTCCCACCTGTTCAGATCCCTCTCAGTAACATTCCTGCCCTCTACGTGCTCTTCACACTCTGGGGTTGTTTGCAAATTTGCTGAGAGCATGCTCTGTCCCACTATCTGGGTTGTTTTAAAGCCATTAAGATGCATTAGTTCCAGTACTGGTTCCTGAAAGACTCCGCAACATCAGCACACAGCAGTCCAGCATCTGCGCTTTCCAACACTAGTCATTGGTCTTTGAGTCCAGCAGTTCATTCCATTTTCTGTGCACCTTACTGTCTACCTCTCCACCCCATAGCTCAAAATTTCAGTTCTATGGAGCATATGAGGGACTGTGTCAAAGATCTTCCTAATGTCAAAGTGTGAAGCATCAGCAATAATCACTTTGTCGCAAAAAGCAGTCAGGTTGCCCGGGTGTGAGTTACCCTTGGTACACGCATGCTAGCTGTTTCGAGTTACTTAAATTGCTTATCCTGTCTTGAAAAATAGCTTCTGGTAGGATTTGCCCCATAACAGATGAAGTGAGACCTTTACCTGGATCCTTCTCCTGGAAGATGGATATGATGTTTGCCTTTTTCCAGTCATCAGAAACCTTTCTCAGTTTCCATTTACTTATGAAAATTATAAGTTTGGCACCTCAGCAACATCAGCCAGCTCTTCTGTATCCTTCTTGGATACATTGCATTTGGACATACAGCCTTGTCTGTATCTAATTGTCTAATATTTAAAACCTAGAAATGAAAAGTCTGTGTTGCTCGGCTTTCCACATACATTTTTTAGTCCTCCCAAGTAAAGAGGGAAGTTCTATCTAAATCTTCCTACCTGTCAAAATTTTGAAAATGATGGAAAATATATTTTTCAGTTCAACTTTAAACCATTCCCAAGCCTTTAAAGAGCTCAGCTTTTTTTGTCATTCTACTATTCCATTCCTTCTTCTATAATTTTTTTCTTATGACATTCCCAAGTATATCAACTGCTCAGCACATTTTTCAGGCTTTGCAGTGTATTGATTTGAAATCTCTGGTTTTAAATCTTTTTCTTTCAGTCATTCATATAAATTACCACATGCTTTCACTAGGTCTTAGATTAATCAAATATATTTTCTAAACTTTTATATGCAAACCAAATAAACACTAAACTCTACAATGAACTCCTATTTGAAGCAGTAACAGGATGTATTGGAATAATGTTTATATTGCATCAACAGACATTGAAAATGAGAGAGATGTCTTTTTAACTCATGTCATTGTTATCCAAAACATTCCAAGCATGTGACTTAATTCTATTATTCCAGTTTTGTGACCAAATTTGGTTTATTCAGTCAGGGGAAAATAAAGCTGTTTGTATTGCTGATTTATTTTGCAGAAACCACTTTAATTAAAGTGGTGTAATCAGTGGAAAGTAAAGAGCTATTAGACTGCATGCAATGAAAAGAAGGGTAGACCATATTCTGCTCCCTAATCAGCTGTTGGGAAAGGACATAAATTTTGGCTTCCAGTTATCAAGTAAAAGTTTGGAATTAAGTGTGAAGGAAGAGAGAAAAATCAGTTTATTTACAGTTGATTGCATTGCTTGTTTTCTATCAGAACATAGCTGTGAATCATTACCTAGTTAACAAAAAAAACAAGGATTAGCAGTGTTCAGACACATGTATGTATTTAACATGATTAAAGTCCCATACGTTTTTTTTGTAGCTCAGTAAATATGCTCTCTGCCCATAGAGGGGAGGGCCCTGTGGTGCATTAACATCGCAGTTTGGGGGCTCAGCGTTGCCATGGCCTGATCGCGGTGTCACTGGTTTAACCCCTGTGCTGGGGCCAGTGGCTGCTGCTTTCCCTGCTCCAGCTTCAGCTCTGGAGTGGCTCCACTGGGGAAGGGGTTGACACCCCCCTGCCTGTCACTGCCTGACAATGCATAGCCCTTTGTGTGCATGGGTCTGGAATAACTTCAGTTGGCAGACCAGGAGAAGGATGCCAAATGGATGAGAAAATTTATAAAGATAAACCTAAGGATAACCAAGGCCAGAGGCAAAGGTTCCACCCACCATCATGCCCCTGCCACTGAAGAAGGCAGGATACTGGCAACTCCATGTGCCTCTCTCACCTCTTTTTCTGGTGACTGACACTGTCAACAGAATCCCACAGAATCACAGAATTAACTAGGTTGGAAAAGACCTTTGAGGTCAACGAGTCCAACAAACTTAAACCCAAAAGCATCCCAGTCTCACAGTATTGCTGTAATTGAATTACAAAAAAGGTCTGTATTTGCATTGAGTTGTTAAGATTATAATGAGGTTAGCAAATTATTTGTTCCACATATATATACTGTGATCTAAATTTGCATATAACATGGTTTGGAGCATAAAGTGTCATATGTAGCCACACAGAAGGAAGTGCTTTTCAGCAGTATCATTTGCCGCTGTATTTTATACAGTTCATCATCCCATGAGCAGTCTTTAAATTCCTATTTCACAATTCATTCCTTATTCTTTTTGAGACTAAGTGGGAGTGGTCTGCCTGCAGAATAGAGGTAAAATCCTGAGATAGGTTTATATGAATGTCTGCATGAGTACATCCTGAGTTGGTTCTGTTTTTTTCCTGCACCAGAAGTGAAGATTTCCACTCATGAAGTGAAATGAAGACTAGTTTTTAGGTATGGTCAAACCATGTCTCTTTTTCCCTACTTTTAACCTGTTTACATTAAGACTTTAGAAAGAACATACTGACATAATTAAAAGTGAAATTAAAGAATCTCAATAATTCCTGATGATTTCCTAGTTCTTTTAGACGTAGTCTTTCGGTTTTCTTTTCAGAGATTCTACTTAGAATCTTTGAGGAATATTTATCTGCAAAACAAAAGTTACACAGCTCACAAAAAGCATTGACATGTGGGTTTTATTAGATTTATTATCAGGCACTCAGTAGCCCGGATCTAGGCTACTGTTTCCAATACAATTGGAAATATTTTATTTTCCCCAATACAAGCAAGATATTGACGCACTCGAGTGAGTTTAGCAGAGGCACCAGGGTGCATGCACTTTGGAGCACTGGACCTGTGAGGCAATACTGAGGAAGCTGAGCTTGTTCAGCCTGACAAAAAAAAGACTTTGGGGGTTTGTTAGAGAAGCCCCTGATGGATATGGGACAAGGCAGATAGGCTGTTCATAGCATTACATAGCATGACAAGAGAACAGTTTTAAAATGAAACAGGAACTATTCAGACTGGGTATCAGAAAAACATTTTTTCCCCATGAGCATGGTCCAACAGTGGAGGAACTTGCTCAGACATATTGTGCAGCATCCATCTCTGGATTTTTTCTAGATTCAATTGGATAAAGCCCTGAGCTGCCTGGTTTGAATACATAGCTGACCCTGATTGGAGCAGGAGGTTGGGCTAGAGACCTCCTGGATTCCCTTCTCACTTGAGTTATTCTGTGCTTCTATGGTCAGAAGCTACCCAGACCTGGAAAGTTTTAACAATTCTGTGAGTGCAGACGTAGTCAGGATTCACAGCTATACCTCATCGTAGTCTTATAACATGTCATATCTATGGTATTCCTTTATTGACTCTAGGAAATTAAATAAAATTAATTAAATATCAAGAAAAGTGACATGAACCCCATTTCAATGGCAACTAATCCTTTTTCCTGCAGTATTAGTTCTTACTAATACGTAAGCACATGTATGACAATAAATAAAAGATGATTCATGCATAAGTCCTCCTTTTAGACAGAGAAACAACAAAACACCAGATGACAGATAGGCAGTTGAAAATTAATCATTGGAATTATGGATTGATCAGGAAAAATTATAAGTTAAATCTAAAATCAGTATCATTTTATATATTGCTAGGTCCCCAAGGTGTCATTAATGATAGTATATTATAGTTGAAGAATAAAAAGTACCTAGATATTGACCACTCTAATATTATTATATTTGCTTTTTAAATGACTAGTGTGATATTGAATTATTGCATGTCTTTTAAAATCTTATATCGTGATTGCTGTATAGTCACACACAAGGCAATTCCCAATTTCTTCATTGCCTCCAGAATTTCATTGTACTGTTTTACAGTTATTTGAAAATCCTGGCTATACTTAGGTATGCATCTGTGAAAAGAAAACTGATGACAGTAGAGAACATTAATTAAATAAACTTTTCAAATAAATATCAAATAGAATTTTAGGTTTGATCTGATCTTTTAGAGAACTCTGCTGAAGCTCAAACATTAATGTTCAGTACAATTGAAGCAAAACAATCTATGGAAAGATCATTTCTCACTGTCTTAAAAAAAAAAGAATATTCTTCTTTAAATGTTTTATTTGTATTCATTGTCAGACTAAACCACATTCTTATCCTTTCTATTTTATGCTTCTTTTCCAGCTGCATGTGTTTGATAGGTATAAAGAAATTGTATGTTTATAACAAAAGAGTGCTCTTTCAGTCCTATTTGGTGATATGTAATTTCAAAATATCTATTTCTCTGCCATTTCTCTTATTACCATGCTTTTTTTTCCCCCCTACAAAGTAAAAAAGTTTCCATATGTGTTTTTCTTTTCAACAATTTTCTTTTCAACAATTTTCTTTTCATTTTACAGTATTCCTAGTCTTTAATTGGTAAATCAACAGCAGTCATTCAGTAAGGCGGATGTTTTTGTGATATAAGATCTCATTGGAATTTATTTTTATCTTACTAAACAGAATTTTAAATCACCAAATAAATGTATGCTTGAGGCATCTGAACGTCATTCATATTCGTATTTTTCAAGTGTATTGAAAGTAAGTAGATGCACTTATTTAAAGAAAAGTTCTTTGCATGGGGCATCTTGGATTTGCCAAAATCCATGTGCTTTATCTATACCCTGTAAAACAGCTACCAGAAAAATATGATTAGTGTGGATGGATAACTGTGAGGCCCCAGAGCTTGCTCAACGAGTCTCTTAAAAAGGCTTGAGATTCTTTTATGTACTCAACAAGATATTCCTTAAGAGGTCAAAATAACAAAAACTTTACTGGCAAACTTCAGAAAATCAGGGAATTTAGCAAATGTTTAAAGCAACATTCAGTAAACATAAAGCATTTCACAAAGCATTAACATAGCAAACTCCAATCCATCCAATTCTAAGTTACTCAAACTTGGAGAAGAAAAAGAAAAGGGGAATGGGTATAGAAAGGAAGAAATATAGCTGCTACTCATGGCTCCAGTAGTGTTCCAGCTGACTTAAAATCCAAGGAGAGGTAGGGTCAAGACCTGTGTGTGCATCGTACACAGGTTTAAGTACCCTTTGGCTTTTCTGGGCCCTTCCCCCAGGTGGGAGTTCTGGTCATCTGGCCACTCAGGGGCTGGGTTAGGGGCTCCAGAGGTGGAGTGTGGAGCTTTGCCTCCCCTGTGCCAGGGATTGGCAGCCACTGCAGGGCTGGGATGCAGGCTTTGCAGGGAGTGGGTGTGTGGAGCAGGGCAAGGCCTGACCTGCCCCTTTCCCCACACGTGGGCCTGAAATATTTTTAGCCAGCAGACCCCTCCAATCTCTCACAGTAACCCAACTCTAAAGTTCAATCTTTATGGTTTCAATCTGAACAAGTAAATTATAAGTGGATACAATGCCAAAGAACTCATGGAACTAGTACTAGAAATGTAAATAACCTTTTTTTTTAATTTGTGGTGATAGTGTTTTCTAAGGAAGAATTGCCTACCTGAAATGCAAAGATGCTACAAAACAGAAACCATGAATTCTATTGTGTAGTCAGCAACAGCTTGTATTCATCAGCAAATGTTCTGAATTGTGCCAATAATTCTGTGGTTGAATAATTTCAGTTATGGAATGTCGAACAGGATTCAAATATTGCGGTAACAATGTTTTTAGATGTTAAATAATGCCCAGATGAGAAAAGAAGTAGGAAAACATTATGTGTTAGTTAAAGATTTCAAGGAGATGAACTGTTTTAGAGCAATACTTTTGTTTATTAGCAAAGTAGAGCAAGAAACCTGTGGATTCTAGACATGAGGATGTTTAAAGCATAGACTATCAATTAAGGCTCTTTTCCATGTATCCAGTTGCATCAAACACTGATACTCCCCTGCCTATACCAGGGATGCCGTTAGTTTTTTTGTCTACATGTTGTAGTAATATTTCAGACTGCTATAGGATTCTTCTTTATATTTCAAAGAAATAAATCCACTCTACATGCTATTCACAGAGTCCGTTACACGAGGAAAGGTATTCTATCTTGCAAGTCTAGCCTATTTTTTGTTTGTTTTCTGGTTTTTTCTGTCTTTGTAGGGAGTAGATATGCTATCTAAAAGCACACACTATTTGTGCCTCAGGTAATTCGGGTAACTGTGTATCAGAAATATCCAGTTTCCAAATTATTATTCTTCCAAGATTATAGAAATGTTTTTATACGTCTTTGCATGTTTGCTTTCAGATTACTCCACCAAAATGTTTTCCCAATAACTGTAATATAGTTAATATCCCTGTAATATAGTTAATTTAGTTTTTCATTAAGCCATGCCTAGCTGCATAAGGATAATCTTCAGTATTTGTAGGGAAAAATGTACAGGTATGATTTTATTATATTCTTCAAATTATTTGCAAATTATTTGCACAACTGAAAATTGTGTAGAAAGATGATACAGAATCAAATAATCAAGGATTATTCTGGTTAGAAGAAAAATTATTCAGGTTGTTCAAAGCAGGACTATTTTGGTCCAATTGTGCAAGGCTGTGTCCAGTCAAGGCTTGGTTTGAAACTGACTCCATTTTCTGTCCAGTTCTCTCAGCTTCCCCTTGTCCATCATGTGCACCAGATCTATGACAGTAATGGTGTCCTATGCTAGACAACCTCCAGGATGTCCATGTCTTTTCATAAGGGACAGCCCAGGTTCTGTGGAAACACAACACTGCAGTTGTGGTCTTGCCAGGCCTGAGCTGAGGACAAGGTTCACTTTCTTTGATCTGTTTGCAGAACTCTTCTTAATGCAGCACGCAATACACCACTACACATCAGTGGCTTATTGTCAGTCTGGTGCCCACCAGGACCTCTAGGTTCTGCTCTACAAAGCTGCCTTCCAGATGGTCACCTGTACGTGGGTTTAATCCTTCTCATATGCATTTTTTTTGCATTTGCTTTTGTTAGACTTCCTGAGGTTTCTGTCAGTCAATTTCAGCAAGTCTGATCCCTGTGAGTAGCTGCCCTGACCTCCAATGCACCAACAGCCTCCATGAACACATTTGGTGTTGTCTGAAAACTTGCTGAGTGCACAGCCTGTCCTGATATCCAGGTCACTGTTTATTTTTCCTATTTCCTAATCAGTAGTCTTTAGTCCTCTGGATATTTGATAGTGTTTCCAGACATACTAAAAATTGACCAAAGTGACCCAAAATTTTCCTTTAATAGAACTTCTGCAATTCTGTTGTCATTGATATCTAAAGCTCTATCATTTCCCTCCAGTAATAGACCAATGAATATTTTGAGATTGTTCTTTTTGATATTGATTAAATTCTGCTTTTGTAGTTGCACTGGCTCTGGCTGGGATGGAGTTATTTTTTTCCTAGCAGTCCATATGCTGCTGGTTTTGGATTTGTGACTAAAACAGTGTTGATAACACACCAGTGTTTTGGCTCTTTCTGAGCAGTATTTGCACAGTGTCAAGGTTTTCTCTGTTTCTCACGTGGCCTCCCCAGCGAGTAGGCTGGAGTCAATAAGAAGCTGCAGGGGGACACAGAGTTGAGCTGAGTTGACCAAGGGGATATGCACGACATAGAACATCATGTTCATCAAAAAAACTCGGGAGTTTTTTGGGGGTCTGTAGCCATTTCTTGGCGACTGGCTGGGTGTCAATATTCTTGTGGACGGTTTTGAGTCACTGCCTTTGCATCACTTGGGCCTTTTTTTTTTTTGTTTCTTTTTCTCTTAACTTATGGAACTATCCCTATGACCCATTAGTTTTCTCTCCTTTACTCTTCCTATTCTCTCCCCCATCATGTTGGAATGAGGGAGTAAGCCAGCAATTGTATGGAGCTTAGCTGCTGGACAGTATCCACTCACCACTTGTGGTCTTTAACTATACTGCAGAAGCATTTCAGTTATGTTAGTTTCCCCTGAGTGTTATAGATCTTGATTTTTTTGTTTGTTTTTACCAATTGTTATCAATTTTTCTTTTTGGTGTATTACATCAGTCTATCATAAACATATTTTTTCATGTCTGTATAGATATAATATGTCAATGCTTCATCATTCCAGTCATATTCATTTCAGTTTCAAATTTTAGTTAGGCTGAACTGATGTTTATAAAAAGTCTTTGTTTAATTATTCTTTCTTAACACCCTAGGTCAACAAATAATTAAATAATTTCTTCTATAATGTGAATCCTAATTAATTTTGATATCATGATTTTGTGTCAAATTCCTTTATTCTTGTTTTTCACTTCTCTTTGGTCAAGTCAGCTCATCTACCATGAAGACTTGTTCTGTTTATGTGTAGGAGCCCATCTGAAGTGGGCCTTTTATCTGGAGAAGTTGGAACACTCAGGGAGAAGGGCGGGGAAAAAAACCCAACCAAACAAATACACATGAAAGCAAAACACAAACAACAACACTGCTTTTTTATCTCCCTTATCCAACTCAAACAATTGTTCATGATAACATGAAAGAAGAAAACAAAAACAAAGCAGGCACAAGCTCCGTTGTAATCTAAAAAAAAAAGAAAACGCTTTTTAAAAATCTCAGTTCCATTACTTCTGTGATTATGGGACTTTAAGACACTGATTGCATACATAAAGTCCTAAAAACAGTTCGTACTGACAGTACTGTAGATTTCTTAAGTCTTATAATTTACTGGAATGTCAATAGCTACCTGAGAATATTGAGGCACTAGGAAATGCAATTATTTTTAAAAATGTAGTGTAATGCAATTACATTACATGTAATGCAATGAAAACCCAATCTGTGTTGGGGTTTTTTTTGCCAGACAGAAAAAATTATTCTTAAATATTTATCAAAGTCTCTGTTTTTGTATCCATATATTAAGCTCTTTGCAAAATGTCAGTTTGTCTTACATTGTGTCAATGATGGCGATGTTTTGGATTAGTCTCATGAACCTAAATTAATACATCAATGATCATAGTAGAAGGCTTGTTTAATTCGTTGGGAAATTCTGAATTGACTTAATGCTTCATAAAACATGCCTGTAATAGGCATGCAGGACTGTCCCTCATGTTTTTAAAAAAATAACACCTAACTGATTAAAATGTCAGTATTTCTTTATCTGTGCTCATTGGTAGTTGACAGTAAAATATGTGTCACTGTTTTGATAAGATTGTCTATATTCCTCAGAATATGCTTTAAAAATCAATCATACACTTCTCCCACGACATTTTTCTTGTGCTGGTTTAAGTTCTCAGTTTAAAAGATACTTCAATCTTTGGTTTTAAACAATTCCAAGGCTCAGAATTGTATTAGCTGTTATTGGTTGGTTTGTTTATTTATTTATTCTCAGAAAAAGCCCAAGTTAACCAACTTTAATCTTGGTTAAAAAAAAAAAAAAAAAAGAAAAGGGGGATGAAATTTTTGAACCGTTTTACAGCAGAGCTATTATTCAGAACAGGTTATTGTACTGCTTCCAGCTGAGTCAGAATACCCAGTCTTGTTCTACCTAGTGAAAATAAAACAATGCATAAAGATTTCCCCAGTGTACTGCACAAGTGTGCCTAACCTGGATGGACAGTATCATGTCCTCAGAAAACTTCCTAATAATTCCCTCCACAGTCAGACTGGAAACCTAAGCTTCTTTAATATTACAGTTTCATTATTCTTATTTTCTATAATTTAACAACTTTTCTTATTATACTTAATGGAAAAGTCATGCAATATTGAGCAGTAAGTGCTGTTAATTTCCTGCTGTATATAATTTGCATTTTTTTGTTGCTAGTGGAGAGTAATTAACATGCTTTAATTATCATACAGATTGTCCTCTTTAGCTTACAAGAATATAGTCATCTCAAACCTCGTTGATCTTACAATAGTACATTTTATTGCCCTCAGTAATTGTATCCAGGGATATACAAAGCTTAGCTTTTTACTGAAAAAATGGTGTGATCTAGCTGTAACAAGTTCCCTAAATGTTTCAATTTGAAATAGAGTAATGTAAGTTTTTATAGTGCCTACCAAAAAACATAGAACCCTACTCCTACAGTAGTGCAATGCCTTCTTTTTAATAACAGAATTGTGGTTTTATTACCATTATGACATAAAAAAATATTTTCTTGTGTTCCATTCAGATTGTGATTTACTCCTCTGTCTGTGAACAGTTAACACAGAAAACACATTCAACTTGGAATATGCATACAATCAATAGTGAATGGTTTTTCTTCTTTCAAGGATGCTTTTTAAGAAAATAGACAGTTATCTGTAGGAAAAAATGTTTTCCTTAATCTAAGAGTTCTATCTAATCAAACTCTTTAGTAAATTTTATTTCTATCTACAACTACATTATAAAATAGTACTGCAGATAGGAATATCTAAGTGAAATCAAGTCATCCTTTGGAATGGAGGCTTTTGGGTTTTGAAAAGAAAAGAAACATCAAGTACAATGAATTACAATTGTAGACGCAAATAGATTGCATTGTTTTCACAAGTTCAAGTCAAACAACTGGTGAAATTCAAATGGGAGGTTTTGCATGAGTCTATTCTGCATTTATTTAAGCATAACCATTTAGTCTAGGAGACACAGAATTCAGCAGTCTGCATTGTGTCTTATGACTTCCTGGGAATCAGAATTTCATTCGCAACAGATTCTTCCTGGGGATCAATAACTACTGTGAAGATTTAATACTACTTTGTAAATGTTCTCCATCAATGCTGAAATTAATATTGTCTCTCTGAAAGAGCTTGCTATATTTGGATTTTTTTCTCCTTCTCTAAACTATCCACAGCATTCGCAACTTTTAGAATGCCTGTATGAATCTGCAGATGTATATGGACTGGGAAGGCTAGTGTAGGAGTGAGACAAGCTGTGTGCTTTTTTTATTTGTGCATGGTTAAGTCTGTTTTGTATTATAGATCACTTTTTCTGTGCTGTCTCAGGGTAGCTGTGCTCAGAAGTAACTAAAATACTGTTTGTGAATGATACTAAAAACTGATAGCTGTTAGCAGAGAAACAAAGTAAAGCAATCCCAAACTTCCAAAGCAGAAAGTTTCTTTGAGTTTTCTATACTCAAGGTATGAAATTATACAGCTTAGATAAAAGCCCCAGAATACTCTTAACAGCACAAGAAGCTGAAGTAATTTGCAGCAAAATCAGAAAAGACATATATCATATTGCATCAAGAAGTTAGCAGAAGTTGGATTGATATCACACACATCTAGAAAATATCTGACCATGAGCAATTAAATAACTGTCCTTTTTTGTTATTTTAATTTATTGTAGCTTTACATATGCAGCCAAATATTGTTCAACCATATTGCACTGAATTCTATCAAAAGAAGTAGAAAGACATGGCACTTGCTAATTGATCAAATGCAAAATGAAGAACTAGACTAACAAATTTAATGAGAACCTAATCACTTCAGTGAATGGAAAATTCAGGATCAGAGAATGAGTAGAAAACAGTAGTGCTTATTAATACTTAGAATTCTAGAAGCAAGACATAATCTTTGCTTGATTTATTCCCTTTTTTTTTTTTTTCCTTTTTATTTCCTTCCTCATCACCTTACAGTCCTGCTTTCTCCTGCAATATTATAATTGGTGCTAAGGAAGAAACAGTGATTCATTCAATTTAGGCATCTACTCCAGGACTCTGTTAAAAGGTTTGATATGTGGTCTTTCTAGTTTTGATGATTCATGGAAGTATTTACATTTTTATATTTTCCTTTTGGATTCTAAATACACATTAGTAAAGCAAAGACTAAGTACAATGTTCTTCGGATGAATAGAAAAGAAGTGACATCCAAAAATAGCTCCAGATATTAATTCTGAAAAAAATGTGATTTTTTAAAATTCTAAGCTGAAAACAATACATTTGGGCTTTTATTCTGAATCAGAATGTTTAGTTAATAGCTGGAATATCAAAGCAGGAAATCTTTGTAGGTTTATGAGGCAGTGTAGTATGTTATCACTCACTGATTGCACTGAGGTTAACATTTTAAAATGGTATTATAAAATAAAAATGTACTTGTTAAGATAATAAAACATGCTATTTATTCCTATATTTTGCAAAACCTTATTTGTTGTAGTAGAGGCAAAGTAGTTTTTAGTTCAGGTACATTAGGATTGGTGCGTATGTTGCAAATAGTTTATTCTCAAGAGTTGTATGTTTTGTTCTTTAGTCTTGTCTAAGTCAGTTAAAACTGGCTGGATGGCCAGACCCAGAGAGTGGTGGTGAATTGAGTTAAATCCAGGGGAGGCTAGTCACTAGTGGTGTTCTCTAGGGCTCAATATTGAGAACAGGCATGTTTCATATCTTTATTGATAATCTGTATAAAGGGATTGAGTGCATTCTCAGTCAGTTTGCAGATGACACTAAACTGGGCAGGGTTGTTGATCTGCTGGAGCCCAGAAAGACTCTGCAGAGGCATCTGCACAGGCTGGACTGATGGGCCAAGGTCAATTGTATGGTTTAACACCACCATGTGCTGGGTCCAGCAACTGAGTCACAACAAGCCCCCGCAGCACTACAGGCTGGGGGCAGAGTGGCTGGAATGGAGCCCAGCAGAAAAGCCCTGTGGGTTCTGGTTGACAGCAGCTGAACATGAGCCAGCTGTGCCCAGGTTGTCAAGAAGGCCAATGGCATCCTGGCCTGTATCAGCAATAGTGTGGCCACCAGGACCAGGGCAGGGATTGTCCTCCTGTACTTGGCACTGGTGAGGCCACAACTCAAATCCTGTGTCCAGTTCCGGGCTTGTCATCAAGAAAGACATTGAGGGGCTGTAGCATGTCCAGAGAAGGACAACAGAGCTGGTGAAGGGTCTGGAGCACAAGATCTGTGAGGAGCAGCTGAGGAAGCTGGGGTTGTTTAGCCTGGAGAAAAGGAGGCTCAGGAATGGCCTTATCACTCTCACAACTGCCTGAAAGAAGGGTAGGGTGTAGCCAGGTGGGGAATCATTGTCTTTTACCAGGCAACTCATGAGAGGTGAGAGGACATAGCCTCATGCTGTGCCAGGAAAGATTCAGGCTGAACATCAGGAGGAATTTCTTCATGGAAAGGGTTGTTAAACTTTGGAATGAGCTGCCCAAAGAGGTTGTGCAGTCAATATCCCTGGAAGTGTTCAAGAAATTACTGGATGTGGCACTTAGTGCCATGGTCTATTTGACAAGGCGGTGAGCAGTCAAAAACTGAACTTGATGGTCTCAGAGGTCTTTTTCAACCTAAATTATTCTGTGACTCTGTAAAACATCTTTGATTTTAGACCTTATGGGCCCTCACTACAGAGAGAACATCTGGGACTCCTACATAGCTATTTTTTTCCCATTCATCTTAAACAAGCAAAACCAGACAATCTACACCCTCCCCCCCAAATTTATATATTGCCTCAAAAATACAGTTGAAGATGTTATGGCCTTCCAGATTCTTCATGAGCATCTTTAACATTAGTTGTAAGATTTACCTCCCTCTAATTTACATGTTTGAAAGCTTAATATTTAAGGTGAATTAGTTAGTTTAAATTAACTGTATGGTTAATACAGACAGTTGTCTCAGAAGTTTGACTATTCTAGAAATTGACCTCATCTCCTATCTTGTAATTGGTTTGTTTTTTTTTTTTTTAAAGGTAATGAAATTTCCAGTTACTCCCTAATTTATGTTTAAGTCATTGCTTATCATGCTTTATTCACTAGTTAACCTCAGTAATTTTGTGTCTCAGTGCTTCTATCTCTGAATTCCATCACCATCCTAGCAAATTAATTACGGAATACTGAATAATTAATAACCAGTGTAGCCAACACTAGCTATAGGAACTGAGGTAGAAGACCTGAACTACCTTCCTGCATGCTCATCCTGATTCCAGTGGAGGCTAGAACGTTTCCTTAGGTCCCAAGAACTATAGCTGCACACAGTTATTTCTCATGTGAATAGCGAAAGGCACCAACTTCCCTTTTATTATCCATCAGGGTCCAGGGAGAGCAATATGGAGCAGAAGAACCTGTATTAGTAGGTCAGAGGCCCTGAATTAGCTGCAAAGGTCCTTCATCCTTTACTGCCTTGTGACCTATTTAGTGACTTGTCAAGGACTAATTTAATTACATAAACTTAGCCAGCTATCAGTTATGTCCAATGCCTCTAATTTCTATCACCCTCCAAAAGTTTTGCCCATAATACAATAATTACTATTTCTAGTCTATAAAGAGAATTTCAGCATCCTGAATTTTGTATGAAAAAAATCTGTCTCAATAGCATAGGATGTTTTACAGTTAATATCTTTTAAGATTATGAAACAGGTCCCTGGTATAGACTGTGGGCCAAATTAATTTCCTGGAGGGCTACAGATTAAACATAAATAATGGTTTCGAATGTGAAAGGTCATATTATTCTACCACAAAGCTACAGTTCAAAATGTGACTTTATGACTTCTACCACTTCTTTCCACTCTGAATTATTCATCAAGTTAATATTTTACTATCATAAATTTTCAAACCCTTTAAATTTAGAAAACAAAGTTTGTGGGCTTACGTTAATAAAAGCAATTTCAAAGAATAATAGAATAAACCTAGCATACCCAGAGCACACAAGAGAATAAAATATTAATTTTTAGGTTGAGTACCAATTCTCTCAATCCAAATATTTTTGAAAGTTAATAAAACTTCAGAATTATTTGCACAGATTTCACAGAATCACAGAATAAATAAATGACATTCAAGGGATCTAGGGGGGAGGATTTTCCATATGGGAAACATGTTCGAGAGACATCTGGATCTGGCACTGGTGATGTGGTTAAGGGGTTATGTGGTTACAGTGGCAGTGCCAGGTTGACAGTTGAACTGGATGATCTTAAGGGTCTCTTCCAACTTTGATGATTCTATGATGATTCTATTTTGGCCTGGAGAAAAGGAGGCTTAAAGGTCACCCTATTGCTCTCTACAAATGAAAAGAGGTTGCAGCAAGGTGGGAGTTGATCTCTTCTCCCAGGCAACTAGTGACAGGATAAGAGGAAATGGCCAAAATATGTGCCGGGAAAGGTTCAGTTTGGGCATCAGAAAGGCTTTCTCCACTGAAAGAGTGGTTAAACACTGGAGTGGGCTGCCTAGGGAAATGGTAAGGTTGCCATCCCTGAAAATATTCAAGAAATGACTGGATGTGGCCCTTAGTACAAGGAAGTGTTTGGTCAAAATTTGAATTTGATGATCTTGGGGGTCTTTTCCAACTTTAATGATTCTACGTTTCAGACTCTTCCCCTTGCTTCTTGCCCTTTTACTGGACACCTCTAAGAAGAGTCTGTTTTCATATTGTGTACTTCTCACCCCTAGTCAGGTACTTGTATATACTGAATTAAACTGCACATATATCTGTATATACTCACACTAAGGTACATATTTTATAATATTAGTAAACAAAATTGACTGTAGACTGTTGTAACATTTTATTTCCTACAAGTTACTTGAGAAAGTTTGCGTATTTCTAACATTACTTAACTTTATAGAATACCAAAACAGAAAATACAATAGAGATGCACAGATTAAATAGACAGATTTGAGGGTTTTTTATTGCTTACTGGACTTGATCATCCTAAAAGTCTTTTCTAGTCTAAATGGTTCTATGATTCTATGATTATTCTTCATAAAGAGTGTGTTTCCTTAAGAAACTGAGTGGAAAAATAATTACAATTTTCAAAATTGCTATTATAGGTTAAACAGAACAAATAGAAATGGTTGGTTTGAATATAAAACTATTTCTTCCAAGTGAGAATGCAGTGATGCAATAATTAATGATTTTAAACCTCTGTTAAGCTGAATGAAGATAATTTTAAAAGATACTACAACAGAATTTTACCAATGTAGGTAAGTAAGAAAGAAATTATTTGGAAAAATGAAAATATAGATAAGTAAATTTAAGTCCGTAGGTCCAATATAAGATATGCCCAGGGTTTTTTAAAGCATCAGGTAATTAACTTACTGTAAAAATGTCCATTATTTTAAAAAGTGAACATTTAATATGTATATCCAATGCTGCTGTGGAAGCTTCTAAGTGACCTTCCAACAATGGTGAAACCAAAGCCTGATTTACTATTGATGACAATAGGACAAAAATTTCACCTCTAACTCTTCTAATTAGTAAATGAGTTATAAATAGTAGTCTTATTAAGTGAGCAACCCAATATTCAATTAACAGTTAATGATGCATAGGGAAATAGTTTCAAACACTTTGAAATGGACTTGACTTTCAAATTTCACAGGAGACTTCTGAATACTGAATTGTGACTAATGCCTGGTGATAATACTTTTATACTTTTTCATCATGTACTCTATTATATACAAAATGAACTCTGGAAAGAATCAGTTAAGTAACTCATTGGATCTACCCAGAATCCCCTGAAATATTAAAATAAAAATGTGGTCTGTTTTGATTTCATATGGAGTTTTCTACTTTCTTAGAATCGCAAGTCTCTTAACTCGTTTTATTACAATTTTTTCTAATTCATTCCATTCCTGAAACCTGCTCTGATTATTTAAAAAAAAATTTTTGTGATGACTATTTGAATGTATACTAATGGAGTATTATTTTTAGGTAGAAAATCACATAGAAATTGTAAAATTATAAGAAAGGAGGTTGAAAGGTCATTTGTTCCCTTCCTAATCCATGTCTTAATCCAATAAATCTCATTCCTGATAGATAGTCTCTAGGATTTTGCAAAGTAGTCAGTGATGGACACATCAGCTTCTTTAAACCATTTCAACATTTCATTATTCCAAGGATCATGAAATCCATAGAATGTTTCTATAAAGCTTTTTTTTTCTAATTTCTTACTGAGGTGAAACCTGATAAAAATTAAACCCACTATTTTTCATCTTCCTTATTACAAAAATACCTTTTTTTAATAGTAAATTTTGCATATTTGAATGCTTTAGTGTGTCTTCTCCCTGTCTTCTCTTCCATAAATTAGGTCAATCTTTTCTTCTTTTATTATTCTTGATGCTCTTAGGCTGTATCTGGCTGGTTTGCATCTTCCGTAAAATTTATGCCCAGTTCTTCCACAAGAGGAACCAGCTGAAACATTGCTAATACTAGCAAGAGTGGAAAAGTGAATTCACCTAATATAGAAGATATATTCTTGTTTATTCTTATTGGTACTGTGACTGTCTTTTTCTGGAATGTGACGGTATTACTCAAGTTCAACTTAGGATCTGGAGTAATAACCTTAAGAATCTTCTTGATGGAACCTGTCTTTAGTTGTTTCCCTTTTCTTATCAATATTATAAAGAATTTTTAACTTTGTAGTTGTATTGTGGGTTTTTTTCACACCATCCTACAATTTATGGGCACTATTTTAATTTTTAATCTTATTATTGATTAGTATATTTATTGATAACATTTTTTATGTGATCATAAAAGTCCTATGAAATATTCAGTAGTCTTATAGTCAGGACACACCTTAAAAGAATATTTCTTGTGAGACAGAGCAAAAAGTTCATTTACATCTCTCTATTTCTTCTTCTTCATACTTCAGTAGCATAGATCTTGTAATTCCACCAGTTCATGATTTTCTCACATCATAGCTATATCACTCAGCAAGATTGCACAAAGCTGACCAATGCAGTTGATGCCACAGAAGGAAGGGATGTCATTCAGAGAGACATGGACAAGATTGAGAAGTGATCACAAGAGAACTTCATGAAGTTTGTCTACGGGCACGGTGCTGCACATGGGTCCAGCCAATCCCATACATGAGTGGGATATGAGCTCATTGGGATGGACTTGCTAGTTCTGGTGAATGGAAAGCTCAACATGAACAACAGAAGTGCTTGAAGCACAAGAAAGATGTAGGCATGTTAGAATGGGTCCAGAGGAGGCCACAAAGATGATCCAAGGGCTGGAGCAACTCTTTTATGAAGACAGGCTAAGAGAGCTTAAATTGTTCAGCACAGAGATGACTTTGAAAACTTTACTGCATCCTTCCAGTATTTAAAGGGGGCTCATAAAAAAGAGGAAGAGACTTCTCACATGAGCAGGACATAGTGACAGGACAAAAGGGAACGGTTTTAAACTCAAAGAGGAGTGCTGTAGATTAGACGTCAGGAAACAATTCTTTACTGTGGGGATGGGGAGGCACTGGAACAGGTTACTCAGAGAAGTGGATGACACATTCCTGGAAGTGTTCAAGGCCAGGCTGGATGAGGCTCTGAACAACATGATCTAGTGGAAGGTGTCCCTGCCTATGGCAGGGTGGTTGGAACTAAACGAACCTATGATCACAGATGTGAAGCATGTTATCTTTTCCCCTACCATTCCTCCATCTACTGTAATATGAGAATTCTATGTCTAATTTTAGACTGCAAATGGCTCAACAGTACATGTGTTTCTGTAGGTAGTAAAAATGATAGAATCATTTCAGTCACAGTACAAACAATTAGGACAAATTAATACATACCAATATATGGTTTTAACAAGTATTAACACTTTATGAGTTGAATAAAAAGTCATCTATATTAGAAAATAGATCTATCCCTGA
Organism: Dasyornis broadbenti; assembly: GCA_013397935.1. Taxonomy (NCBI): domain Eukaryota; kingdom Metazoa; phylum Chordata; class Aves; order Passeriformes; family Dasyornithidae; genus Dasyornis; species Dasyornis broadbenti. The sequence goes on from VZRN01005470.1 coordinate 100,758, forward strand.
GTATAATTTATGATTATCCAATTAGGCTATAGATTAAGGATAATTGCTATAAAAGATTTTTAAGATTCTGAATCCATTAATCTAATGTTTCATATTTAATGAAATTGTCAGCAATTTTTGGTTAAAAATGTAAGATCATTTAAGAGTATGTGAGTCATAACTTCCCTGCTACTGATATGATATATAACTATTCCTTTCCCTTCATCAGCAAGCCTGCAATTTTCTTTTTAAATTTTACCCACCATACTGTCATGAAGTTCTTAGGAAAAAATCAAGTTAAAATCAGTGAAACAAGTATCAGCAGGAAAAAATGCACAGTATTTACTCCTAAAACTTCTGAGTTTATTATCAAAGGGTAAACCTTTTTACAACCTTGTTATAATGGTTAATTCGGCAGAATACTTTAAATGTTAAATCTAGGACTGGGAATTAATTAAAAAAAAATCTTTTGGGGAATATCACTATATGTAAGAAACGTTTCATTTCCTTTAAAATGTAAATTAATGCACCTGTGCTCAATAACACTATGGACTTTGGCTAATATATTCTAAAAAGGGGAAATACATAACCTTTGGTATTGTATGGCAAAGAACTACATAATTTGCTGATACACACCACTCTCTGTAGCCCTGATTCATGGCCCCTGCTGTGGTATCAACAATGAGCTTAGAAGCAATTACTGGATTATTCTCAGAAACATTCAAACTATTTTTTTCATGCTAGCATACAATGAAGGTAAGATTCTTTGATTTTCTTTTTCATGTCCATTTTGTTCTGACAATATAGCACATAATGTAATAAGTCTGTATCTGTTAGACCTAAGGTGCCAATAACCTATATCATCAGATCTTCCAGTTTCTGTTCTTCAGACATCCATTATTTTATGCATATCTTGGGTTTAAACAGAAGAACTCTTGGGAGTACAGTTCACACTCAGCTATCAGTTATGGCCTCATGAGGATGGCAATTGCTGTTGTGAAATATTTAATAAAAATGTGAAATTATTGTGGTGCTGTTCCCTCTCAAAACATTGTCCAGAGTCACACGTTTTCCCACATTGCATAAGACCAGAGCAAGGCAGCTGCACTACGTCTGAAACTGGGCTTACAAAAGCACCTTGATCCACAATGCAGAAGACAGTAGTCAGCTCACATTAATTAGAAGTTTAAAGGAACTTGTATTTCCAGAATATCAAAACACACAAATAATTGTCTAGCTAAACTATTCTGATATAAATACTAGACCAGAGGGTTTCATCTAAGGTTGCAGCAGTGAAGCAAAGCAATGACTGCACAAAAATAAAAATAAATCGGCCACAGTGTGTACAAGAAGTGAAGGGGTAACAAAACTCCAGACCTAAGTGGCAGAGATGTTCTATTCATGTCTGTATTATTACCCTTCTGCATAGACAAAAGTTTCTCCAAGCACTATATTTGCAGAGAGGCCCAGGACAAAATTATCCATGCAGCTTTGGAAAGTGTATGCGTGTTTCACTGCTTAATTTCAGTGAATTCTGTAATTCTTAGTGCACAGTGGTCTTCTCTGAGGGGCTGAGAAGGAAGTGACAGAACTGGAAGCAAGCAATGTTCTTGACATCTCCCTGTAGCTTTGTGAAAGCAACCAGGAAGCCACCACAGCTCATTTGCAGGGCTGGGGAGTTCACCTGATCTCTACTCCCTGAGTTGTTAAGGGAGGGCAGCACCTGGGGAGAACAGCATTTAGCCACCGAAGGATGAAGATAATAGAAATTAATTAAACAAATTTGTGTTTGTCTGTCTTATGACAGGCTTTGAGTTAAGTGTTTTCTTCAAGTTGATGGATGACTAAAGTTACTGAAAAGTCAGATTGTCAGAACTGAATTTCTTAGGTTTCCCCTAAAATGCCACTGACTTAACCAGGTAGCTTATCTTTTAAAAACCTGGGAACACTGAGAAGTTTGTCTACAATCAAATTTCAAGGTGACTGTGGTCAACCGTTTTGAAAATCTTGGCTTAAAGTTCTGTAAAATGCAGTCCTTATTCTTTATGTTGGTTAACTGAGGATCGGATATCACAGCACTACAGTTGCAGAAGTTTTAACCATGGATATTTATGGAATGTGGCTCATCTTCTAGCAGCCAATAGCAGACAGTGAAATAGGTCAGATAGGTCTGTCTAATGATTGCTATCTGCATAATCAGCAATCTATTAAGATTAATGAGGCTCTCTTATGATGTTCTGTACCTCATCTAGCACACATTAAAATCATATTAATCAGAAAAGTCCATATATCTTCTTTCATATTTTAAAATATGAAGTTAAATCCTTACATATTTAACTAATAAGTTAAATAATTATAATAATATGCAGATCCTATGGGGTTGTTTTTATCATAGATTATTATGGGCTGAAAAAGAATTGCAGAAAGAAAAATTCAGTTCTGAAAATGCAATTCTTATTCACATTGCATATGCCAAAATTTCCCATTCAGTATTTCTGAATATGACCTTACACATTTTGCATTCCCTTTCACTATATAAAATTGTTACACTGCATGTCTGTGGATTGTATTCACTATAAGAACTCTCTCACTTTACATGAAACAGAATACCTACTTACTCTATTATTTTTATTTTTGTGTGATTTCCAAAGGAAGCTTTGAACTGTAGGTGTAAAGTAAAGGTTTCTCTGCCATAACAGGAGTCTTTCTCCATTTGGCTTGTACTCTGACATTTCCCTTTCTTAGTAAACCTTCAAGTAGGGGCGTTTGTGAGACAGGAGCATATCTTTCATGCTGTTGCTCACTCTTCAAATCCTTTCCCAGAATGCCTTCTGTGAACGTTCTAAAGAAGTGCTCATCCTCTCCCAAATTCTCATCCTCTCCCAAAACTTCCTGATTATCCTGCCTCAAAAAGGCATTTTTCCTAATTAGCAGTTTGCCCTCTGAATCATAGAATATTATAATTATTTAGGTTGAAAAAGGTCTTTAAGATTGTCAAGTCCAAACATAATAGAGTATTCCAGGACTCTGAGCCAATAAAATATTGACAGATCTTTGTAATGGGCATCTTTAGTAACTCTAAGCTTATATCATGAGTAATAATTTGTTAGGCCAAAGCTCGGCATAAGTACAGTATTATTTAAGATTAAAAAAATAGAGTAAAATTATTTATTTCCATTCCTTGGACTACTTTACCCACTTTTTTCACCTGTACTGATCTGATACTATGAAATATATTTCAGGAAGCTACACTATAATTTTCTTTTTTATGTTTGCAGGGTTTGTGATCTTGGAGGTTGAGTTTCTTTAAGATAAGGCTCAGAACAGGAATTGCAGAGCTTGCACAATTTTATATTTTACACTCATACCTATCGCTGACACAAACTGTAATTCAAATGCATAGTCAAGTCCATCCATAAACAATAAATAAAGGATATTAAAAATAAAGCCATTACAGTGACCACACACCTTTTAGCCTAATAAAAAAAAAAAAAAAAAGAAATCATAAAAAAGGCAGAAAACCTCATAAGAATATCTAGTGGGATCATTCTGTACTTACAGAAAAGCAAGTGACACCGTTTTTTTGTTTAGTGATATTTTATATTCCGTGAAGCTATCTTTAAAGGCTTAACTCAGGACCCTAAAATACCCTCTGCTATTTTTAACTTTTATTCATCATGCTGATAAGCTTTAAGCTTCTCTAGCATAAATTAAGCTCTTCTTTACTTTGTAGGTCACCTGACTCTGAATGGCACAATATGCTTCCTGTCCAGCTACTTCAGTTATGCTGGATAAAGAAAATACTGAGCATTATAGTTCAGGGAATTTGTCGGCCATATGTAAAGAGTGAAATTCTATCTTGACATATTTTTCCAGGAGAAGTTGTATAACTGGAACAGAGGCAACAAACACTGATCTCAAAGGTGACCCTTAAGCTACCTCTCTCTCCTAATCTCCAACACTCATTTAACTTAGGCAACCTGGGAAGCTGCTTTCAGTTATCTATCTAGTATTTCTGTATATTCTGTATATTCTTGGGTGTAAAAGCCAGGCTATCTACAGCATTCTCTGTATGTCCACATGTGTCTTTGACATATTTCTTTTGCTGCCGAGCATTACTATAATACAACAGTCTGCATAGCCTACCCCTAGTAGAGTAATTATCTTATATTTTTCAGCCCATTTGTACCAACATATGTCATGGTGGTGATACATCACAAACCATATTATTCTGATGTTGCTTTTCCACTCAGTGTGCATGTGTAAAACATAGTGAAAAATCTGCTGGAATTGAAAATACCATTCCGAATGGTGTAATGGTACACCATGATATGTAAGACGGCAATGGAAAATAACACAAGAAAAACACCAGACACTGGTCTTTATCTTCAATTGACCACTGAATCACAGTTTTGAATTTCTAAGGGAATTCTATATGCCAGACATCTTTATCACCTGAATTTCCTTTGTGGTAAGATTAAAAATGGATGTAAGAGACCTTTAAAGTCATCTAGCAAGTGAGCAATATCAAACTTTGAAAATTGCACTATGGTCTCTTTAACAAGAAAGCTACATAAGGTGAAATAAAAATAACCTCTAAAAAACACTTAAAATGTATCTAAGTTTATCTTTTCTTCGAGAATGTATTTTCTTGTTTTGGTTTTTTTTTTTTTTTTTTCTTTTATGGGGAGATGGGATGAACTGCATTTTTATTATTTTGTATTTTAAAATTCCAAATGAGAGTTTGAGCTTTGCTGATGTTACTGTAGTTCAACAGTAACAAATGTGCAAAAGATCAGTTAAGGTTTTCAACACCTTCTGAAAGAGGGCTTGCTCAGAAAAGGAGCAGAGTTACCACATGACTTCGCCTTTACCTGGCTGGGGATCCGTTTTCTTGATGTCCTCTGTTGAATATCTCTTTTGGGCTGCTCATTAACAGAAAAAATGCAAATAAACTGAAGGAAGTCTGTTGAAGGGCTACCAGAATGTACAGGACCAGGGGCCCTTGCCTTGTGGGGAGGACCTGTGGAAGAGACACCCCATGGAGGAGCTGACAGGAGATTCTGATGCTTACAGGCAGGATGTTGAAGAGATGGACCAAGGTGTTCATGGCAGTGCACGCACATTTCTAACACGTCATGAACCTGAATGGTACATTTAGCACAATACAGCATGCCAGGCTGGCATACACAGCAAAGTCAACATGTGTAAAGTTGTTTCTAATGATAATATCAGGAAAATAATAATATCTTCTGAAATGTCAATTTGAAAATCTGCTATTAAATTTCTTGGCCTAGTCCAGTCCATTTGCCACTGAAAAACATGGTAAAACTAATATGTATGTATAAATATGATTATATAAATAATATTCCAAAAACATGCTGTTATTTTTACGCCTGTTCATGCTGATCAGAGACATATAATTTTTTCGCAAGGACTAGTTCTTGAATTATTCTCCTGAATTATTTTCTTCCTTGCTTGGCTTTTTTATTTTTCTCCCCCAATTTATTTTATTTTATCTAGTGCCATAGTATTGAAACTCAACTCTATTAAGTAAATGAATTAAAGTTTTTAGGTTTATGAATGAAAGTTAAATAGGTTTAGATTTCTTATCTACTATGAAAATTATTTAGACAGAACTATCTACTCGCTTATTCAAACTCAGAAGTTACTAGTCTGGAAAAGAAGCAAGATACAAAGTTTCTCCAGAGGCTCTTCATTATATGTGAATATTATCTACATAAGGTAAAAGAGAGGCTAAAATAGGTGTCACTTAAAACCTCTGTGACACTAAATCTAGCAAGTCAAATATTCATATAGGTGCTAGGAAAAGATTGACAATTTTAAGTGCAACCTTTATGACCTTGACAAAAGAAAAACCAAGAAAAAACTAAAATCAACACCACAACCTTATGCTTCTCCTTTTCCATTAAGAAAGAAGAAATGTAATCTGAGAAATTCAGACCTTTCAACTTTTTTGTTTACTGTGGACTGCTTCCTACAGATGCTTCTGAAGATACATTTTATCACCATGTTATTGTACCTTGTAAGGGGAAAATGATAATTAGCTACTTAACATCTTTGGCAGATGTGTATGAGAACATTTTAAATGACTATATAAAATTTGCAGCATTAAAATCATATTCTGTCTCAAATATAATTTGTTTCATTTTTCTGTTTAATGAAGTGTAAAACACTGATAAATTGTGGAATTCTTTGTAAAGAATGTTCATATTATTTGTATAATACAGTTGGTGAACTAACTGTGTTTCTAAAAGTAAATGAGTTGATGGGATGGAAATGTAATTTGCAGCTTAAAGATCAAAAAGTAAAGCAATAACTTGACACCATAGATACTTAATTAAATTAGAGTGCATTTTACTTAAAGTGGCAGCTCCAGTGCTTCAGCATGAGTAACCCACTTAGCAAGTGCAGTACAGTGGACACAGACTGAGGCACTTAAAAAATGAAGGTAGCAAGCTCATTTCCACAGGGAATTATTGGTGCACACGCAGAGCTCCACTGCCATTAACTGAGTCCAGGATTCAAAAGGAGAAACGAAGACAAATGGCAAAGTCAGTTAAAGGATTGTGACTTGGCTGCTTCAAATTGATCACTATTTTAATAGAGATAAATACACTACACGAGGAAGAAAGCACATCATCTGGACTTTGGAAGACAAATTGTGAGGGTGATGTCTAGTATTATAGGAAATAACAAGTGAACTGGTGAAACTGCATAAATTCTAGTTGATTTTAATGAACAGCTGTCTCCTTGAGTACTTTCACATATTATGAAACTTAAGATTGTCTCATGTAAGCTTACAGATTTCATTAGTGACATACAACAGCAGCAATTTAGGATTTGTTACTGAAAGGGTCCCTACTTGGTGCAACAAAATGCATTTAATACAGGAGATGATATTTTTTTTTTCCTCTGTGTGTTAGAGATGGGACTGGAGCTACTGAAAATCCCTAGCATGAAGTGCAAATAAGTTAGAAATTTATATTAAAATGGAACTTCTAATTGATATGAATCATTCTTGACAGCTGAAACAACTGAAAGATGCTTATTTTAGCCATCAGGGAAAGAAAAGAATGAGCAATGAATATGAAAACGGGAAGACAAAGTGGGAGCCTTGAAAACAGTTAAGTCACATAGCATGTAGAAGAACAAACAGAGTATGTAACAAGTTAGTATTCATTTCTCAGATGAATGAGAATTTTATTTTTTAACAACAGCAACAAAATTCTTCCAGTTATCCTAGATATGTAATTTAATAAATAAGCTATTTTGAAAAAAGAAATTATGCTTTTCTCTAAGCATCATGGAAGGCGTATTAGTAAGAATTTTCTAAAACTGAGTAATCATTCAGGCAAGATGATAGCAACCTGACTTTATTGTGAACAGACCAAAACTTTCTAAATAAACATTTTTGCTGTAACTGCACTTTCATGACTTTTACTGCCTTTTTTTTTTTTTTTTGAGTTTGTGGAAAAATAAAGCTCCTGATCCCATGTGTAGGCCTTGATGTTGCAGTGCTTTACAAGCCTCCTAAAAGTTTAACTGCTTTGAGTGGTTATAATGCTAATTCTTTGGGGTAATGTTTCAGCTTGCCTGCTTAGGAGGATAACTTTAATGCATGGGATAATGTTTCCAGAGATGGCCTGCAGACTGTGCCTGTGATGCAGTGCTCAAGATGCAGTTTGTAAGCCTTTGAGAGTGGCTGCTGAAAAGCATGCAGTCTCTCAAGCATGTAACTAAATATGAGGAGACCATTTCCTTTTAAAGCTCTTCCATCCCCAGAAATCATTATGACAACATACATTGTGTTAATGCTACTTAGCCACCACATACCCACTGCCTGCACTCCTAAGGGTGAATTAGAATCAAATGTATTTAAAATAGAGACAGAAACATTATCAATTTAGAAAGGCATTTTCTCCTAGGCTTTATTAGAGAAAGATGCAAAGATACTCCTTATACCTTTAAAAATGCTGTTAGTATTAACAACATGACTAGATAAAAGTGTCATAAAAACGTAATGACAGTCTCATTTCCAATATATAGAACAAATAAGCTTAGTTACTAAGGACAAAATATATGGCCCAGAGGAAAGCTGTTCGGAAATGGTACAGTAATTTAATAATTGTAAAAAGGCCGAACATTGATTCCTTGAGAGTTCATGCTTTGTGTGCTGCTGCACAGATGATAGCAACAGATTCCTTCATTCACAGCCAGTAAACGAAAAGGCCCGTCAACTCATGTGTATTTAATTCAGAGGTTTATCCCAGTTTGTCCTTTTCTCTCTGTTGCTGGCAATTTAAGACTGATACTTCAAAACAGAGGAAGATGTTATTGCGGCTTCAGGGCAAATGATTACAGAATGTCTTTTAACCCCTGCTCTTTGATCAAAATTTATAAAATAATATGAACAAAGTTGAAACTGTTTTAATTCAGCTTATCTTTGTTTTCTTCTGTGAGACAAATAATTCACTCAAAGGCTAATCTGGAGTCATAGTGTCTATTCTAAGACACTATACACACTAAAAACTATTCTCTGCTCTGTGCCATAAGAATGCCATGTGAGTAAAGAGATAATGTGTCCATTTTTATTAGTACGAAATCATTAATTTGAACAAGAAACTTTTGGATTAATATTTTGTCATATTTTGTTAATATTTTACCTTCCATCTATTTCCATACTTTATCTTGTATACTTTTTAATGACATGGAGTATCTGTATTATATTTAATTTAGTCTTTAAGTCTCTATGGTGAGAACTGCTTGTTTTTGTGAGAGATGAAGCATATCATTTGTCGCACAAAGTGCAGAAACAAAATAGTAGTCATAATAGTATTCAAATATCAACCGTCTGAATACTTGCACTAAATAAGACAAAAAATATACATTTCTATTTCTCATTTGTTTTTCATTTGCTGAAGGAAAAGGAGACCATCTGCTGAAGAAGTGATGGCAAAGTAACATTCGGAACTTCCTGAAGAATAGCAAAGTTAGAATGTCAATCTGCTTGATGCTAACATGCAGGACACATTTTACATCAGCTTGCCCTAGTTTTGTTTTATCTTTAAGGGCATTCACTTTACACTCAGTTCCTGGTATCTCTTAAAAACTCCAGTATCCTTCTTTTTCCTCTTAGAGTTATAAGCAGCCATAGTAGCAGGGCTGAAAGAAGACAGATTGAATAGGAATAAGAAGTAAATGGACATCTGCAGTGTTTTGAAAAAGTCCTAATTTATAAAAGTACTGTCTTAATTACAGAATGATCTAAATAAATATAACAAAACTAAGTGTCTATTTATGCCTCGCTCTATTCAGAGAATTTGCATCTTACTGTGAGTACCAATCTCTGCAGTGTATTCCCAACTTCTGTGAATGCTTTTATTTAGCAAATAACATTCTTAAGCTTAGAATTATATAAATGAGATCACTAATATAATAATAATAATTTCCATACTAATAAATCTTTTTGATTAGGACACTAAGTGAAGAATGAAAATTACTTATCTCTGTGAAAGATAATACCTATTTCTCCTTTTGATTTAACAGATTAAAAATCTTCATCTTATTTCAAAAGCTCTATCTCTTCGTATGGCTGCTTCCAGGAACTGCTAATGGTGTATAGAGCTTTTTTAGCAGAACATTAGCACTAGCCATTGACCTCTTCATTAGCAGACATGAAGTTATTTGGAATTCCAGTTCCTGCTGGGAAGTTGTCCACATTACAATGTTCATGTCTGTGGCAGTCTTATCAGCCAGATCAGATACTAAATGGACCATAAAATATAGTAACATATCTTAAATGGGTCTTTTGCAGAAAAAGAGAGATGAAAAGAAGTAGCCAAGATTACTAAATATGAAAATGTGAAGATTCACCCATCCTGTTATGTGCCAAAGCCTTTGCTACACATAAATAGTTTGGAATAATTCTACTATTAAAAACTTTTACCAACAATATGGAATATAGGCTCCTGGTAACTAATTAAATAAAAACTTTCTGTATGAAACTAGGAAAATGACCTGGCCTCAATAATTTAGATTTTAAAAAATCTGAATATGTTTGTATTGTGTTTGCACGACCTGGTTTTTGGTAGTGGGAGGGCCTCAGAGGTGGTTTCTGTGAGAAGCTGCTAGAAGCTTCCACCATGTCTGGCAAATCCGTGATGGCTCTGAAGATGATGGACATGCCACTGGCCAAGGCTGGGCCAATAGAAATGGTGGCAACGCCTCTGTGATAACATATTGAAGAAAACACCAAACAAAGGTTGTGGTGCAGTTTTAATTGCAGCCAGAGAAGAGCAGAGTGAGAACATGTGAGGAGAACAACTCTGCAGACACCAAGGTCAGTGCAGAAGGAGGGGCAGGAGGTGCTCCAGGTGCCAGAGCTTAGGTTCCACTGCAGCCCATGGCGCAGATCATGGTGAGGCAGCTGTGCCCCTGCAGCCCATGGAGAGCCACAGGGATGCAGAGATCCACATCCAGCCCATGGAGGAGACCCACGCTGGAGCAGGTGGATTCTTAGAGGAGGCTATGAGCCCATGGGAGACCCATGGAGAGAGTGGCCCTGCTTCCAGGCTGGAGCAGCCTGTTCTTGGAGGACTGCACCCCGTGGAAGAGTGACCCATGCTGCAGCAGTTTTAAGGATGCTGTTGCCTGTGGGATGGACTCACATTGCAGCAGTTCACAGGGAGCTGTTGCTTATGAGATGGACTCACGTCAGAGAAGTTCACGGAGAACTGTCTTCCATGGGAGGGACCCCCCAATGAAGCAGGGGAATGATTCCTCTCCCTGAGCAGTGGGACAAACCTGTGGGTGATGAAATGACCAGAACCCTCATTCCCTGTCTCCTTGCACTACCAGAAAAGAGAGAGGGGNGGGGGGGGGGGAGGGTGTTTTTAAGGGCTTATTTTATTTATTATCCTGCTCTGATTTTGTTAGCAAAAAATTCACTTTATATCTCTAAGTTGAGCCTATTTCGCCCTTGATGGTATTTAGTGAGCAATCTCTCCCAGTCCTTATCTCAACTCATGAACCCTTTGTCAAATTTTCTCCCCTCTGCCCAGCTGCAGAGAGGAGTGAGTGAGTAGCTTTTGTGAGTGCCTGGCACCTGGCTGGCATCAACCCACAACAGTGTTTTATAAAAGTGTGATTTTGGACTGAAACATCTTGTCATGCTGAGACTCTTTAGTCAAATCTTATGATCAGTATGTTTAAGAATTACTTTTCTCCCTTTTTACTTTGTCTAATATTTATATTCTTAGGGGTATTTTTCTGTGGGTTTGATTTTTATTAATGTTGACATTACCTATTTCTGGAATTTTGGTGGTTTTTTTTTATGAAATCTTTATCAGATACCATTTTAGAGAAAGTATTCATATTCACTCTTATAATTTATAAAAAAGCATCAGAAGTTCAAAACATGACAGAACTATAACCATTAAAACAAAAAAAATGGAAAGTTAGGAATTTTTTTTTATGAGTTTAATTACTTTGTACAAGGCTAATTACTTCCAAATAAGGAAAATTTCACATAACACTTCAGAATTAATGTAGCACATAAAGTAGTAGTTATCGTTGAAAGCACTTGTCACACCTTGGAAGCAGAGAAGTGATAGTTATAATGTTCAATTATTGAAGTTCTACAAGAAAAATATCCTGCAGTTTTTTCCTGTTTGCATGCCTACACGAGACCCAGGTGATGCTCAAAATGACAAGAAGAAGCCCTCTGGCCTAGAATGCAAGTAGTTAACTAAATATTTTTGACAGAACCTCCAAGATAAATAGAGCTGTGAAGTAGTAAAAGTTTTTTTCACTAAATACATCAGAACAGCATCTTTCCTGATCATTTCTTGCATGGTCTCCCATCTTGGTTTCAGAAAGATAGATACACTGAAACAATCCCTGTCGGTATCTGAATCTAGTAAGGAGTTTTAGGCTTCCAAGAAAACTTTAAAGGACATCAGTTTTCACTTCCTAGGGTGTAAAAGTTGTGATAAAAGGCTATGAATGGCTCACACGTTTTGTGAAAAAGCCTTTATTTCCTCAGAGTCTGAAATGATGGCTGTACAAATGGGGCCACAGCAACCTTTTGTATATTTTACAGGTGTCCATCTTTCAGTAGCACTTTACTCAGAAGAAATGAGAGGTGATTCATTAACTATAATGGAAATTTCACTATTGAAGCTAAGCCAAAAGAATGGTTTATAAGCAAGACATTAGAATAATAAAGATGCAACAAGTTTGTTCAAAAACATTAACACCATTTGTTACTAGTTTTCATTAGATAGATTTTATCCTCAGGTAGCTAATATCATCTCATCCTTTGTAAAAAACTTTAGAATGAAGTGAGAAAAATAAATCTTTTTTTAATTACTCAGATGTCTCTTAGATTGGCAGGTATTTTAAAGTCTATCCTTATATTAATGTAGTACTTAGCGAAATATAGCCATGGTATTGCTTGGTATTCTTAAGTACTGTTATGGTAATGAAAACCATAAGCCTGTAGACTTAAAAATGGAGTGTATAATATGTTCACCAAAGCCTACAATCTCTGTATTTTTCTCTTCTTTCCTTAATGATTGTTTTGGAGTATATTTTATATTTCAATTGCCATATCAAAAGTGTATAGTCCTAATATTAAATCTGATAATTAATTTGTTGGAGAAACAAAACTGCTGAAATTACTAAGAATATTCAGTGTAGATAAAGCTGCCAGAGCATTCATTTAAAAGGAATACTACTGTTAAGTGCAATGAAAATTTACCAATAACTATCAGTTGCATAAAGTGTTGAAAATACACTCTTTCTGTGGTAGTTGCTGCAAAAGTCATATAGTTGTTCCCACACATAATGCTGCTAAAAGGGGCAATAAAAAAGAAAATTAACAAAAGAGAAAACAAATGGTGCACACTGGATCGTATGATGGCAAATTTATCTTCACAGACATAGAGAAGGGTCAATGTCTCAAAGTAACCTGCCAAACTCAGTTTAATTTGTGCTTGCCTGATGTACAAGTTTGATTCAGACATCCTCTGTTTAAAGTCAAGTGTCTGGGTTAAGCTGCACAGTAGACCATAAATAGTCCACTCACCATGCGTTGTTCACTCACCATAAACATAAACGGATCCCCTACTGTGAAATGCTGTTATGATTCAATTATTAAGAGATGCCTCTGCCTGAATTAAGGTGCAAACGAGAGCATATGCCAAAGTCAATAGCACAGATTTTATTTAACAGTAAATGTGAGGCAGAGACATAGAAATAGGGAAGAGAGTGGGAGACAGAGAGTGAGGCTAGACAAATTAAGTAGAATTCTATCACCACCCCATGGAATCAGAGGGTGTCCTGATGGTCCTTTTTCTGGTCTTGTTGGTGGTGGGGATCCCCGAGTTGTTCTTCTTGGGTATCACCTTTATCCAGTCCCGGTTCAGGAATACATGGGGCAGAGATGCTGTTCCCACAACTTGGTATGGAACGTATATAAGCTTTTCTTTCTTTCCTATACTCCGCCTAAGTGGGAATTTTTGCCCTGAGGCATTAACCAGGATGCTACTCAGATCTTCCTCTCCAGGCCTGGAACTAAGTTTCCTGTTGCTACTTCCTCTCTTTTGTTCTTATCTCAAGTTCCCACTGTGGTGGTTCATCTTACAAGTTCCTTCTGTGCCCTTAAAAATATTTAAGGCCATTGTGATCTTTAAGTCTCTTACTCATGTGCAGTGGAAGATGGACAGATCTGTTTGGTTTTGGATGCCAGTGTTAGCAAGAGCACAGAGAGAAGGTATTATAGCCTCTCCATCATTTAGCATCATTCTTTAAAAAACAACAGATTGTTTTGAGAGAAGCAAACTAAAGACACAAGAGAAAAAAAGTTACAATTTGCTAAAAGCTCATATGCATTCTCTGCATTCTGAGCTCAGCTCTAATGCTGCCCTGGGTAAAGAATGTCCCTGTTGTGAGCAGGAGGTAAGCTTAAACATTACAGTCCCTCTAGTCTGAAAATTTAGGAATGCAAGAATTACATTGATTTAGAGACCAATCAAATCTTAAACAGTGAATTGCAAATATTATACTAGTGACTGAATGCTCTGCTAAAGTTCATAAAAATTCCCAAAGCTCAAATATATTTGCAGTAACTAGTGGAGTAGTCCTGAGAACAAAAGTGTACAAATTTCCATCTGTTCAGAGAGACAGAATAAAGGGCTACAGTCAGCAAATACAAGACTTGTGATGAATACTTCAATCAGCTAAGAATAATAATGTAGCTTCAAATGCCTCATAATCTTTCCTGCAGGCTTCTCTCTCAACAAGCTGTGGGCTCTGACACAATCTGAGATTCCTGAGATGAGGCTGGCTTTATTTGTGTACATGCATCTGAATGTAACTGAGTAATTACACAACTGTAGGCACAAAAGACTGTCCAAATTACTCAAAGAAATTTTTCAAATATGTGGAAGTATTTAAGGATATGGAGTATAAAAATGGTAATCCACTACAAATCAAATTTACCCTGACTTCTATTTGACACCAGAGTCTCTATAGTGAAGAATTTGTCTACAGGATCTTTGAGGGAAGATTAAATAATTGAAAAATAAAGATACCCAAACTGGTGCTCTAAATATTGCCTTCAGAGACTGAACATAACTGCAAAGGATGTTTAAAGCCATAAAAAATTCTGAGGTATTGTGAATAAAAAAAAAAAGATATAATTACACAAAGCAGTCCATTTAGAAAAGATTTTTCTAACTGACCCATAGGAGTAGATTGTTACAAAGTAACATCTCATCATTTTCATTGCTTAGGCAAAATAGAAATGGTGATATAATAATTAACATTTTTTCGAAGTAATTTTGGTAAGTCCTGTTTTCACTCCCTTATATAATTTCCTGGTGGCTGTCAGTATGTGTGAAGCTATTATTACTTCACTACATTACTGGCTTGACATGAGCTTTAAAATTACTGTGAACAGACACAAAGCAGAAAGGAACACACGTGTAAGTAGCAAGATTCATTTGTAATCATATTTTATGGCGAGAATCATTATACCTCTATGTGATAACACTAAGCTGCTCTGTGACATTTCAAAACAATAGCTCTTGCATTGGTTTGACTTATTTCAAGCAAGTGTTGAGAATCTTCTAACACGAAAACCCACAAAATATTCACATCCAGACTCACATTTAGCTGTGTCAAAAAGAGTGTAAATATTTATATATAGATAGATTTGTTGAATGTTCCTTCAAAACTTTTGGTAGACTTGACCCTAGAACCTTTTCTCTATGTTTATATTAATATTTTTTATTTATATTTCAAAACATATTAGCAGGATTGAGGAATCTCAGGCTTCTTTTTCAATTTTTTTTTTTTTTCCCCAGTGGGAAGTGATAATTTAGGGTGAAAATAATCTAATTTTCTTTGGTTGAATTAGACATCTGACATGATTTAGACGTCTGGGCTTACAGGACTGGACAGTGCTCTGATAAGTCTTCACGGTCTCTCCCTATGAAATGGTTACAGAAAAGCACCTGTAGAGAGACATTTATTCTCAGTGTCCCAGACCCTGGTGCAGATAGAGTGAATCATCACTGCAGGCATCTGTTTCCTTCAGACTGGAGAGAAAATGAGAGACATAACTGTGGCCTGACATATATCTGTTAGATGGCCAGAGGTACATGAAGTAAGTACCACCCTGATCGTGGATCCCTTTGATGATGTCACTGCTGAGCTGCTTTTCTCCAGGTGAATGTGCCCACAGATTTTTTGGAGGCTTTTATGGTTTTTTTTTCTTTTTTTTTTTTTTTTTTTCTGCTTATGAAATGTAAATTCAAATGCAGCTGTGCTAAAGACAAAGGACAACAGTGTTCTGGAAAGCTATTCTTTTCACTTACATGAAAATCTACATGGGGTTGTATTATTAAAATCAATGGAGTAAAAGACAAGATATTTTAGGAAATGCTCCTTTAAATTTTCCCCCTCCATTACTGCTTTGTTGAGGTAATATTTTCCAGGAATGAAATAGGAAACACATCCCTACTGCAGGAGGTACTGCAGGAGCAATTGTTTGTCACATTGTTTTAAATAATAACTATTCAAAATGACAATTTTATTTGCAAGCAAAGAATTATGTGTGTGTCACAGACCTTATGCCCATTACAAAAATTATATTTGACAACACCATGAAACATGACCCCTTCCAGGAGAGGCTTCCTATGATTTCTTCATACAATTTCCCTTCTCTAATATATTATTAACTTGATACTGCATTTTTTTAGCATGTAGTCATTTAACGATATGAGTTTAAATAGAAGTAAATATTTTTTCTTAATGACGTGTTATTGTTTGCTAGACTTACTGCATTTATTTCACTTATTATAAAATCAAATTCTAATTAAAATACTTAGAAGACATTAATAATACATAGCTTCTAATTGAAAGAGACAATAATTTATTTCCACAGTGGGTATCTAAAGTTTTAAGACATTTATGTCAAGTTAAGTCAATGTCAGCAGTGTATTTTCACATATTCAGAATTTCTATTACCTTTGTTTCACTCTATATTCTAATTGAACTGAAAGTGGGTAGCAAATAATCACAAACATGGAAGTTGTAATATAATTTAAAACAAAAGTGTGCAGAAAAGAATCCACCAGTAAATCTAACAAAATATTAATCATGTGACTACAATTTTAATTTTGCTCATATTTTGTAGTTCTGTTGTAAAACAAAATAAGGTGAACCTTCACTGCTTCCAGGGTTTTAAAAAGAAGGAAAGATATACATATGGCAAAATATATATATGGCAGCTCAAATTAACTGTACAGTTAAAATGCTTAAATCTGAATGATTTATTAGAGGTAAGAACATACTGAAATTATTACTGGAATTTATACTCATTAAGACAAGGACATTAACTCCTACATGGTGAAAAAGAAATATTCATTTCAAAATAATTTGTATTTATAGTTGAGAAGCCTGTATGCAAGGACAATAGCGAAACCCTAGAGATGAAACAACATTCAATGGAGGTAGTACCAGCTGATTTCTAGGCTGCAGCTGCACAAGGATATACATGACTGTTTTTCTCACAGCTGGAATCTGCAGCATGTGGTCACATTAATTATCTGTGTCCATAAGATTTTTTGTTTTTTTTCTAAAATCTTTAATACCTTAACCTGTCTTTTCGCAGGTTTTCAGAGAGACTAACATAGCCCTCAGACCATCTAATTTACTATATCCTCAAATTCTGTTTAAAGCAAATATGTAGACCCTCTCCACAGAAAAAAAAGCTCAGAAACAACAACTCAGAACAAGGACAAAAAAACCCAAATGAAAACAAAACAGAAAACAAAACCAAATCAAAATAAAAACCCCAAAACAACCCAAGAAAAGATACTTCACATATTTGAATAAGATTTTAGATAATATTTACAAAATGTTCTAATATACTTTTACACAATGAATATTGAAGCTTTATTCACCATGGTAGCTCAAGATCCTTAGCTTCCTTCACAACCAGAGGCAGAGAAGAATAACTCTCAAGGAAGATTTCAAATTATTTGAACTCTCTGGAGATAACATAGAGCCACATGCTCTTATCTCCTCTCCTCTTGTTCTTTTCCAGCTTCTCATAGTTATCACTATAGCACTGGAAAGTGAATTTCTCCCTCTTTTTCAGAGATTTGAGATGATTTCTGATGAGACAAAACTCTTACCTTAAGCAAGAACTAAGTATGAGAAATTTGTCTCATACATTCCAATTAATCTGACAAACATATCTACAGTACCCATCCTTTAATCCTTTCCCTGTTTTTTGCATCTCACTGCCTGTAAATTGTGATTTAAGCAATTCAAAATATCATATATGTATTAGTCTTGCACATATTTCGAAAACCAGATTAAAACATGTGTTCTATTAAACAGCTCAGTTATCAATACAAAAATGTGCATTTATTTATGTACACTGAAAAATGAAATTATAAAGAATAGGATTTTGAGTATATATAATTCTATCACCACTTTTCCATGTGCAATGTGAAATATTTACTATCTCACAAAGTCATCGTTGCCTAGACTCAGAAACTCAAAATATATAAAAAAAGTAATATACCCTGAAGCTAAACTCTGAACAAGAAATGCACACCAGTATGCCAATATTTTTTTTAATATTTTGAAATAATTAATATCTAATTCTTTGCAGCATTATTTTTCTGTTAAAGCAGCAGGCAGTACTTTCTCTTTTGTGTTAGATCCTTTAGTAAGATGAAGGCTGTTACTACAGCAGCTGGATTGCAGTCTCCAAAGGCCAATTTCCACATTTCTTGTCACTGTGGATTTATTATCTGCAGAAGTGCTTGGAGGGCCCATAATTATGCCAATCCCCACTTGACATTTTAGACCCTTCTGCCACTATCTCAAGCCATCCTAAGTTTCAACATCACACAGCATCATCAAAATACTGTTAGACAGCTATCAAGTAGCATCATGAGGATTAGAGATGTGCGATACCCAGCTATAAATGACTATTACAGCTCTTACATCTTGTGCTTTGGACCATAGACCTGAAAGCAGATCTACTGAATCTGAGCGATAAAAGCTCAAATTCAGAGGTGACATTTTTCTTTCTTTTCAGTTTTTCTTTTTTTCTTTTCATGAGCCAAGGTGTAATCTTGCTGCTTATTTAACAGATAAACATTTCATTATACCAATTAATTTGTTTTATATATTTAGTGGAATACTTCACTTAAGTGTTCAGCTAAAGCAGTCCAATAGATATAATTTAATTCCATACAGAGAAACAGTATTTGTGTATTTTGCCAAGACTAATTACTACTGTATGTAATATATGAGCTACAATAAATACAAACAAATACCTATAGGCATAAATGATCTTTATGTATGTACTTTATTCGTAGCAACCTTGAGACAGACATGGTAAAAGTATTAAGAATGATGGTTCAGAATATCTATACACAGGTGAGTCATTTCACTAGAAGTCACTTGTGTGGATATATAAATCCCAAACACTCAAAATCATTGTTGGTGTCAAGTTTCAGCAGCAAAACCTGCAGAGAATGGAATTATTATCATATTCTAATCCTGAAACTGTCAGTTAAGAAAAGCTGGTTTTGTTAGAGTTGCTTGAGATATGAACAACTGAGAAAGCTTAACTTTCAAATTTACCTTTTTTATCTCTCCTTGCAATGGAAACATAAATGCTGATCAGAAATATTTTTAGGCATTTTTAGTCTAGAAAATAAATTTTATCAAAACTAAGCAGTATTCAAATTGAAACTCCAGAACCTTTTACATAATAGGTTCTGGTAAATTAAATACTTTAATAATTCCTGCTATATGTTTTCACTAAAAAATAAGGAAAACAATGCCTAACTGCTAAGACAAGTGGAAAATATTGACATCTGCAGCATAAAAAAAAAATAGAAATAATCCTACGACATTTCTGCTGAATGCGTTTCAACAAGCTGCAATATCTATTTTATTTTTCCCCTGAATAGTATGGACCATAATCTCAAAGTCATCCAGCTCACAGGTGAATCAATAACAGTCTTCCCATCTTCGATGAGAGATGGATCAGACCCGATGGGAAGAGCTATTGATGAAGTTCTAGGACTCTTACAATCCCGCAGAACATAAACTAATGGAGGAAATATGACTCAACACAATGCGAAAGGTGTGAGTTCAGCCATATCCTCTGTGTTTTCTCCCTTGTGACCTACCAGTGGTTCTTCATGCACAGTTAGCTTCACAGCACGGCAAATTAGGTAAAGGTCTCAACTTTATGAACTTTTTTTTTGTTTGTTTCTCCTGTCCATAAGTGGAGTGAATGTGAAGTTTCTGGGACCTTTGGGATAATGCACTTGAAACAGCCTCATTTTTTTGCCTTTCTCTAACATAAATAACAAGTATCAGATACACTTTGCGATGAACATAAAGAAATGGTGGAGGGAAGAACCAGAAAACTTGTCTTTTATATGTTAGTTCAGCATAGTTTTCCTGCTTTGTCACTGTCTTTAATTTCCCCTCTAGCTCTATAAAAACTTCTAGCTGTCTCTTAAATTCATTTATAGTATGTGCTTCAGTGGGCTTACCTGACAACTTATTCCTCACGTTTATTACTTTTAGAATGAAATAGTTGTGCTTGAATACTGCTGCTGTTTCCACTTAAAGGGATATTGTCTACTTATCAAGTTTTGTTTTGGTTTAAATTGACTAATTTTTAAAATAGACTTTTTTACTGACATATCCCTCTTTAAACCTTATAGCCAGATCTCGGTATCTGTAATTGTATCTCTGCTCCACCAGTGATGTATAGAACAGTCCTATGGACAGGTTAGAGAGATTCAACTACCTCTCCTGAGTCAGTGCAGTAGGTGCTCCTACAGTAACACAGTCTTGTAGGCCTCTTATAATGTTGTCTCTTCTTTCAAAGAGCAAGTCAAAGAGACCACTGCACTTTTTCCATGGTACTGTGAGTGTGACTACATAACACCAGTGCTGTCCAGACACTCAACTATCTAAAGGAACTGACACACTGACCCCATAAGTCTTTCACCACTGGAAATGTTCGTGGGTATTTGTAACACTCATTGGATTTCTTCTCTGTCACCCTTTTCTAAAATAATAACAGCAATTGTGAGCTTTTTTATAAAATAATCCACATGTGGGGCTTAAAATGTCAAAAACTGTGGCAAAACAGTTTTAGGCATTTCTATAAGGACTGATAGATACATTTTTTCTCTAAGCATCTTTGACTTGAGAAAACAGGAAGTTATTTGTTAGTTTATTTAGTCATGCTGAAAACACCAATGAAAAAAGCCTTCTTGGCCAAATGCCAGATGGGAACACTCATGCTGTGAAAAAGAAGTTCTCCATTAGTCAGATGCATTTCAAAATTATGAAATCCTATGTTTATGTTTTTATGATGCTGACAGGAAACTGGGGATGCACATAGGAAAGCTATTCTTTTTAATATTTTTAATTATTTTTAATTTATTTAAAACAAATGGAAGATCTGCAGTGTATCTTCTCCATCAAAATCTATCACTTGGAATAGCCAATTGCATGACATACAACCAGCTGACATAAGAGAAAGGTGTAAAAGTGAATCATTACTGGATAATTATTTCATCAAAAAGTGTTCCTTCTAGGTTCACAAGGATGGCTGATATGGCCAAATACAGTAATAATTTTAAAGGTTTTTATGACATCTACATCATAAATGGACACCTGCTGTTAGTAGAGGGCATCATACTGATTCTCTTTAATGTTACCTGGTTCTTCAGCAAGAATGTGATGATCAGCCTTTCACTTCCAGAGTTTGTTACTATTCCATGTTTTCATTTACTGCAGGTAAGGTAATAATATGGAAATAGCTTAACCTTTTAAAATAAACTGGTTTCTCATTTAAGAAGTGGTTTATATGTGGTATTCTAGTGACGTGCATGAAATTAACTTTCTGGTACATATTCGAGATTCTTTCTTTTTTTGGAAATAATACTTTCCAGTCCAACTCAGGTCATTATATAAAAGAGGAACTGGACTGGTGGATAGATATACTGCTGCTGATACATATAGGTACACTAAAAGACTCAAAAGGTCAGAAAGAGGTATTAAATTCTTCCTGATATGCCCCCTCATTTTTATCTTTTCAAGCTAGAGCTGGTATGCTTGGTTAATTATCTATTAATAATAAAGGGTAAGGAAAGAGAACACATCTGTTGTATAACTGTTGAAAATATGTCTGACATATTCTTTATAACCTACATAGTTCACAGAAGGAGAGAGAAGCTCTTCCAAAAATACACTGTATTTACATGTTCTGCATTTCCCTGAAGAAACTATTTATTTTCATTGACTTCATCTCCTCCTTTAGTCTGAAGTAGCTGGAATGAACAGAGTGAATATGCCCACCAGAACTCCTGCACAAAATTCTTCTTGGTTGCTACAGAGAACTAACATTCAACAGGAACTAGCTTTGAAGTTTATTCTGTGGATTTAAATTCAAGAAGTAAACATTTTAACAAAAAGGTAGTTTTCTTTAAAGGTTATTATATAAAAAAAACCTCCATTTCTCAAGGCAACAGTTTTGTCAATTCTCAACATAATACTGCAAAATTCTAGAGCTCCTTTTCCTCATTTTATTTATGTGACTCCAACATTTTTGAAAGATGAGAAAACACTTACTTTTTATGCTTAGACAACTGTAAGGAGAACAGTCTTTTACCATTGGGAAATGCATCTTTTAAAACTCTGCTTTCTGGGGAAAGTGTGAAGCAGTAAATTTCTCAAATTATTAAATGAGATTTATCCATTCATCCCAGCTAATGATCTCTGGGCTAGATCCTAAATTTGGCTGACATTGTAGTGCGCAAGGAGCCATGTTTCCCTCTACTGATGAGGTTTAAGCATGTTATAATCTTAAAATGGATGTCCTCAGGCACCATCTCTGCAGTATGGGTTTCATCATCTTTTAGATGTTGTTGCCATGGAAAACTTTTATATTGCTCTAAGGACTCTCAAATATTCTTATGCTGTGTGTCATTCTGTCTTTGAACATATGGAGGGAAAACAACACTCTCTTGGTTAATTATGAAATTCATCCAAATTTTAGTGTCTAGTATGAACCTCAAATATACAGTTGTCACAAAATAATAGGATATTTAATTTTGGAATTAATGCTTTTTGTAAAAAAGCAGGTATTACTGATAGATCTAAGGGTGGAATGTTTTCAACATGACCATTCCATATATGTTATTACCTGATAAAACATGTGATCTTAGTTCTGTTTATTTCACATATCTGTGTGTCAGTCATGAACATAGCATTTTTATGTGTTTATGAGACATAATTATTTTTATTTCATCTTTAAATGTAGCTGTGTCATACATTTCTGAGTTTTTCTTTCTATGGGGTTTTTGTTTATTTTTTTATATCTTAAATAGCTCATGAATTGGCAATGTTATACAAGGAGATTCAGTCAGGCTGTAACAAAAATTAACCCTGATTATTTTTCCTTCTCTGTTACCTTTTTCTGAAGCAAAAGAGTAGCATTAATGGTTTATTTAAGTCTGTTATGTTGACTTTTTACTATTTACAATTTTATGAGGCAATTGTAATCTAAAAATAATGATATGAAGAACTGTGAAATCACTTTTTTATTTAACTATCAATACCAAAGAGCATTTTACCCCAGAATTAACGGCATTACATCCAGTAACTGTAATCTTTCCTCACTGAGTTTTCCTCAATGTTTGGAGGACCTATAAAAGAAAAATACAGCATCATTTTATTTCAGCTTATGAATCTACCAAGAGAACTTAGCTGTGATGAGCAACATACTTTTGATCATAAATACTCTATGATTCCTGTTTTTAATAATCTTTATTCTCAATTGTTGCATCAGTCTCAGTGCTGACATTACTGATTTGCTGTGCTGTTAGGACTCAATTCAGCAAAGTGCTTGAGAAGTGCTCGTTTTAAACAGGGGAGTAGATCAATCAAGTTACTTATATCTTTTGAATTTAAGTACAGTAAAGTGCTTTTATGAAGTCCCTTTCAAAAAGAAGAGTTAGGATCAAAGGTGTCCACATCCTTCATAATTCACCTGCACAGATGGTGTGTTTGTAACTGATTGTCAAACTTTTATTATTATTATTTTGTCCCCACATAAGACTGAAGACATAAAAGAAATACAGTTTGAAAAGCAGGATTTTTTTTTTTTTTTTTAAATGCTGCATAGTTTTAAAAGATGCCTATTTTGGTAACCAAAACAGTCCAAATTATATCATCAGAAACATCAATTCAGAAGGAAAATCAGAAGGCTTCCTTGCCTATTTAAATAAATAGGACTTGATTGTCTTCTTTATAACATTCTCTTCTAATAGTAATCTATACAGTGAAGACTGAACTGGGAAGCTAAGGCAACAGAAAAAAAAAGTCTTGCATTTTGTTTATTTGTTATCTTTTGAGGTTGATTCCTTATCAACATTTCTGTAGTAATATGTTTTCCATATAAATAAATGAACATTCAAAAAAAGGCTAAGAAGCTTTTACAAGATTAGTTTTGATCCTGACAGTTTCTAACAATGCAGCCACATCTCATTCAGGAAATTGCAGCTACCACAGGCATTGAGCATCCAATCATTCTGAGAATTATCTTTTGAGATAAATAGGGAAAACAGCACATCCTGGTGAGGCAATGCTATGATCCTTACAGCCACAACCAAACTGTTCATATTTCATGAATAATGGAAGAAAATTAATCTCCAAACACAATGCAGGTATTATTAAGAGAGATAAACCCAAAATTAATTTTACCACTGCCATGGTTTCTAATATTTCTAAAATTTCAAATCTGAACTTCCTGTAGCAAAATAGACCACTATTGGTCTATCCATCATTGAAAGAGAGGATGGTAGATCCTTGTACATTGATTGCCTTTCCCAATCCACTCATCAACCTACAGGCTGATGTAAGGATACCTGCAACCGTAAGGATACCTACAATCCACTCATCAACCTACAACTTGAGTAAGCATAAATTGCCATGAAGTTGTGAGCTTCTGATATCACTCAATTTTTACTGGTTTTTGTTAGTTAAGCATACTGCAGTGAATTTCTGGAGCAAGAGTGAAACATTATTTTTAACCCTGCCATTTGCAGCATATCTTTCAAAAAATCCCAACAAACAAGCCATGCTATGGTATTGTTAGAGGGAAGGTTTTGGAAGGTGATCATCTGAAGCCCAAAGTAATTTCAAAATGATATAACACTGCTATATAAGTTATAATAATGAGTTGTAAACATTTATATTAAAGTACTTGTATCAGGTTGACTTATTAGTCTGTTGATCTGTAAATCAACAAAAAATACACAGTTCAATGGGGGGAAACACCACACTTAAAGATAAACTTCCAGTAAAAGGGAAATCATTGAATCAATTATAACTAGATAGGCAATTTTTAGTTTTACAGTTGTGACTTATGCTATTCCAAAGAAGTAAGGAAATCCTTAATTTGGTTATAGCAGTACAGATCATCTAACTTGAATTCATGTAGGAGAAACAGAGTTTTACCTTTTTTTTTTTGTTGTTGTTGTATCATTATTATTATTTCCACAAGGAGAGCAGGAGAGAACGTTTAATTTGCAAGGATTTCCTAGGGAAATCCAAAGAGAAAATCAAACATAATTGTTCCAAAAGAGCCAGTTATCTTTAGATAATTAAACTTGAAATTCAACACATGCAGAAACACAGTTGGACTAGATAATTGCTGTCGTTAACTTCCAACTGGATCTATTCTAGAGAGGTAAAATTCCTGAAAAGGCCACTTCAAGAAAATATTTACAATAACTTAACTGTTTTTTAAAAAAAGGGTTTTCAGGCTGATTTTTCTTATAAAGAAACTTAAAAATTCTTTAATTTCTTCTTAAATATGAATAACAGCTTAAATTTGCATTTTTCCTAATTTTCCTTAAATTAAAGGATTATTTCAATTTGACAATAAGGCATTTCCAATCTCTAGGAATACCAGATGTGGAATGAAGAACTGGCCCTCTTCATTGTGGGAATATAATAAACGGAAGAATTGCATGCTCAAACAAGTATTGAACAAGCTATCTTGATAGACAGTATGAGAGAGAATAAAGAGTATTTTTCCATGGACATGGTTCAATAAAGATTTCTGCGGCATGCAGCAAGACAGAGAAGAGCATATTTGCATCTGGGAGGCACTCAAAAGATTTGTTGTAGCGCTAAGCTTAAATTAATAAAGAAAAAAATCAAGCTACACACACTGAAAAACCCAACCTCACGTGCATTTCTCCCTTATAAAATATAGCTTTCAAATTGACTTAATGAAGAAGTTTCATCATTTAGTCAGCCATACAATGCACAAGAACTTTGCTACAGGATGAATGCCTGTGTAACTAAATTTGCTTCTGTAAGTTGAACAAAGTTTAAATGACTGCAGGAAATAATTTTTCAATAGTTTATGCTTGCACATATCCTATGATATTATAAAGTAAATTAATACATGAATATCTTGATAGCTAGCGTATTCAATCCACAGTAGTTCCCACATTCAATTTTCCACACAACAATTACACAATTCTTTATCCAGACACGATGAGACTGATCAAAAGAATCCAGTATGTTTGCTCTGAATTGAGCACTGATTTCATTCAGATACTGTCTCACCTGCTTGTTTTCTTTTCTATGTTGATCACAAACAGGTCCTAATATTATATTTCCACAGCTTTTATTGCAGCAGAGAGCAAGAGAATTTGCATTTGTTTAGCTCTACTCAGGCAGTTTTATGAAAATATTAAATAACATTAAATTTATTTTCATCAGAGTTCAATTTAGAATGGTTTTATTTTATAGATTACTAATATTCAGAATTTTCCTTATACAATTTATTTAATCAAAGAATCATGGAATGGTCTGAATTGGAAGGGTCTTTGAAGATCATCTAGTTCTAAGCCTCCTGCCATGGACACTTGCACTTCTCACTAGACTGGGCTGCTCCATCCAACCTGGTCTTAAACATTTCCAGGGATGGAGCATCCACAACGTCTCTGGACAACCTGTTTCAGTGCCTCACTACCCCCACAGTAAAATTCTTTTTCCTAATATCTAATCTAAACCTCCTCTCTTTCAGTTTGAAGCCATTCCCCCTTGTTCTGTCACAACATGTTCTTGTAAAAAGTCCCTCTCTATCTTCCTTGTAGCCTCTCTTCAAGTACTTGAAGGTTGCAACTGGGTGACCCAAAAGCCTTCTCCAGGCTGAAGAATCCCAATTCTTTCAGCCTTTCCTCACAGGAGATATGCTCCATACATCTACAGAATCACAGAATAGTCTGAGTTGCAAGGGACCTGGAAGGATACTCAAGTCCAGCTCTTAAGCAAATGGCCCATGCAGGGCAAGCAACCTCAGCATTATTAGTGTCATGCTCTAACCAGCTGAGCTAACCTAATCCACTTGGTGGCCCTCCTCTGATTTTGCTTCAGTAGGTCAATATTCTTCCCCTGCTGAGAACCCCAGAGATGGATGCAGTGCTCCAGGTGGGAGCAAAGTAGAGAGGCAGAATCTCACCAGAGCAAAGTAGAGAGGCAGAATCACTTCCCTCACCCTGCTGGCCATGCTGCTTTTGATGCAGCCCAGGAGTGCACATTGCCGAGTCACATCCAGGCTCTCATCTACCAGCCCCCCCAAATCCTTCTTGGCAGGATCCTGCTTTTGTTCTGTTCATCCACCAGCCTGTTTTGATACCTGATGCTGCCCTGATCCAGATGCAGCACCTTGCACTTGGGGTTGTTAAGACACATGAGATTCCCATGGGCCCACTTCTCAAGCTTGCCCAGGTCCCCTCTGGATGGCATCCTGTCTTTCAGGTGTGTCCACTGCACAACGCAGCTTGGAGTCATCTGCAAATGAGCTAAGGGTGCACTCAATGCCTTCACCTATGTCATTATTGCATATATTTAATAACACTGGTCCCATTATGGACCTCAAGGGACATCATATGTCACTGTTGTCCATTGCGATTTGGACAATGTTCACATTGTGCATAAATTTTGGACATAATGCACATTGTGCATAAATCTAAATGTATTTGTTCAAGTCTCCATGAGTCAGATGTTTACTCATTATCCAGCTCAAATAAAGAGCATTGAATACAATCAGAATAACATGATAAGGTTTACTTTTTTTAATGTAATATTTGATGAATAAGTTTGCCAGTGTTCATCCTGATCTGATGTGACTTGTTAAAAAAATAAAAGTGTTGAATTTTGGGTTACAGATCTAAGGAGGAAAGGTTTTCTTGTAACATCACTGCACTTTAGGTTCCAAGTGTAATCTGAAATATTTTAAACACTCAGTAATGAAGCTGACTAAAGAGAGAAATAAATAAAACATTTATTTGCAAATTCAGGAAAGTTTCTGAGATTGCACTCCAATGTCTGCTCATCCATTCCAGTGCATGAAGTTGGTATTTGGAGACTCAAGCAATATGACTTAACTTCTTTCATTATATCGCATGGTGAACTTGAGTAAGAAGGAAGTGCAGGAAATCTCTAACAGAGGGCAACTCCCTTCATGAGTGAATGGCCGCGTGAAGGATGTAATATCTGATAGGCTTTCATATTCTCTACTGAATTTCTTCTCTCTTCCCTTTTCTCTGTCCCCCATCAACTGCCCCAAAGGAAATCTCTTCTCCCTAATAGTCACATGGAAAAGAGGAGAGCATGGCTGGAGTTTCTTCATTAACATAACCAGTGCAATAACTCTGAGCAGCCACTCTCCTCCACATCAAGCAATGTCCTCCCATGCTTATGACCCAAGATACTTCTCTGCAGATGTATGCAAGTTATTTCTGATTGTTACGAATGGAGACAGGAGCTTAGATAAATCTCTGCCTTTTTCCTAGGCCTCTGGAAGCAGGCAGTAGCTTTTATTTGGAGTGGCCAGCACCCCAAGACCCAGTCTTGTTCGCAAGTTCTTTAGTAATGACTGATTAGGTCCAACATGACATAAATAATCATTTATTAGACACAAAAATAAACAGACATACAACCTGGGACAAAGACTACATACTGCACAGGGATAAAAATAAAAATAAAAAAGAAAGTACCAGTAGAGAGAATGCAGCGCGCGAGAAGGTTCCTATTGTTACAGCTAGCAAAGAAATAATGCAATTTAGGGAAACCAATATATCTTACCAACTCCAATTTAGTGATGGAATATACATCAGAATCCTCCCTCAATCCTCAAGCAAAAAAAAAAAAAAAAAATTGCAGAACTGCTTCCAGCCCTGGGAACAAGCTTCTTCAACATTTCCAGGGGGTGTGCAGGAGATTTCTGCCTCTGTGATATTTCATGTGTCTTTTATAGTGTAAAAGTGTGTCTTTTGGTCACCTACTTATTCTTTTCATCTCTTTCCAGATCTGTTTTCCCATATCAAGATGTTGATTTCTTGGTTGGAATTCAGACCTGAAGGCACCAGGAGATAATCCCTTGCTGGGCCTTTGACCCAGCCTGGGTTACCTTTGCACCAGCCATGTGGGAGAGGGGGAGAGGGAAAAGACATCCTGCCATGCTAGTCCTAGAGAAAATGGTGGTAATACTCAGATTTTATATGCTGAAGTTAATTTAGACATGCTTTTATGGGGCTGAATTATGTTATATTAAAAAAATCCTTAATTTTAGATCCAAAATGTTACAGGGCCTATTGGTTTATTGACACCTGCGCTTGGGAAAGAAGAGTTATGCAGCTCCAAGAACATTGACAAAACCAGCCTTTTAATCAATGAGCCACTTTTACTTAGACAATGGCCTTGTTGGATTTTTCAGGCCAGATGAAGAAGTACTGAAACATCTGAAGAAACCTATATTCTTGGACTTTCCATTAAAAAATAATGAGGGAAATAAAGACAAAAAGGGGGTGGAAAAAGAAGGTGAAAATAACCTTTGAGTTTAGAGATAGCCTATCTACCACCTGTTCTTCACGAGTCTCTGCTTTCACGCTTTAGAATTTCAGTAGGAAAGGAAAAAAAAATATATTCATGAAAATTACTTCTTTGATCTGTGTGTGAAAGAAAAGTTCTGATACCACTTAATGCTGAGGATGGCTGAGAATTTAACCCTTTCATTTCTAGGAAAAGCTCTGGTATACTTTAAGAAGTGAGAAACCAGCACTTGAGACTTAGCTGAGTCTCAACACTTCACCTTTAAAGGCAATTAAATTAATGATCTTGTTTCACATTTTTAACCACACACAACCACCAGCTTCTTCTCTGTAAGGTGTCACAGTGATATTTAAAAAAAACCCCTTATTTGCTCATTTTTATGGAAGGATAACATGAATGAGATTTTAGGGCTAATGATTTACAGATGTAAGTTGGAGGAAAATAAAACAAATCACAAATAATTTTGAAGCTTAATAAAACTAACTGGAATGGCTGGACACAGCTATCTCTCATGTAAAGGTCTTGATGTAGATCCTTATATTAGAAAGTATTTCAGTAGGTTTTCAGTAGTATTTCAGTATTTCACTAAACAGAAAAGAATAAAAGGTTATTAGATCTGTTCTCACATTGCCAGCATTAATGGAGCTCCAATAAATCCTCTTTTCAAAATCTTCAGGTCAGTATATCTTCAAGTTATACCTGACTTTGAAATACTTCAACTTCTTTTTATAGTGAACAGTATCTTCCAGACCTGAGCTAAAATTAGAGAGCGGAGGAGGACAGGAACAGACATGATTTCCTGATCCAAGATTTCCCTGATTCCAGTTACTGTTTATTTAGAGAAAACGAAGGTAGACAGGTGTACAGGGTAAAGGTGCCCTGGTGCTGTCCACAGTGGGGGCTGCAGGGAGTCTCTGTGAGGAGAGGCCGGGGCTGCCCAGTGCAGGACACAGATGGTTCCAACTGGCTCCAATTCACCCATCACAGGGCACAGCTGAGGTGGGGACACCTCAGGGGAAAATGTATTTAAGGAGGGGGAAAAAAATGCAAAAACTGGAGTTGTGAGAGAGAAGAGTGAGAATCTGTGACAGGAACAATTTGGCACACACCAAGGTCATTGAAGAAGTAGGGCGGGGAGGTGCAGAAGCTGGAACAGAGACTGCCCTGCAACCTCTGGAGAAGACCATGGTGGAGCAGTCTATCCCTCTGTAGCCCATGGAGGTCCATGTGGAGCAGATATCCACCTGCAGCAATGGAGGACCTCTTGTTGGAGCAGATGGGTGTGCCCTGAAGGAGGCTGAAGACCATGAAGAGGAGTCCATGTTGGAGTAGGGGAAAGGTGTGAGAGGAGCAGTGGCAGAGAGCAGGTGTTATAGACTGATCACAGCTCCCCCACTCCATCTCCCTGTACAACCCAGGGCAGGGGAAATAGAGGAGTCAGGAGTGAAGGAGTGAAGTTGAGACTGGGATGTTTCTCACCATCCCACTGTACTTTTAGTTGGCAACAGTTTAAAATAATCTTCGCATAGTCAAGCCTGTTTTGCTCATGATGGCAACTGGTGAGTGATGTTCCTGTCATTATCCTGACCCATAAAGTTTTTCATCGCCCCCCCCGCCCCCCACCCCATCCCGCCCAGTCTGCTGAGAAGGGGGAGTGAGAGAGTGGCTATGTGACAGTCAGGAAGCCATCTCAACTCACCTTGAGAAATGGCTTAGCATATCTAAGTTTACAAAAATGTTCATGGTATTATCTCAGAGGCCTTTCTTACATAACTGTACATGTTTCTACTCAAAATAGCCAACAACTTTTGGCAAGGCATTTATTTTTTCTCTAGGAAAAAAGCTAATTTTGAAAAATCTCTATTTATCTCATTTAAATAAAAAACAATATTTATTTCTAATATCTTTTTCTAAGTAGTAGTTGTTCCTGCACTCTCCTCTTTTACGTAATATTGAATGTAAATTTTGGCAAGGACTTCAACAATGGCTTCTTTCATAATATGAATGCTGGCAAGAGTTGCTCCTTTTTTTAAGTCTCATCATTTAGAGTCTTCTACCGTGCATTGTGTTATGAAATTTTAATCAGACCAATGGACAATGTCATATGAACTGACTCTGTAGTTTAACAAGACTATAGTGCTTGCTAAAGATATTAAAGATAAGGAGCATACATCCCCTCCCCTTTATAACTTCAGACAGAGGACTGAAAAAATTCCAACTGTAGTATCATGAGAGAAATAATTGTCTTGGTATGTTTAGGCTGATGCGCTGCTTGTGTGAATCAAGCAGTGAGGAGGATTGATTGTGACATCTTCACATGTTAAGCAAGTAGTTACGCGGTGTTGCTGGACATACTGGTAGCTGTGATTGCAGTAACTCCATCTTTGTTCTGAATTGTGTGTGTGAAGGCAAAATTTTTGAGGAGTCAGCCTCATAAGAACTGAAAGAAAAATACGTCATGAAACACTGATAGGAAATACAGGCAAAGAAGAATGCACTTGATTTCAGAAGATAGTTAGTTATCTAAAGACAAGCATACAGTGACATTTTTACTATGCCACTGGCCTTCCTTTAGCCTTACTGCTCTTGAAAGAAAGGCTTTGAGTTACTGAAAACCCTCCTTATCTGTCCATTTAGGCAACTATGTGTTTAAGTCTGGGTCAGAGGCTGTATGATCTCTCGTTGCACATCATTAGTAAATAGAGTGCACAGTAGTAAATTAAATCTGAGTTGGGTGTCTTTAGACTTATCTATTAATGTGAAAATCACAGAAGCTACAATGTACATGGGATGAACAGTGCACTTCATAATCAGGCTTCTTGATGGTAAATAATGTAAAAAAAAACCTATTTCCTTCAAACAAAACCTCTATATCAACTCTACAATTTTTATTAATTTTTATAGGAGAACAAAAAGGAGGTGAAAAGAAGTGTTAAAATATGCAATCTGTTCATTCATTAATGCAAAATATTTTGATTTCCTGTTAAAACACATTTTTCAATGTGTTGAAATGTGTCCAGTTTTGAGTCTAGGAATTCAGTATTGTGGCCTTAATCACTCATTAATGGAGCAGATTATAAATCTTAGGAAAATTACTAACAGGGTTAACAGAAGAAAAAGCAAAAAGTGAAAGTGTTTTGAATGCTGCTCTATAATCTGTTTAAGGATATATATTCTATTCATGTTTTACGTTTTTGAAGATTCACTTACCAGAGATTTTGTCTATACTTATAAGAGACATAAAAAAAAAAAAAAAAAAAGAGGACAGCAACAGAAAGACAAAGAGAACTACCAACATTTTCAGATGATCCTATAAAGAACTCAATCTTAAATACCTGTAAGAGCTTATTTTTCTTTTATTTCAAGTTATATATCAGATTTTTTTAGTTTATGACACTGGAAAATTTACTGATACTCAGTATTGATTTAGTTCATAAAGATTTCTTTCCACAAACCAAAAGCTTCATTTCAGCAAGAATATACAGTCATTCAATGAAAGATTTTTAACAGATATCTCATTATTTTATTTATATTATAAAGAAGCTTCATTAGTATTAAATGATTTTTTTTTATTATATAATAATCTGCAACTACCAGATAGCTGTGAAGAGAAGCTCTCAAAGACATATAAAATGAGACGTGGTTCATGGCTATTAATCATCAGTTACCTAATGCCCTGAAAGTTCAACTTATCTCATTTTCCTCTTAGTTTATGACTTCTTGTAACAGGTGGCACACACAAGAATCCAATGCTTTCCATAGTAACTGGTTCTCAGAAGAACTGAGAGCAATTAAAACACTTTTACTACACTGCTTGATATTTAGAGATTTAAAACTATCATTGATGAGTTCAGCTCAACATATTGTTTCATTTTTGTGACTCTAGTGCAGAAAAAGATAGACCAAATTCTCTATTGCAATTCAAAGTTGCCAGAAATAGTGTTCTGTCCACAGCATGCTGTGTTTTCACTAGAGATATTTATAATTCTTATTTTGTCTAAGGACATTATTGAGATCAGTATATATTCACCATCACTGCACTGTTTGTATTTTGTGATTTTATCTAGCCAGATAATGCTGCAAGGCAATGAAAACAGTTAATGTGGTTTCAATTTTTTTTCCCCCAGCAAGAAACCTTAGATTTTCAACTGCATTTTTTTGGTAGTAGAAGATTAAAAAAGTGATGAGCAGTAGGTTTTCCATGGCATTCGGTGTCATAGCTGAAATGATTTTGTCAGGGTAGCAGTCTGCACTGGTAGTATTCTTTTTCATGGGCCATGTTTTGACAGATAATATTCCACAATGCAGTAAAAAAACCCAACTCCTGTCAAATTTAGATTTACTTCTTACACTAAGAACTCATGGTTTTTATACAAGTAGAAAACATAGGAATTTCTATGTGAGACAGATGATTGCTATTGATGGCCAGCCGTATTCTTAGGAGAGTAAATCTTCAGTTTTACTGAAGAAATATAAAATATGCAACAAGTTCATAGAAACCTGAAATGAACTTGGCTGTGTTGGTAGATTATCCCAGAGATAATTTACTATCTCCAACCACGTGCAGAAGATACACAATATATCCACAGAAAACTTTCAAAACAATGAAGATTCTTCTTCACTACCACAGACTTTAACTGAAAAAAATCCTCACATAATTTAAAACTTTTGAGATGACTTGTTAAAGATGATTTCAGGACTCAAAAATTGCAGCATGGTTTGAATAAAATTTTGCTTTATACCTCTATACATATTTCTGGGGTTTTTTTCTGTGTGATGTACTAACAATTTTAATGTAATTTAGAATTAGGATGTAAAATTAAGTACAGGTTTGTACTCACTATGCGTACTTTAATTGTAAACATCAGTTATTTCCTATGAAGGTGGTGAAGTACTTTATTTAATAAAAAAAAAAGGCAAAAAATATTATGAAGGAAAATTATTCAAAGGGTACTCAACAAATTAGAGAAATTATAGATAAAGAGGAAGAAAACCCATGAAGTTCAGGAAAAGAAAATTATGTGTCTTTCACTTGCAATAGAATAAGGTAGCAAAGGGAGAAGGTGGGAATTGAAAAGAGCAGAAAGAAGTTTTTGCAGCAAAGAACTCCATTTCCTGGTGGGCATTGTATTGACCGTGAGTCACCAGTGCATTTTTCTGTCTCTAGACATGTATGAAACTAAACTGGCCTTGAACAAAATGGTATTACTTCCAATTTAATCTTGATTTATACAAGATGTTGTACTAGGTGACTTCCAACTTATAACTTGCATCCTTCTATGAGTCTGCAATATCTAGAGAGAGCTATCAAGGTTTGGTAAAGGAAATGGTCTTCGCTGAAACAAGTATGCATTGGTATCTGTTACACAGGCTTTTCTAGATTCTTTAAAATGGAGTTGGAGGTCTTTGTACATGTGTATGAGGATGCATACACAATGAAGTGATGTATTTTATGGACATTATGTACACTGATGCAACATGAAACTAGACGTGGAACAAATATTGCAGTCATATCATAAGCTGGAAAATATTGTTATTTTACCTTATGATCTGTGCTCAGTATTCTATCAATCCAGACTGTATTCAAGCATCTGACCTCCCTCTATCTTGAAACACTTACAGAAGAAAGGAAAATAATCAATTTACAGTCGATTTTTTTACCTGTTAAAGCATCAGTGCTGGTCACAGGTTTCTGGAGTTCAGGACTCCTTAATGCATAAGGCAGTGGGCACTGTTCAGTAAACAGGAATGTTTTGGGTATTTTATTTGTCACATACCTAACAACATGAAGAACTGCATGTAAAAAATAACACAATCTTTTAGTAATACTACTGGAAGTGATCCAGAAAAATATCTTCAGTTTTGAAATGTTATTCCTGCTTGATTTAATTTAAATATTTATGATCTAGGGAAGATATGTAGTAGACAAAATTACTTGAAGGCATGTTCTTACACTCAAAGTCATGTTATAGGCCATAGTCTCATTAATAATGCAGTAAAATTGTGGGGTTGGTTTTAAAGTCTTCCTAGTATTTATGCATTTTCTTTGATGTTATGATTATCTGTGCAGCGTCCCACTGGGTCCTAAGGTTGATGCTTCAGCCCTTTTCAAGAAGTATGGGAGACAGGGGGTCACAATTACTTGTCAGCATGTGCAGGTGTCTGACAAGAGAAGTGTGACATTGATGGTTTCTTCCTCCTCAGGCTTGGGCTCTGCCTGGTGCTATATTTATAGGTTTCCCTGTCACATTCCACTTAGCTCTCCTGCACTGCCAGCTGCAGCCTGGCAGTGGCCCCTATCATCCCAAAGTGACTCCAGGCACACAAAAAGCTATGGTTTTCAGACAGTGACTGCAGTGGAGAGGGGTGTCACCTCTCTGTTAACCCCAGAGCTGAAGCTGGAGCTGGGGAAGCAGCAGTAACTGGCCCTGGTGCAGGGCTTAAAACAGCAACATGCAGCTCAGTCTGGCCAATTTTCCACTTCTGTGCCTGCTGAGAGGATGTATGAAGTAGGTATGTGTTGGATACTGTAAGAATCACATGCTTGGCTTTAATACCATGCAAAAATATGACCTGAAAGATGAAATAAAGAATTTTTTATATCAGTGAGACAGACAAATTAGTAAGAAGTCAGGAATACAGGATTAAAAATTCACAGTGCTGTTGACAAGTTAAAGGAATAGTTTGAAATAAACTACAAAAGAGGGAAGTACAAAATATTTAATTTGGGTAGGAATACTCATCAGTGTATATATTCAAAATGGGCTAAATCAAATTTCACTGCAGAATGTGACTGAAGAATTGCAGTGGATCACAAAAGACCTTATCTCAAAGAAAAAGGTGTAAATACCCTCAGGTGACTGTCTGTTCTATCTCTGATTTGTCACAAAGAATATTCTGTGTCATCCTTGACCAGTGTTTTTCTAGCTTGTTCTCAAGGACTTTGAGTAATAAAGGCTGCCCAAGGTCTCCAGGGAATCTACTCTTGTGGTTTATTCTCCTGCTTTTTATGGCAGTTTATTTAACGTTTGAATTTTTATTTATTTTTTTTTTTTACTGCAGTATAAGCTCATTTTTCCTTTTCTACTGTGTGCATAGGGAACATCATTTTCTTTCTCATTTTGCAGCCTGTTATGAACATATAGACACAACATACCTTTCCTCTTTAAGCTTGAGGCCTATAGCCATGAGATACGTGGTGAAGGGCTTACTGTGATAAAATGCCAAAGGGTGTTATAGGCTAGTGATAAGGGTAATAGGTTATCAAGAGGAGGATGACCCTTATTGCTACAATCAGCCCTGTGGTAGAGGGAATGATACTGAGGTGCCAGATGCATGACCCACAGTCTTTGTGATCTCATTCTTAAGGTACAAAATGAGATATTAACTGCAAAGCCCTCATTTACATTTAAAGTGGCTACCTTTCCCTCTTCCCTTCCCCCTCTTTATGAGAACAGCAACAGGTTATTTGACTACAGTCTTACCTCCACTTCTTCCAAAAGTAAAATTTTTTCATTTGAAATTCTCCATGGAATAATACAGGGACACCTCTTTGGTAAGACTTGTACCTCTGGCTGCATCGAATGATGATCAGGTGAAATTAAGCTTGATTGATGGCAAAATTAACCTGACTGAATTACCACATTTATGAACAACAATTCTGAATTTGAGGTCTGTCCACTATCAGTAGCACATCTTCCTTCCCAAGCTCTGCTGCACAACTGTAGGCCTGAACAAACTAAGCAAAACAGTACATTGTTCCCCATTTTTGAGGCTGTGAGACTTGTTTCTCAATTCACTGATAAGGCAAAACACTTCTTCAGAACCCACTTCACTTTCTGTGTAACTCTCTGGGTTCCTTAATAACTGTATCTGACTCTTGAGATATCAGGTGTCGCTGGGCTTAATTTCTGATTGTAGCCTGTAGTTTGGCATTGTAAGACTGCACATGTTCAACAGGAACTTTTCAATCATAGATTCACAGTTTGTTGAAACTACAGCGATACAAAGAGATTTGCCAGAGATGAGAAATTAACAAAGCCAACTCAGCAACTGTGCTGAAATCACTCCCAACTAAGTAACAGGTAGTTCCAGCAGGAGGAGATTGCAACACGCAACCCACCAACTCAAGAAATCATCCAACTCAGAAAAAGAGAAAGACTGAGTATGTGAACTAGTTAGCATGAGAAGCGAGATAATTGTTTAACCAGTAGAAGGTAGAACACCAATTAAGAGAACTAGTTAACTTGTAGCAAATGAACCAAAACTCTTCTGATTATTAAAAGGCATAAATAGTGTAAATTTTTGAGACTCGGTGTGCTGGCTTTGTGGATTTACTACCTAGCACGCATCTTCACACAATATGAAGTAAACAAAAACCTCTGCTCTCTGTGTGAGATTGGCTTGTTGCACACTGGGTGATGAATCCCGTTTTTAGGGACAACACACCCAGCCCCTCTGATGTCTGAGGTCTAGCTAGAAAGCAATGATGTTTATTTCCTTCCAAATTTTTCTACTCTAAACTTGAATGTCTTTTCTGCAAAACAGCAAGTAAGTTTTTTTTTTTTACCTTTCTGGGCTACTAAGGATGCTGTGTGATTCTGTCTAACAGTTTGAGCTGCTGCAGAAATCATTACCAAAGCAGTCTTTGTCTTGAGATCACTGGTTTCTGTGAGGAAGCTAGGGGCTAATAAAATTAGCATTAACCAAGATATGCTATGACTTGACTATTGGAACGTCCAAGTCTGGGTCTGCAACGTACTCCTATAGAAACTTTTCTAACGCCCATCTGCAAGCTCCCATGTGAAATCTTGTCCATGGCTTTGCAAGGCAAATGGCAGATATTTTTACTGTAGAAAGGTATGATTTGTACCCAACTGGAGGCAAACTGGTATTACAATAAAGTGTTGTATAATTCTGGGCATATCCGAAAAACCCAAATTGCTGTCAACTGCTCAGGTCACAGATCTCATCACTGTAACTCAGTCACCTCTAAAGTTAAATTACTACCACAGTCCCTAGTTTTCTTTAAGATGGTTCAACTTGTCTGCATCCAGGAAACTTCCAGGCACAGTTTTATGGCTGGCATGGGCCAGATACCATTCCCAATAAGCAATCTGGACATAAAATCCTTGCTATGAAACCTTAAGAAAATACGTAGTGTGGATATTTAGACTATTGCTTGTTTACTTCAGAGTCATGCAATAAGCTCTGGTTCTTATTTGACTATTTATTATGCAATTCTGCCTTTTTACCCTGCCCACATCTGGGCACCACATTTCAAAACAAATGTTGGATTAGTTAGAGCAGAAAATTGTGTTCTAGAAAATGTGTCCTATACAAAATCTTGAAAGAGCTTGTACTATTTGACAGTAAGTAGAAAAGATTTCAGAAGCATACAATAATAGCATTTAGATATATGAAAGATCGTGGCAAAGAAGCAAATATATAATTGCACTCTACACTATAAACAAGACAAGAAATAGCAGGCCTATTTTACAGCAAAGATTAAGCCTGAGCATAAATAGAGGAATTCTGATGCAGAGAGAGCCAAGCACCCAAGTGGGTCACTCAGTCAGTCTATGGAAATAGGATAGCTAAAGATTTTTAGATATACTTTAGAAAATAAAGTACATTGTTCAATTTAAGTGGAATTAAAATAGAATACCCTGGGTTGGAGGGCACTCATTAAGGATCATCAAGTCCAATTGCTGACTCCATACAGGGCAACATAAACATTCAACTATATGTGTAAGAACAGTGTCTTAACACTTCTTAAACATGGAGAGGTCATATTTTGTTCCAGTAGTTGACCACCCTCTCAGTAAAGAATTTTCCCTAATATCCCTAATCTGAACTCCCCCTGGGGCAGCTTTAGGCCATTTCCATGTGTTCTATGATCAGAAACTAGAGAGAAGAGATAGACAAAAAAAATCACAGAACATTTTGAATTGGAAGGGTCTCACAAGGATCATTGAGTTCAACTCCTACGTCAATGGCCCATACAGGGTTCAAACCCACAAACTTGGCTTTATTAGCACCTCCTTCTCTGCTCTGTCTCATAAGGAAGTTGTAGACAGAAATGAGGTCACTCCTCAGTTTCCTCTTCTTTAAATGGAACAAACAGTATTCTTAGATGCTTCTTCTAATTCATGCCTCTAGTATTTCCACCATCTCTGTTGTTCTTCTTTGGACACATTCTAATATTTTTATGTCCTTCTTACATTGTGGAGCTCAAAACTCTTCACAGTACTTGAGGTGAGACTGCACCAATGCCAATTCTAGTGGGAAAATCTCTTCCTTTGACCAGTTATCTATGCCGTGCTTAATGCTCCCAAGGACACTGTCAGTACTTTTAGCTGCCAAGGCACACCACTGATTCATTTTGAGCTTAATTGAACCTTATTTGACATAGCAGATGGAGAAGATCGCCCTCTATGGCATCTTCCAACCCTGTTTTCTATGGTACTACTACCACCACAACTGTGAATGATAGCAGGGATGATGCTGTCATTACCCACTGATAAGGGACATGATGTTCATTACAAGTTCTCATCAGGCTGTACAAAGACACCAGATCCCATGCCAGGGTACTTTTATGCTTTTATTGTGTAGTTGCCATAACTCCAGCAACCAGCCCACTATTTAGACTCAAAAGATGTTGGCTTATGCCCTTAAATTTTACTTCTCAAAACTGGTGGCTGACAAGCTCTTACTTTCTTACAGCCCTTAATTTCTTACAGTACACTTCAATAAACCCTCAACTCCCGCAACAAACTCCTCAAAGGTGCTGACTCAAAAGGCACTGGCTCAAAAATTGCTACACACCTCCTCAAGCTCCCCACTCCCACAACAAACTTCAGTACAGAGTATGGGGTAGAATATGACAGATGTGATTTGCCCAGACAAAGCAAGGCAAGAGAGAAATAAAGGTGGAAAAGAGAGAAAGAAGACAAAGATCACTAGTCCTTAGATCCCCCATTGGTCCAGCCATGTGGATGGTCCAGATCTGGGTTAGTAAGACAAAGAAAGTGAAAGAGAGGAAAAAGAGACAGAGGGGGACAAATCTTCATTTTATAGTTAACCTGGTCCACTCTGATTATGTAAACAAGATTTTTGGGGCCATTTCATTCATACATGTGCAGCCAGCCCTTTTGAGCTCTCCTCCAGGAAGTGAGTCTGAGGTGGGGCTATGCCATTCCAATACTCCAGCTTGTACTCTGGATCTGACAGTACCCCTAGTGCAGATTTAAGCCTTCATGGGATGATCAGGTCATATCTGTGTGGTAAACCAGTCTTACAGTAGAATTTAAAAGACAAGAACAAAGAGATTTGCTAGATAATAGCTGGAAAAATATTTAACAAATGTATAGGAACAAAAGAGAAGGTATGGAGGACTGACAAACCTGTAATTAATGTTACTGAGACTGGAGCAGGGAGAGATATGGTAATCCAACATTATATAAGGTTCAAGTCAAGAGAGAACTTGTAAACCCAGAATAGAAATTTAAAGTGAATGTAAGTCAAAGATTAATTTGGGCAAATTTTCAAGTATTTTTGAGATAAAAATATTTCTTAGATTGCTATGTAGGTGGCAGTCTAGTCTAGTGGTTTTTAAAATTGCAGAGTAGCTTGTTTTTATGTGGGTCTACATTAAAAAAGAATTCTTTAAATCATTCCTCCATACCCTTTTTTTTCTTCTTCTTTTTTTTTTTT